>JAXQQM020069114.1:0-77665 GCA_034641835.2 Pinus albicaulis | reverse complement strand
GATTCCCTTTGTTGTCTCTCTCTCGGAGCTGCAGGCGCTTGAAGAAACTATTCATATGAGTGGGATTCATTTTTTCTGCGAGGCGGCAAAAAATTTCGGAGATAGCTTGAGGTTTAAAAAGTTCCCACTTATTGTTTATTTAAAAACTGGCTATATATATGGTCTCCGTTTTACGTGGGAGCGTCTGAGGATATCATCGTAATAATGCTCCTTATTCGAACCTCAACTCTAAACCCTACCGATCAGTCATCTTATCTTCCACCCAATGAACTTGAATTTATAGGTAAGCATGTTGTGTAAAGCAACACTCTACAATTATTTTTATAAACCCTTCGTGTATGGCATTTCAAAATTAAAATAATGTTTCTTTCTATTATTAAAAATTCTGTGTCGGAGATTAAATCACAAACCCAAAAGCATTCGTACAATTATATGAAATAACACATTACTAAATATTTCAATTTGATTATTGCATGATATTTATTAATAATAAAATCTGTCATTTATTATTAATAAAATCTATATCATATAACCTCATTTCTAATATAATATCTCCATTTACTTCATCGTATAATATAAGAATTTTTAACACCTGTATTATTTAAAAATTAGTACTTATTTACCTTCTGATACACAAGGGATTACCACATTGAATTCATGCAAATATCTCTGTGAACGATTCATAATAGGAAATAAATAGATTTCCTAGCATTGGCAATGTATACTGTGATGTTTTTCTGTTTGTTTTTATTTTTTTTTAATAATTAATTTTGAAAATTCATTCAGTTATATTATTTAATATAACTTTCGGGTTTTTAAAATTATACACCCTTGATATCCTTTGTGTAGGGATTTGTATCACCATTACCTATAGGGACATATTTTCTTCACTCAATTTTTTTTTGAAATATTAAGAACGTGTCTTAGTTCGAGATGGGAACAAAGTGCTCTATTTGTTAGTGTGTCATTCCAATGTTTCGTTTAGTTCGAGTTGGGAACAAACTACTCTATTTTCTAGTGTGTCATTCCAATGTTTTCAATACAGGTTAAGTTTTCAAAAAAATTATAATAAGATTACGAAATAATAAGTTTTGGAAATGTTCTTTACAATTGAAATCTAAGAAATTCAAGTTAGCTTTTTGGTTAGGTCTCTACTAAAATGGTAAAATATTTGATGGAGAGACCAAAAATAACTATAAATCAATTTTTCCCAAGTACACTTTTTGGCATGTTATATGAATAATTATTCTTATTTAAAATACTAACATCTGTTACATAATAGACAAACATTTTCGAGTGTAGCATGGTAAAACATTACTTTGAGAATAATGCATATAACAAGAAATAGGAATATTAAGCTGCTTATGAAAATTACAAATAAATCTAAACAAATATGTAGTAATTAAGTTGAACTAGAAAGAAGTTTTCACTCATATTTTGTAGAATTCAATTATTTTTAACTATAAAAAAAGAGTAAATAAGATTAAATATTTAGGTAATTGTCTTACCAAAGTCATGGCATTGAGAATTTTAGATTGAATTCACACAAACTTTAGGAATAAAAAGTGTATACTTCTATCTGCAAAACTCATTAGGCTAAAATTTCAAAGTAATTAACTATAGCTTTAATCAACAATAATGATATATAGCATATTTCCATCATAACAATGAATAAACATAAGTGTCAAAATAATAATTATTTAAGATTAGAAGTGTAATTTGGTTATAAAAAAATTGGTAGATGAAATTTACTCATTCACAAACTCTCCCATTGAATACAAAAATGAAAATTATGAAATAAATAAAATTAAAATGCATGTAAAAATAATTTAAATATTGCTTGCATGCTACTCAACATATTCTAAATAGTGTCTCTAGCTTTGGGTTAGAGTGGGTCTTTCAATCTAGAAATTATTTCTGGAGTTCAATTGGCTTACCATGAAGTCCCTTTCTATACCATTTTAGGTTAGGCTCCCAAACATGACCCTTTAGAGGATCTTGCTAGAGATCTTACAGGATAGCAAAGACTCCATACACCATTATATCAAGGTAGACACTGAAATATTGGCGAAGAGTTTGATGAGTTTCATCTCCATATGTGTTGAAGTGGACCTCACTCAAGGTTTATAGAGAAAATTCTCCTTAAGTGGGCACACAAGGAGTATTCCTAACCTTTGGACTATGAAAACAATTTGTCAAAGTGTATAGATTTCCAACAGTCAAGTCACCTTCAACATGTGTTTCCCTTTCCTAAAGGGACTACCAGCTTTCACGAGGTGAAGAGAAACAAACGTTGCTAGCGTGATCCAAAACCAACAAGTAGTACAAAGAATTGAGCAGGCCAAAAGCAAAATAGCTTCGGTCAACAAAAAGCATCAAATAACAACTCAACATTTTAAGCTCCACGTCAACACCTAGTAGTTCTAATCCAGTCTTCTGTGGAGGAAAATCCTTTTCAAGAGGAGAAATAGAGATCTTCAACTTCAACATTGCATGCAATTTGTGGGAAAAAGGGAATCATGAATTGGACTAGTATAATAGCAAAAAAACCAACACAAATCTAGTTGTTCCGGAGGCCATGGCAATGTCTCAAGAAAATCAACAAATGGTTTTATCCTTACTTGTGTCAAGTAGTTCTAGAAGATGGATTTATGTCTTTAAGAGAAAGGGGAAAACATAAAAACCATGGTGATACCCCCTAGTATTCTAATCAAATCATATAGTAGATGATATCTAATGTAATTTGATTATCTAATATATTATAGTTTCTGGAAAAATAAAATTAAATTTACGAGATTAAAAACGTGCACACTGGATGTTGGCATGACCCAAGTTGAACATCCACCTCAACGGTTCTGTATGTTATTGAAGTGGTTTCTTTCTGCAAAAATGATTCGGTGTCTCTTATCCAAACACAATGACTCACCGATTGGAGAAACAGGAATTGTTATTAGTAATCAAAGGATTTGAGGGCTTATATCAATTATTTGTATGAAATCAGGATATGGAGGCTCGATAACTAATCTGTGATGCCCACATAGAGTAATATAGTCATATTGGTTACCGCAGAGGGAGAATTGTTTTCTCAGTTGTCCATCTAATTTGTAATAGATTTTAAGGTAACGTTCTACTTCTGGACACACTTAGGATGAAGTTCATACATAAGCATGTCTATCATTCCTAGAAACCATATAATGTGGCCCCCAAATGGTATCATAAAAATATGTGTATACTTGTACAATTCGAAAACTCTCCATACTCTATCACGTGCAAAGCGAACCATACCTCTAGAATTTGCAATGAAAGGACCAATTTGGGATTTGATTTTGAACTGAGATTTCTTCTTTGTTGATACAAAATGTACTTCAGCTGCATTAATCATATGTGTAATGTGTTCCACAACAAATATCCTCATGGGGAGGAACTTTGGCAACTTGCAAGTGGGCAACTGACACTCAATATTCTTAGCTCTAAATAATTTTGGTACAAGTACTAGTCTCTAGTTCTCGCTTGTCTGAAAACTACATGATATTTTTAATTTCTTCACTAATCCTTGGTTCCACTGTGCTATTGAGGATTCTCATATCTCGATCACAAACAATTCAATGAATCGTTTGTAAGTGAATTCTTTCTGATCTTTCATCAGCATTCTTGTCCAGAAGATGACAGACTGAGGTTGTGAATCTTCTTTCAATTTTCTCATTGTCAAGTGAAAACTGTTTTCCTAAAAATATACAAAGATATCAACAATGACCGAAGTGTATTTAAATACTTCCTATATGTGAAACTTGACAAACTGATCATGAATGGCATTTTCTAGGAATTGTCTGAAATTGAACATCATGGAAGGTTTAGATTTTGATGAAAGTATTGATAGAAAGCCTAAAATTGTTTCACCTAACCACTAGTATGAATAGTATCCTAGTAGGTAAGAAATGAGAGTGACTTTGTGGTGAGTCCTATCAGGGAATGTAAAGGATGTCTATGGAGGATTCTTCTTGGGCAGGAGAGTACTCTCCAACCATGAATAATTCAAGGGTTTGGCTCTACTCGAAAAATCTAATTTCTGATACAATTACCTGAGGATTTCATGGGAAAAGGGTGTGGTTTCTTCAATTATAGGAGCCTCCATAATTTTCATGATAGACTTGGCACTAATGGTGAATAGAACCTCCCCTGTGGGGGCAACAACAACCCCCTGATTTAGATCATAACATTCATGACACTTTCTTATAAATTTAGGACAAGTAAGAGATTTTGGAAATATATAATACGACAGGTGTTTGTTCCACATTCCTATGTCATTAGCCTCATCAATGAATTTATCTTCCCACCAAAAATATATGTCGAAGATGTCAAACTCTGAGAGAGTCTCATGAATTTTGAAATCCCTGTCAGCAAGGACAATATGATTAATGTCCACAAGACGGTGAACCATTGGATTGAATGGCTCCTAATCCTTCTCCTTTGGAGGCATGTATATCTCTAAAAATGAAACTGACTGTCTTTTTGGTATCTGCAAGTGCACATATTAGAAGGAGATTAAACAGAGAGGGGAAGAAATATAAGGGATTTATTCTTGATTAGAACAATAAATTAGAATAAAAGAGAATTAAAGAAGAGGGATTTTCTGCTGATCTGCAGATAACTAAAATTTTTCTTTATATTTGCAAAACTTGGAATTCGATCACCTGTTACAATACAAATACCGATAAAACATGGTAACATTTGAAACAGGTCGGGAAAGGTTATTTTGTAGGATGATGGGGTTTTTGTTGACATGGCTCGGGACCATTGGGTAGTGGCTTAAATAATTTAATGTTTCAACGAGTCCTGAAGCGAGAGTAGAGATGATTGAATGTACATGACAGGAGTGATAATGTGGAACAATAAGATTGATAGAGGGTTAAAATTCAACAATGCAGTTTAATCATGGTGGAAACCTCTTTTCGGAGGGGGTCTAGGATGGTAAGAGGAATGGCAAGGGGGAGTGTGAAAATATAGGTGCTTGACACATAGTGGATGGGCTCGTTTCGGAAACTGCCCATTTTGGAACCCCCCTCCAATGTTAACTTTTGGAGGATGGTGGGGGGGGGGAATAAATATGGGATGTCAGATGTGATAGTGGGGGTGAAGATCAAGTGGAAGGTGACAAAAGTTTAATGATGACATGATGGGTGAGTGGACGGTGGGGTCAGATGGTTTAAATGAAATTTTGAGCGAAGTAAAAGGTATGGGGACTTTAGGATATGATATATAATATGTCAAATATACTTTAAATTGAGTCAATCCCTGAAACTTTGGATAAACTCCTTTATTTTTTATTTTTCTCTATACATGAAAACACATGAAATCTTTGGAATGAGGTTTTTAGAGTAAATTTCATTTTTCTCCACATTTATTTTCTTCTTTCATTCTACCTACCCTTTCACTAATCTAACATTTTTTCATCATTATTTTGCAAGGTTTATGTAGGCTTTCAGACCCATATCTATTTTTTTTGTGAAATTATATACTACTCTAATCCTTATTTCTCCTATTGATTCAGTTTGAACTATTGAATCAATTTTATTTCTACCTAGTTAAATAATTTTCCAAGATTGAATTGTTTGGCAAATCCTTATTTTCTAACCTATCGATTTTTTTTATTTTTTTTTTAACTGTTAAATCATGCTTAGACTTTATGAATTGAACAAACTAATCTAATCAACAATGAAATTTTGATTTGTAACACTTTCATTATTATTCTTTTTGGCGTTTCCTTTATTTTTCTTTTCTATTCTCTTTATTTATTTATTTTTCATATTTTTCAATATACCCTCATTTCTTTTTCCTTCTTCATAGATGTTTTTTAAATGTTTTGAATATTGAAAATCATGCACAATATGAAAGCTATGAATGTGAAATATTCGATCACCTTGAGATACTATGAATTACAAGACCCTAACAGTGGCTCCAACTGGGGATGGAATTTCTCCAAGTGAAGTGTCAAGAACATAAGATAAGTAGCCTTGAGTACTCCGTTTTCTACAAAGTTTTCATCCGATTTCTCTTTTTTTTTTTAATGAAATCTCATCAAACTAGTCTTAGGGCCTTGTCCACGAGCTTAAACCTTTGTTAATGAGTTATCAAAATCACAAACTGTAAAAATATGATATTTAAAATGATGAAATATCAATTGTATTGTTAAGAGAAGTAATGCTTCAACATCCTGCCATTGACAGGACATCCAGGTATCTATGTTCCATCTAGCTCCTTAAGGAGATATGCATTGTTTCCTTTGAAAGAATCAATAATGTATGGTCCTTCCCAAAGTTTGTCAACTTTTACATGTTTACCTTTGTCTTCTCTTCTGGAATCCCATTTCAAAACATCGTCACCTAGATTAACATCACCACCCTTTCTTCTCTTATAAAATAATCTTCTTGATATTTACTTGAACAACTTGGGTCTTGTTATAGACTTCTTCTCTGGGCTGTTGTAATTGAATAGTTTGATTGATCCTTCTCTATAAATTATTTGGTTCATCTTGTATTTCCTAAATGATCTTCATAACTGGAACTCCTAATGAGGGAGGAAAAACTACATCCATTCCATAGACCAATTGGTATGGAGACATGCCATTGGTTTTTTTGGTAGTAAGTCTATTAGCCCAAAGTAAATTGACCAACTTGTTATGCCATGATTTCATGTTGTCTTCCAAAATATTTTTGATGATATTCACCAAAATTTTGTTTGAAGACTCAGCCAATCCAATACCTTGAGGATAGTAGGTTGTTGAATGTCCCAAAGTGTGGTACTTATGACAAAAATAAACCATTTTATTGGACTTGAAGGCTGCAACATTATCAATGATAAGTTTTCTAGTAAAACCAAATCTAGAAAGGATATTTGTTTCAAGGAATTTAATAATGACATAATCAGTGGCATTTCTAGAAGGAGTGGCTTCTATCCATTTGGTAAAATAGTCTGTAGCAGTAAGAATCCAATTATTTTGGGTAGAAGATGGGGGATGAATTTCTCCATTGAAATATAAACCCCATTGTTGGAAAGGGCTCTCAACAAAAAATTTCTTTAAGGGCAAGAGAAACAATTTTCTCTTTCCTTCAAAAATTTGGCATTTGTGGTAGGTAGTTTCCATCTTGTGGATGTAAGGGAAAATGGCAGGCCAGTATAAACCAACCCTACGGATATTATTGGAAATAGTTTTACAATAAGGATATCCACCACAGTCACCTTTATCGAATTCCTACATAAATTTATCTACATCCTCTTTTAGAAAACATTTGAGTAAAAAACCTCCAACATATTTTCAATATAAGATATTTTCTAGAATGCAAAATTTGACAGCTTTCAACTTTATTAATCTTTCTTTAGTTTTGGAAAAATTAGGAGGAGCATTCAAATTAAGAAAAACATATAAGATATCTACATACCAGGGAGAATTTAAGAATACTTCATCAATTAGTGGATTTTATAGTTCCTATTGATCATCCATTGAATAGACCATGTTGATATCTAGTGCATAAAAATTTGATTCATGCATCAACTTGGATAATCCTTGTCCTTTGATCAATTCGGTTGGTCTGATTTCCAAATCACATTCCAGAATAATAGAAATACATTTTCCTCTCTTTCCATCAGGACTATTCTACATTAAAATTTCTTTGACTACAACATTAGGCACATAAGAATAATACATGAATGTAAAATGTAAACTCTGAAATATTTTAGTGCTTTAACCAGAGCAAAGGCATGTTTTTCCATGACGTTGTACTTTAAAGATGCATCTCTAAAGGCTTTGCTGAAGAATTCTATTTTTTTTTTATGTCCTTCAATATTTTTCTGGAATAATACAACAACAATAGTATGTTCAAATGTAAAAGAAAAAATTATGAAGTCTTTGGTAAAATCTGGGCTAATTAGAACTAGAGATTTTATTAATGCTTGCTTGACTATATCAAAAGATTGCTTAGCTTCAATGTTCCACTTAAAATTTGAATTGTTTTTAAGCATGTTTTTTATATTTCTCAAATGTTCTGTAAGATTGGGTATGAATGTCCTTAAAAATAGATTTTACCAATGAAATATTGAAGTTATTTGATGTTATTGGGAAAAATAATGTTGAGTATACCTTCAATCCTTTTAGGGTCAATTTTAATTCCATATTTAGAAATAATGTGACAAAGAAGCTCTCCTTATTCAAGGCCAAACAATGTTTTCTTGGGATTTAGGGAAATTCCAAACCTTCTACATTTCTCAAAAACTCTTCTTAGATGTGCTCAGTGTTCTTCATTAGTTTTTTAATATACAATAATGTCATCAAGATAGATAAATGAAATGGTGAATATCATCTGAAAAAGAAATTTCCATGGCTCTCTAAAAAGTGGCACAAACATTCATTAATCCAAAAGGAATTTTCACATACATGAATGTTCCGCAAGGAGTAGTAAAGGTTGTTTTGTCCTGCTCATCAAGATGCACTAAAACTTGATTATATATGGAAAAACCATCTAACAAAGACATCTTATTGGATCCTACTACCCTCAATAATATGTGGTCCATTTTTGGTAAGGGATAGTTGTCCTTAAGGGATACTTTGTTCAGATTCCTAAAATCAATGCAAAGTTTGATTTCATCTATTTTATTTCTCATAGACACAATTTTGGATACCCATTTAGAATATCTAAGTGGAATTTTGATTTTGGCCTCATACTGCTTCCATTTATCTTTCTCAACCAACGATACTAAGACAACATTTATCCTACACATTTTTTGTTTAAAAGGTTTTTGATCCTCCTTGATTGGAATTTTATGTTGTATAATGCTAGTATCATAATCTTTTAGGTCCTCATAGCTCCAGGTAAATACATCTATGAATTCCTTAAACTGAGCTATATACCTTTGTTTTGTAATGATAGGCAGTGATTTTGACAATTTTATCATTTTGGGGCTTTGTTCACTGCCTATGCTACACTCTTCAATGTTTGTCTCTGTTTGTTCTATTTTTGGTATTTTTCCCACGTAATTAAAGTAAAAAAGTTCTTCTAAAGCGACAATCACTCTAGGAAGTATATTATACTTGAGTTGAAGTACTTCAAATTCTTCTTTTTCTCGGTCTTCATGTATTTCTGTTTTATGTACAATTTTATTTTCTGAAATATTTACATCAGAAATGACAGATTGTTTACCCACAATAATTTGTGCATCAATGTGACTATATTATTCACAATATAAGTCTATGTTTCTATCTTCAAATTCATCCTTTGATTGTAGGAAACTCTCAATTTTTTTGTCATTACCGAATACTTGTCGGTATCTCATGTTATTAGGCACAGATGGACAATGTTTAACCTCTGTTGTGTATTGTCTGTTTGGGTGAGGAAAATGACATGTGCTTGTTTTAAAGGATAAAATATTTTCTAGGATGTTTTGATTTCTTGGAAGAGCAGCCAGATCATATTCTTCAAATGTTCTTAGGAAACCAAGCACAACATTTATGTATTCTCTTAATCTAGGATGTTTTGTAGAATATTCTCCTTTAATTTGTTTTATGATTAGTTAAAAATCACCATGGAAATAAATCCTCTTAGCTCCTAATATTTTCAGAAATTGTAATCCTAAGAGCAGGGCTTCATATTCTTCTATATTGTTTGTGCATAGAAAATTTAGTTTGTACGAGTGACCTTCTACATCATTGTTCCTTGAATTATATCTCCAAACACCTTCTCCTGAGCCTATTTTTCTACATGAGCCATCAAAAATCATATTCCAAGGAGGTTCATTTTCACGGTCTTGTTGTACAATTCGTATTTGGTTGTCATGTTTTTCATTAAGATCATTTTCTACATGGGTAGCCTGTGTGTCAATGTCTCCATAACTATAAAGAATGAAGGAGTCAAGGTCGGTGTTGATAGTGTATAGAGGATAGTTGTGTGGTTTTTCTTGACTACTCACCATGTACTTCATTAAAGTTTCCATATGTCGTATTTTTTGTTGAACAAACATTGGTATTACGGAATAAGTCATATCCATTTGAAGGGTACCTTGTAACTTCACTCCCCATGAGCATGACAAAATAATGCCATACTTAGGAGGGATGTCAACTACTACTATATCCATCACTAGACTTTTTGCTGGTATCTGATCTAAAGTGACACAAAGATCTTTGATAAGACCTAGACATCTAACTTTGACAGAATTAAATGAATGCAAATTTTTGTAGGTTCTAGTAATTTCAAGGCCAAGCTTCTTCATAACAGCCTTTGGCATAAGATTATGTGATGAAACTGAATCTAACATGGCATTATGGAGAATTTTGTCATGAACATTAAGACTAACATAAAAAGGAGGGACATCTACTTCTTGGGGTTTACCATCAACTTTTGGCCCAAACAAAAGTTTAGGATCATCATCATTTAAATTAACAGTATCAGTAATTTCCCCTATGTTTAGTACCTTTAGGACCTGAGTCCTATACACAGTCTTGTTTATCAATTCAATGGGAGGAATATAAATTTTCAGTTTTGCAATTTCGTTCTCAATGCTGAATGGTGTTTGAATTTTGAGAAGATTTGAAAAATCAGTCCTTTTAGCCACTACTATTTTGGAAGGTTTAGTTTGTTGACTTTTACTACGGATATCAGTTTGGGCAATTATTGTAGGGTTATCAATTGTTTTCTTAGTAACATTTTCTGTGTTCTTCTTTTCTGAACTATTTACACTTTTCTTTGAATTTTCTGCTATTTTATTGAGATAAGGTTGAGAGACCTTTTTGGCATATTTTTCATAATTTTTTTTATTGGAATTGTTAGAGTTTTTCTTGCTTCTATGGTTATAATATATGCAAGCTTCCATGATAGCATCCTCAAATCCCTGTTTATAATCATCAGATTCTTCATATTATAATTCTGTTTGAGTTAATAAACATAATCCTTGTTCTTCTTTAGTGAGAAAAACAGTTTCATCTTCATTATTCCCATTAAGTTTATCTGATTTTCTTCTACTTATTCACCTACTCCTTCATCCTCATTAGAATAATTCTCTTGGAATAGAGGCATAATTTTCTGATCAAGAACTCTTTGGTCTCTCTGTCTTATCTAAGGGGGGTTTCTTCTAGGATTTTGATTTTTGTTTTGAGGAGATAGTTGATTTTCTCTAGGAATAGTCCTCTTGTTTAGATTAATCCTCTCTGTAATTCTCTCCATTTTTCTAACCAATGAGTCAATTTTAGCATCATATGTGGAAGTTTAAGGTGCTTCTCTTATAGTAAATCTTCTCTGTGTTCTCATTCTAGCTCTCTTTGCTAACAGGTTGGATTCTATGCTCACTAAATCCCTCTTCATTTCTTCTAATGTGGCCGAGTTTCTTTCTCTTAGATGATGAGACATTTATGGCTCAAAACCCTCTAGAAATTTAACTAAGGCTAAACCTTGTGGTGGTTTTATATGTGCATGTA
Organism: Pinus albicaulis; assembly: GCA_034641835.2. Classification (NCBI taxonomy): domain Eukaryota; kingdom Viridiplantae; phylum Streptophyta; class Pinopsida; order Pinales; family Pinaceae; genus Pinus; species Pinus albicaulis. Next base: position 66,207 of record JAXQQM020069114.1, on the reverse strand, counting down.
TTTCATTATATAAACTGTTGAATCTAGTGTAATAATCCTAAACACTTTCACCTGGGGCCCTCCTAATGTTTTCATATTCAAATAAAATTTGAAGAGGGTTATCTTTTACTTTGCACCTACTAAGGAATGTTTGATGAAATGCAAGCATGTCATTGATGTTGTTTGCAAGTAAATCTTTGAGCCATTTTCTAGCTTCTCCACTGAGACTCTGAGCAAACATTCTTAACTTAACACCTTGTTCATCTACGTCTTCAAGGTCAAAATAGTCATTCACTTTTTTGACATGCTGTTGGGAAGTTACAAGACCAGTTCCATCAAATAATGTAATTTTTTACTGGTAATCCTATGGCATAGCTGCCAATGGTGTTGTCAACACCAATGGAGCATATCTAGATGCCATGATTGGTGGTGGTGGTGGAGGTAGTTTAGAAATGAATGAAGGATGGATATTGAGTGAAAGAAGATAGAAAGTGGATGAAATATGATGGATGATGGGAGTAGATATGTGAGTGGGTTTTTGGGTGCTCTAATGTCGAAGGATAAAAGAAATTGTGGGGATTATAGAAGCAGTAGGACTAGCTAACTTAGTATGGGAAGTCTGAGAGGTAATAGAAGAAGATGCTATAACGGTTAATTATAGATATTTTTTAGGGTAAGCATCATCAACGGTTGAAGTAAACTGAGTTACCAAACCTTGAAGAGTGTCAAAATCTTGGAGAAGTTGAAGATTAGATTGAGTTTGTGAATAAGCTTCTCTCACTAGACTTTGTTGCAGAATAGATGGATCAAATACTATATGGTTTGTCCAATTCTCAGATTTAGTCCTCAATAAAACCTTTTCAAATTGTAAATCAAACTGGATGTCCTGTAAGGTGATAAAGTTTTTAGGGAGGGAATTTTCTTTGTGAAGAAATCAATTACTTGTTTGACTTTCAATTCTAGGAGTTTTCCTTAAAAAAAAATAAGGATTGTCCACTAGGATTTGGATCAGGATGGGATCTAGTAGAGATTATTTTAGGAGCCAAAATTCAGATCTCAAGTACAAAAAAACTGATTACTTACAAAAACTGAAAGAAAACCAATCTTAGAAAATACTTCTATCATACAATGTTTTTTTAACTAGGGCTTCTGAATTCGAATGAAATGACCAGTTTTTCAGTATTATCCCCAATATGGTTGCCACTATGTTATCATTCTATAATTTTAATATTGGCAAGAATAATTATATAAGACAACATCAAAATAGCTTTGGAGTCTAAAATATAGCCCTCCTAGACTCATAGAGGGATTTCTCTTTTAGATTTGGCTTTGTTTTCTGAGTTTGATATTAAGCTAGTTATAATCATTGTAGAAGTTGATTTTTTTATTTTATTGGTAGCTATGTTTAAACTAATTCCATTAGGCTATGGAGTCATAAAAGGATGGGTTGTTGTATCAAATTTTTAAAATTACATATAAGGCAAGCTAGCTACACATACTAGATCTTGAAACAAAAATAATTTTGAGATGAAAGAAACGGTGAATTTAGTAATGGTTAAAAAGAAATTAAGAATTTATTAAATAGAGTTCAAAATAAAAACATTTAAATTGCAACACAACTAGAAATAAGGTTCTCTAACAACAAATCTTAATCTTCAAATTTTTGTTTTACAATCAGATTTTAATGATGCATTGAGAGAAAAACAATGAAAACATTAACAGAGAAATGGAAAAACATCACCAGATAAATATAGCTCAAGTATCCTGTAAATGGTCTTCTGTTATTGATGCTCTAGCTTCAAGAAAATAAAATGGTCCAATAGAAAATTTCATCAATCCAGGGTCCAACCCCTGATACCTTGAATGTATACAGTATTGAATTGAATTCTACAATTCACTGCCATATCTAATAGGGAATTTGTTATTAATTAGAAAAATAAACAATAGTTGACTAGTGTGACGAGGAAATGGACACGATGAAATTAATTTGACATCTGACCCTATTTTTCATAACTTCATTGTTGCATGATCACATCTGGTGTTGTGCTGTCTGATTTTGGCTGATATGGTAGCATTTACTCTTCTTGGTATTCGCATAGCTTTTCCCACTGTTGCTCATTTGGAATTTCTATCCTAGTCACCTTTCAATATATTTCATCCAGCTTCGTGTAGTGAGAAAATGTGGGTTTAACCACAAAAATGTGCTTTATTTCATGCTGAATAAATATATCATTACTTATAACATCGAGAAAAGAATTTCCTGTCATGGTATTTTTAATGTTTGCATTGTTGGTTGTATACTTTGAAATTTCCGTTTGCTTCTTCACATAATCCTCCCTTGTTATCATTTTATCATTTAGTGTGAAAAATGAAGGTAATCCTCTCTTTGTCAATGGCTAAATTTTGTTAAAGGTTCTATTGAGAACAATCTCTAAATTGTGGAACTTTTCTTCCAACTGTGTGACCAATCCTTTCTTGGTGAGCACCTTCTTGACCTCTAGAATTGTTGTCATTCTGTCTTCAACTCCAAGTCTATCCAATTCATACCTTCTCTTTGAATTTAGAAATATAATAATGTTATTTGTTGTTTCAAGCATGTACCCGAGCTCCTTAGTGAAAATACTTATTATATCATTGACCTTTTCAATTAATTCTTTCTATTCAAATATGATTTGAATGGAAGGTCGTATTTCATTCATAGATTCAGTTATACTTGACCATATGATCTCCTTGAATCTACTGACCATGCTACCAATAGAGGATTCTTGAAGGGACTTCTGTAAACTGTCCATCAACCTTTATTTCTCAGTGATTCTATCAGATGGGTTGATTCACTCATTACTATTTGATCTTGTAAGACTTTGATATGAGCCTGTATTCTTTTAATCTCTTATGTCTGCAAAGACATATTCTCCACTGACTTTGAAAGATGATCTGCAACCTCTCTTGTGATAGCTGTTGAAACTATTGATGCTGGAATGGTTATAAGGGGTACAACCTTTAAAGGAACAATAGTTGTTTGTGCAACTTTCTCTTTCTCTTTAACCATCTTTTCCATTTCGACCTCCATCTGGTTTATTTGTGTTGATTGTTCCATTATTAGCTTCATCATCTCTACTTTTTGTGTTTCATTCACCTATATGTCCTTCGTTAAAGGATCTTCAATAAGTGTCATTTAGAGTTGATTTCTCAAGCCTACTATGTTTGCGTTTTTATTCTTCAAGATCTCTTCTACTGCCTCTTTATTTGTTGGATCATACCCAATTATTACAACTAAATCCTCTAAGGATTTAATTCTGGTATCCTTTGCAAGAGAAGCAATATTCTCCATATTCAGGTGGGACTAAATATTAGCCAGTGATACCTACATTTTAGATAGACTCATATCAATGCTAGTCAATGTGGATGATGTCATCTCTCTAGTTTGTTTTTGAATTTCCATCTGATCTATTGGGTGGATGTCCTTGAAATTAAACTCAAGATGTTTTATTGAAATCAGTAGGTGTTTTTGGCTGTGAAATTTGGGCTTCTAAGAAAGCCATGCACACCTTACCTTTCTTTGAATCGAAAGTTGATAGAAGCCTACTTTTTGAACTGGTGGGTTGTTTCCAAAATTTATTATAGGTGCTAGTATTCAATATTTCATTTTTTCTCTTGATCTCCCTGAAGGTGTCATATATAAATTCCTCCTTTTCCCTTGTAATATCATTAGATTTAGGTGTTGGAAGGCTTTGTTGCTGAATTGGAATTGTAGTTGAAGTTGTAGGAGAAAATATATGTTGACCACTTGCTGGAGAGGAGCCATAAGTGTCTATGATATTTACCATTGTTTGTTGCTTTGATTCCTTGCTTTGATCAGTGTCCATGTGAATTCTTACTCTCTTCCTATATTTAATCTTAAACTCCTTGCTATATGTACCGGTCCCCAAAGGTGACAGATCATCTCTTGGTATTTTTCATGTTGTCTCTTTCTCTTTTTCTTTACCTTTATCTTCCTTATCCTATATATTATGCTTCTCTTGTGAAGCAGAGGTCTATATACTTGAAGATGAAATTACCCGCTCTTCAGCCTCCTGCAAGGTGTTTGATGTCCACTCTCTCTGGTTCATAAATTGTTCAATCTCAAGCCTGTGAGTGTGAATATATGGATTTGATTTGTTTTCAACCCTTTCTTCAAGATCATTCCCAATGGGTCATAAGACCAAGTGAAACTGTGTGTAAAATTCATCTCTTTCAGCCTCTTGTCAGCCTCCTCTCCTCCTACTCTACTGTTGCAAATGAAAGGGCCAATTTGGGATTTGATCATGAACTAAGATTTCTTCTTTGTTGATACAAAATGTACTTCATCTGCATTAATCATATGCCTAATGTATTCCAGTGAAAATATCCTCATGGGGAGGAAATTTGGAAGCTTGTAAGGGGGAAAATCACACTCATATATTCTTAGCTCTATATAATTCTAGTACAAGTACTAGTCTCTAGTTATGGTTTGGTATGAAAGCTACATGATATTTTTAATTTGTTCACTGATCCTTGGTTCCACTTTGTTCTTGAGGATGCTCATAGGTGGATGCACAAACAATTGAATGAATCATTTGTAAGTGAGTTCTTTTGGATATTTCATTAGCATTGTTGTCCAAAATATGAAAGACTGAGGTTGTGAATCTTCATTAAATTTTCTCATTGTTAATTGAAACTTGTTTTCCTCAAAATATGCAAACGTATAAGAAATAAAGAATGTGTCTTTTAAACACTTCCTCTGTGTGAAACTTGAGAAACTGATCATGAAAGGAATCTAGCAGGAATTGACTAAAATTGAACATGATGGAAGGTTTAGAGTCTCATGAAAGTATTGACAAGAAGACTATAATTGCTTCATCTAGCCAATGGTCTGAATAGTATCCTAGTAGGTAACCAAGGATGGTGACTATGTGATGAGTATTATCAGGGAATGTAGAAGATGGGTATGGAGGACTCTTCTTAGGTAGGGGAGTGTCTCCAGCCATGAATAATTCAACATTTTCCGCATCCAAAATGCTTGACACGCTGCTGCTGTAGCTGCAAAATATTCTGCTTCTGCTGTAGACAACGCTACAACGGGCTGTTTCTTAGAAGCCCATGAAATGGCTCCTGAACCCATGTGAAAAACATAACCGGAAGTGCTCTTCCGATCATCAACACTTCCAGCCCAATCATTGTCCGTGTATCCAACTAAATCTGAATTTTCTGAAGTAGTATAAAAAATACCAAACCTTTTAGTACCTTTAACATACCTCAAAATTCTTTTTGCTGCTTGCCAATGTGCATCCTTTGGCTTTTCCATGAACCTGGAAATCAAACTAACAGCATGCATTATGTCCGGCCTAGTTGCATTCAAATACATGAGGCTGCCAACTATGCTCTTGTACAAACTAGGATCAAAATCCTTGCTGCTGTCCTCTCTGCTGAGTTTTAATCCCATCACCGTGGGAGTGATTGCTGCTTTGCTTTCCTACATGTTAAATCTTTCAAGCACCTCATTAACATACTTTTCCTGTGAGATGAAAATCCCACTTTCATCTTGTTCTACTTCTATTCCCAAGAAGTATCTCAACAAGCCCATGTCAGTCATTTCAAATTCTTCCTTCATGACTGTTTTAAAATGTTCAATAAGGCAATCATCATTACCGTTGTTACACAATAATTTGTCACCATTCTTACCATTCCCCGCTCCCAATAACAATGGAGGACCCATTTTGTGACCTCGTGAACATTGTCACATGCCTTGAAAACATCATCAATGCATTCCTCTAAGCATGAGCTTCATTTGCCCTAAAGACATCTCCTTGCAAAAATCATGAAAAACATCCCTTTTTGCATTGGCGCGGGTAGACAGTTCAGTACTCGCGCCAATGGGGAAAATCCTGCAAACAGGTCGCGCCAACTGGTGCTCTGTCCCATAGCAGGTTCCAACAAACTCGGAAACCATTGCCTATCTTGAGTTGGGAGGTTTGGCTGCGGAAGTTCTATGGAAGGGAAGTTGTTTTGCCACCTCCCATGGAACCTTCCTTGTTGATAGGGCCAATCCCAAAATAATAGGGATCCCAACTCCCTCCTTCCCCATCTATAAAAGCCTGCTCAATTCCATGGCAAGCTAGTCTTGAAGTGCCTAAGCTTTGAATCTCCAAATTCCCAAGAGCCTTTGTGCTGTAAGAGCCCTCTTTCCTCCCTTAAGGCCGACTTAAGAAAGAAGACTATTGTCGAGAGACTCAGGAGAGGTTTTCCCTTTCCCTGGTGAGCTTTGCGAGACGTGAACGCCTGGAGACCCATCCGAAGGAGACCACGACGTCAGAACTTTGGTTGTAATCTCTTTCGATCGTTATTTAATGAATGATTACGATTATGGTTCCACTCTGTTTTCAATGATGTTAATATGAGTAATATCTTTTCTGACTGATATTGAGTTACGTATGCCGGATTTTATGCTTGTATCTGTTTGTTTCTTGCATGTGCAGGTATCCGTCCGCGGGGATCGTGGAGGATTGTGATCTGCCGAGGCTGAGGAACGGGAACGCTCTCTTCTTCAGATCGTAGCATTGGAATCCAGGTAGGCTTCTATCTCTAGTCTTTTCATTCGTAACTAGGGACTTGCGTCGTAACATTTCTGATTGTTGCTAGACCCCTGCTGGGCTAGTAGGGATCGCCTCTGTCCGCAGAGGGGATTTACCTCCTCAACAATTTGGCGACTCCGCTGGGGATCGTCTAGATTTCATTGTCTCGTTTTGATTATTTTATGTTTTTCCTTGCTTGATGAGCCTTCTGGGTTGGGTTCTTTTGCTGTTGTTTACTTCTTGGTTTGCTTAGTATGCATTGATCTGCTTCTGGAGTAGTTCTTTTTCTTTTTGGCTGAGAAACTCGACTGGCTCGCTTTTTAGCTCGACAGTCGCGCCAATTGGCGCATGCTGCTTTTGTTTAGCCCGCGCCAATTGCTTTCTGGCGCCAGTTTCAGCCTTACAGTCACGCCACTCCTGTAAGGTTTTTGAGTTTCTTCATTTTTGAGCTCTCTGGGTTTGGTCAGTGTTTTTCTTCTTGATTTTCTGACTGCCTGAGTGTGTTGGAGTCCTGTTTGACTGGCAATTCACCTCTGCCCTTTGGTTGTTTGCTTTTATCTATCGATTTCACGTTTTGAGCCCTAGGGCATCTAGTGGCCTAGTGTATCGAGCCCTCCTTGGGAGTTTTGGTGTTTGGTTTGTCCGGTCAACTTTCTGATTGATTCTCCACATCCTCTTAGTAGTTGTTCATTGTTTTGTTGCGATTTTTGGGTGATTGTTCATTCCTTCATTCGAATTTCGTTTGGTCTTGCATTGGGCCTAGATTACACAGCCCATTGGAGCCTTTTGAGTCTTTTCTTGTTTTTGAGAGACTTTGGTCGATGTGGGATTTGATTGCTTGCGTTGTTGAGTGAAATTTGTTTGTTTTTCTCTATCGAATATCGTTTCTCAAGTTGTTCCGTTTGTTTTCAGTTTGTTTAGTGCATATTAGCTATCAAACATTGAAAATTGCAAAAAAAAAATCTCTTGTGCTTTTGGTTGAATTAGTGCAAATTGTGATCTTTTCGATTTTGCTAGTGATTAGTGATCTAAATGAAAAGTTTTCAATTTCATTAGTTGCATTAGAGATCTCATTGTTGTCTTCCGTTCATTTCGTTTGTGTAAAAGCTCTCAACTCTTCTCTAATTAGTTTTCATCGAATGAAATGTTGGACTGTGGCATGTAGCTTTGCATTTAGGAGTCTTTTAAGACACTACATACGATAGGGCCTAAAAATTGAAACTTAATCGAAGATCAACTTTAAAATCTTTGCAATTAACCTAAGGCAGCATTGGAACTTAACGAAACATTTTTAGAGGTCTAGGCTAGAGATGTGTTTCGACGTCTTTAAACCTAGCAGCTGTCGCTCGCCGTTTGACTTTATACAACGCTAGTACGGACTTGTGCTCCCCATACCATCGCGTATATAAAGGGAGACCCCTCTAGGTTTTCAATCCTTTATCCACAGGAAGCCGAGTCTGCCGCCCTATACCCGTGATACACCGAACACAGCATTCGGGGAGACTACCTGCACGTACGGAAAGTCCTTGGTCGATTTCTGTTTCATTACTGAAACCAAGGTGTATATGGCAGTTCACGGATATTTGGTACACCCTTTGTGCCTAGTTTTTCTTGAGTAGTCATTTGGTCTTTTCTGACTCCCTAAACTTGAAAAGACCGTCGAGCGCTTGTCCTTTCACGCTTGTATCAAATCTGAAAGAGATAGAGTCATCTTTCTATTGTTTCTTGACTCTTAAAATATGAAACGATAGAGTTTCTTACTTTTCAATGTGGTAAAATTAATCACCCACGATTACACGCCCGCTTAGATATTGCTTGTTGACCGTTTGATTGTGTGCCCTTAACTCGTTTTCAGCCCGTTTGTGTGTTTGTTTCTTTTTTTCTGGTCTTTTGCCACAGTGGCGGAACCTTCGGTTTCGTCGACTGGTAGTCCTTACACGGATGATTCTTCAGAGGCTTCCCAATCCTCTGTCGAACCACAACAACCTGTTGTTTCCGAGTTTCCTGACGGGGGACCGGTTCTTGCTGAGCAACCCTTTGGAGGACCAATTGAGTTCAATTGGCCCTTTTCACACCCTGTGTCTGAATTGAGATTAGGAGCTGATTTCCTTTCTCTTACCTCGGGTTTGCCTTTTGTTGCTGCTGTATTTCCTCCTAGTCCTCGCCGTCTTTTGCGTGATTTAACGGCAGGATCAACCATGAGTGATTCTGGTGAGGAAATCCCAACGTCCGGTGAAGAATATCAGCTCTTCCTGCGTAGATTGTTTGAGGGAGACAACTCTGAGCTGGCTAACATGTCAACAGCCAGTCCTTCTTTACCACAGGGATACAGATCTCTGGGTCAGATCATTTCAGCTATAGCCTCTATGGGAATTTCATCTCCTGATTCGAGGCCAGCTGCTACTACACCCGAGGTGTCTCCTCAGACGCTTGTCACATCTGTTCCCGTCCGGCCCACTGTCTGTGTGGCCGCCTCTTCTCCTGTTGTCTCAGCATCTACTACCAGGGCTGGGCCAACTCCTGAAGATGTTTATCTAGCTACTGCTATACCGGAGAACATCTCTCTGGAGGAGTATCGGTTGTCTTTGCAACAGCCGAACGCCGAGGCTGGACCGTCCGCCTAGGAACCCTACCGACCTTACTTTTCGCACTATGCACAGGATGGTACTCCCGTGTATGCTTTTTCAGGTCAGTATGATGAGCACGTGGAGATTTTGCGTCTACCGGCTTCTGAGGCTTATATTTATGCTCAAGGTTTACCGTACAACCAAGCTTATAACCCGCAGGGGCAACCTTTCCAAGGCCAACCTACGGGCCCACCTGGCTATCTCTATGATCCAGAGGGGCAACCCATCTAGGGCTACCCTACGGGCCAGCAAGGGCCATCGTATAGTCCGCAAGGACAGTATTACAGCCCTCCCGGTCAACCTATCCAACCTCAGCCGGGGTACCAACCGGGACCGGTCTATGGTCCTAGGGGGAAAATCCAGCCTTCTTTACCGATGCAACCGCAGTATCCTGTTGTTTCTAACGTTGCATATCAGCCAGGACCATCCTATGGTTTTGCTTCAGGTCAAACTGGTTTCCAGCAAATACCTGGTCCTGTTCCACCACCAGGCCAACCGGCTCATCCGGTACAACCCGATGTTCCGCCTCCAGGCCAACCGGTCCATCCGGTACAACCTGGGGCTCACTTAAAACCAGGTCAACCTGCGCAACCGGCGCCGCCTGTCTATCCGGGTCAGCCTGGTCATTCAGGTCAACCCTTGCACCCGGGTCAACCTGTTCACTCAGGTCAGCCCTCTCAGTCGGGTCAACCTGTTCATTCAGGGTAGCCCGCTCATTCCATCAACCCTGCACAGCAGCCGGTTCATTCAATGCCGCAGCCAAATCAGCAGCTGCGCCCTACGTATCAGGCTCCGCAGGGTTCCACGTTTCAGCAGCCTACTCATCCTCAGGGTGGTTATTATCCTCATGGTCAGTCTCAACTGAACTATAACCACCCCAGAGGCTCTCAGTATTATCCTCCTCCACCCGGTTCTACCTACACTCAGCAGCCAAATCCAAACGCTGCTTATACAGGGCCAACGCATAATCAGGGTCCGTACCCTGGTTATCAAGCCCCACACTATGGTTACCAGCATCCAAATTAGTCTGGTTATACGACCTATGCCCCCTATGGTCAGAATCCTGCGGGACAGAACCCGTGGGGGCAAGGATATTCGCAACCATCGTGGAGCATGGGTACCGGACCTCATCCTGGGCCTGGCATGGCAGTTAACCCTCCATTGCCGTTCCTGGCTACCTTGGAACTGCCGGACGTTTCAAAGTTGACCAATGATCCGATTTTACATAATCCATATTGGCCTCCGGTTCCCACCAAGATACCAGGTGACTGTCCCAAGTTTGAGGGGAAAGCTGGGGAGGACCCCCAGGCACATGTGATGACGTATCACCTTTGGTGTTCGTCTAACTCTTGGGTCGACGATTTGATTCGCCTGCGCCTCTTCCAGTGTACTTTAACTGGAGCTGCTGCTAAGTGGTACATAGAGCTATCCCGTGGCATTTTTCAAGATTTCAACTCTTTAGCCATGGCTTTCCTCACGCATTTCCAGTTACCGGTTCGGTATGAAGCCGGGACGCACCTCCTGACTTCCCTGAAGCAGGATAAAGCCACTCACATCTCAGATCACATCCATGAGTGGCGGCGCCATCGTCGACTGATCAAGTTTCACATACCTGATCAGATATTGACTCACTGGTTCACCACCTCCTTTGTAAATAAAATCGCTCAGGATATCGCAATGGGAGCGTGCGTGACTGAGGAGCAAGCCATCGCGCGTGCCCAGTACCTGGATCTTGTCTATTCACAGTCTGGCACGCTTTATGACATCTTGACTGATGCTCCACGGCCCAGAACCACTAAGGCCCCGCCCACCCCTGCGGTGGATGGTGTCATTGGTTCTGTCTCTCAAAATTCGAAGAAGTCTTCGAATGGGAAGCAGAAGGCTAATTCTTCCAACAATACCTCTGCCAATCACGCCTCATCTGATTCTGGTAAAACCACGGAGGTGAATGCCGTTCAGGCCAATCCTGCGGACAAATCCTCCAAGGGGAAGAAGAAGGGCAAAGGCAAGTCAAAATCTGATGACCCGAAACCAGAATCTAAGTCTTGTACTGAGGATGGCTCCCAACGTAAACCGAAGTACCCTTGCCTCATCTGTGAAGAGGACCATTATACTAAGGATTTTCCACGACGATCCGAGGTTAGTCAACTTCTTAAAGGCCCTAAAGGGACTCCGGCTGTTTTGAAAGAGCCATTTCCATCTCAGCAGACCCAGATGGTCGAACAGGCATCACCATCTGCACTGTTTGGGTCTCAGGTTTTCATGCTGAAGAGTGTTGCACCTATCTCTGTCGCTACACGGTCGAAGGATTACAATGAACCGCGACAGGCACCCGGGAAGGCAGTTGCGGATGGGCCGCCTCCCCCACCTGTCTTCGGTCCATTGGAAATCGAGAAGCCTTCTCTGGAACCCGTTGTGAAGCCACCTCCCAAAGGTGTCCTTCGAAGATCTTCTTATAATCCAAATGCTCGTGCCGCTCAAAATTACAGCATTGTTGAGGATCTGGCACAGGCGCCATGTGCTATGTCCGCACTTGAGGTTCTTCAAAGTTGTCCTTCACAACGGAAGGCATTACTGTCTGCAATCGGGGGCATCGATCCCGCCGACTCGAGCCTTCTCACCTTCGATCTGGAGAATTTTACTCCCCGGCTTCCACATCAAATCGCTTTGGTAATTCAAGTCGGGATTAACGGTCTGAACATTCATAGGGCCGTCGTAGATGAGGGTGCATCTACCTGCGTTATGTCCTCCGCTTTCTGGAAGGCCATTGGCTCTCCAGCCTTGTCGTCATCCCCCAATGCCCTTGAGGCATTTGATGGTCGGGAATCTAAACCCCTGGGCATTCTCGAGAGTCTCGCGATCACATTACAGGGGAAAACTGTCAACGTAGAAGTGGAAGTGGTTGACGCTAAACTCAACTACAATATACTTCTTGGCCGCAGCTAGACCCATGCCATGCTCTGCGTGCCGTCCACCGTCTTTCGATTCATTAAGTTCCCTCACGAGGGCAAGATTGTCACGGTGGATCAGTTGTCATTTTTCACCTCTAACTCTGAGAACAACGTGCCATACGTGGATCAAATTCCGAATCCCCCAGATAGTGTAGGACCTGGTCTCTTCAAAGACCCAGTCCTCATGGGTATATTTCTTGCACCGCCACCGCATACCGCTCAAGTCAACATGTTTTCTAGGTCTGATGACCCCTGGCTTATTCCTACACCTGAGGAGGTATATGAGTTTGGAGATTCCATGCCTTTAACGCCAGTAGAGATCAGCTACTGTGAGATTGTTGCGGCATCGGATCCTCCGCCTCCTCAGCATGCTCCTTTGAGCATGGCTCTCGACGTCTACTCCCAATCCCCCTAGCTTGGTCAGGCTGATTCGCCTGATCCTCTCAGAGAGACTTTTCTTTCCGATGAGGCTATCATTGAAACTATGTCTCTTGAGGAGCTGCCTTGGGGCGATGGACATCATCGCTCCTCGTTTATGCCTAGCTTGGAGACAATGACTGACTGTCTGGAGCGTTATGCTACTCAGGTTCCTTCCCCTCCTCTTCAAACACCGATCTTGACGCATGAGGTTTTTTCAGAGGGTAATCTGAGTAACATCACTCAAACTATTCCAATCAACATCTCCGTTAAACCGGGGATTGTTGAGAATATTCATGTGGGTGTGGCTTGTTCTCCCGATGAGATTCAAGTCTATACTGAGCTTTTCAAAGAATTCAGAGATGTTTTCGCATGGTCTTACGAGGAAATGCCGAGGATTGACCCTAGTATTGTAGTGCACGAGATTCCAACCTATCCAGGTGTGAAACCCGTGCGCCAACGCTTACGTCCCATGCATCCTCGGAAATCCGCTGCTATCAAGGCAGAAGTTGAAAAACTTCTGAACGCGGGTTTTATTTATCCCATCCCCCTTACAGAATGGGTGTCCAACATTGTCTCTGTTGATAAAAAGTAGGGCACAATTCGAGTCTGTGTGGATTATCGCGACATCAATCGCGCCTGTCCAAAGGATAATTATCCCACTCCGTTTATCGACCAGATCATCGACGAATGTGCCGGGAGTGAGATCTATTCCTTAATGGATGGTTTCTCAGGATACAACCAAATCAATATCGCACCTGAGGATCAACATAAGACCACATTCATCTGTCCGTGGGGCACTTTCGTGTACAAAAAACTCCCGTTCGGCTGAAAGAACGCTGGAGCCACGTTTCAGCGTGCGATGTCCTACGCTTTTCATGACATTCATCATATCGTTCAGCCTTATCTGGACGACTTTCCAGCCCATTCGGGTAAGCGAGAGGACCATCCTGAGCATCTCCGCCAGATCTTTCTTCGTTGCAGACGCTACAATATCAGGCTCAATCCTCATAAATGCGTCTTCTGCGTTGATTCTGGCCGTCTTTTAGGATTCATCGTCTCGAAAGACGGAATTCGCCTTGACCCTTTAAAGGTTGAGGCCATCATAAATCTCCCATCACCCTCCTTCCTGTATCAGTTACAGAGTCTGCAAGGGAAAGCAAATTTTCTTCGGCGTTTTAACCCGAATTATGCCGAGGTGGCCAAAGGATTCACTCGTTTGTTAAAGCAGAACGTTCCCTTTCACTGGGATGAAATTGCTCAGGAATCCTTTGAGAAGCTGAAGACATTGCTAGTCAATGCTCCGTTGCTTCGTCCTCCGGACTACCACCGCGACTTCACTTTATATCTAGCTGCCGCATTTAGCACCATAGCCATGGTCTGGTGCAGGATGATGATCACGGTGATGAACATGTTTTTTATTACCTGTCTCGGAACCTTCTCGACCCGGAAACGCGTTATGCACATGTCGAGAAATTGGCTTTAGCAGCAGTACACGTTGTACAACGCTTTCGCCATTACATCCTTTTGTGCACGATAACAGTGGTTTCAGACTGCAACCCTATGACGTATATTCTTTCTAGACAATTACTGGGGGGCAAGTACTCCAAATGGATTGTGATCTTGCAAGAGTTTGACTTGGAGTTTACCACTGCTAAGTCAACTAAATCACTGGTCTTCGCGGATTTGATATGCTCTCTCCCTATAGACTCTGTTCCCTCACACTCTAAAGACCATATACCAGACGAAACGCTTTTCCTCATCAGTACTCGTGATCCTTGGTACGGTGACATCATAGTGTATCTTCAGATCTCGACATTTCGGTTTGAGTTGGATAAAGCTGCCCGCCGTCGGATTCGACACCAGTCCCAACCCTATCGTATAGTAGGAGATACCTTATATCGCGTTGGAGTAGATTCGGTGCTCCGACGATGCCTAACCTTGGAAGAGGCTGAGAAGGTCTTAAATGACTACCACAGTGGCGCCTGTGGCGGACATATGTCCAGGTATGCTACTACCCAGAAGATTCTGCGAGCAGGTTATTTCTGGCCTTCCATATTCAAGGACTGTATCACTGCAGTCCGTAAATGTCATCCATGCCAGATTTTTCAGCGCAAGATGCGCGCGCTGCCGTTGCCACTGCATCCCGTTATTACTGTCGGCCCTTTTGCGAAATGGGGCGTGGATTTTATGACGTGTAACCCTCACTCGGCCGGGGGGCATGCGTATATTATTGTCGCCGTCGACTACTTCACTAAGTGGGCCGAGGCGATGCCTACACTAGCTGCTGACGGGAAAACGACTGCTCAATTTATATTCAACCACGTTATCGCACGGTTCGGGGTTCCTCAAGTCATCGTCACTGATCACGGTACTCATTTCCGTGACTACATGATGGCGGAGCTGACTTCAACTTTGGGCTTGCGTCACGACAGCTCAACACCATACTACCCTCAAGCGAATGGTCAGGTTGAAGCAGTGAACAAGGTTTTGGTCACTATGCTTCAGCGAATAGTTGGTATTCATAAATCCAATTGGCATCTCCAACTGTTCTCAGCTCTCTGGGCATACCGAACATCTGCTAAGAGTGCAACTGGATTCACACCATTCCAATTGGTGTACGGTCTGGAAGCCACTCTGCCGGTTGAATGTGAAATTCCTTCATTGAAATTAGCTGTGGAGCTTCTACCTGGTACTTCTACCGAGGAAGAACGTCCTCTATATCTGGAACGGTTAGATGAAACTCGTCGTCTGGCTGCTTTGATTATCGAAGCACAAAAGAAGAGGGTCAAGACTCATTTTGATCAATCTGTTTCTCCCCATTCTTTTATCGAAGGAGACCTCGTCCTCCTATACGATCAAGCGCATGATAAGCTTGGAGCTGGTAAGCTCCAGCCTATGTGGCACGGGCCCTATATAGTAAAGCACGTTTTGAAAAATAGGGCCTACGAGCTTATAGATTATGAAGGAGTTCCGCTGGCGCAGCCCAGAAATGGGCTGTACCTTAAAAAGTACTATGCCTGAAGTGATTTCTCGGTGTGGTGTGTGTACATAGGTGTGTGATTTTCATTTGTGTGCATGTATTGTGTGGTGTGCTTTGTAAACATCTTTCTGTTGATCGGGTCTTCCTGGTTGTGCAGATGTCTTTTCATCCATTTGTCAGTTTCGCGGATGGTGCCTCGCGCAGTACCAGGAATCTATCTTCAACAGCCTGGGTAATCTATGATCCTGCTGGTGAGTTGATTGATCTGCAAGGAGTGTGTCTAGGACGTACCACGAACAACATCGCGGAATATAGTGCTGTGCTAGAATTATTAACCGAGGCAGTAAACCTTGGTATCCATGAATTGCTCGTGTATCTAGATTCGCAACTTGTGGTGTTACAACTGAACGAACACTATTCGGTAAGGAACCCGTCCATCTTACGTCTGTATCTGCGTATTCGATTACTGGAAAGAAATTTTGACTACATTACATATCATCATATACCCAGGCATTTGAACACACTAACAGATGCAGTAGCGAATTTGGTATTAGACAGACATTTGCGCAATTTATAAATCATCATCACATGTAGAGAAAGATCCATCCAGAAATAGATATGTATATATATAGATATCGAAATGTTTACATAGAGTGTGTCACATAAAAGTCAAAAATATACATAGTCGTCTTAAATACATCCGGAGACGATACGTCTCTCAAAAAATAGGTGTGGTATAAATCCTAAGAGCTAATCCGCATGGTGCTCATGATAGCACGTGAATGCATGCACTAAGCGTCTCAGGATTCGGTGGATCCGACTTGGAACTCCCACCGTGTGGCGCTGGTATGCCATCGATATGTCTGCCAGCCGAGCATAGTCTGGGATCCCGTGGGCAATGCCCTCGAGATTCTGGATCAGCTCCTCTCCTCCGGTGCCCTCTCCCTGAGGATCAGGGGTGAGTTGTGTCCTCTGTGAGATAGAAGACATCCCAGCTGGTCTCTCAGGTCCCACATCTGCATGCATTTGTAAAATGTGTTAAGACGAATGTGTATTAACAAAAAAACATGTAAATATAAAATCAAAAACATGAGGTCTTACCCAACTCCTCGTCCCAGTCGTCTCCTTCTGGTAGTGGGAGATCTGGGTCCCCGGTAAAGTCAGTTCCTGCATAGGGCCAGTCTTCCACGACAATCAGCTGGTGCCGTAACCACCTAAAGAACTCCGGCCTCCAGGACATCTGTTGGCCGCCTCCAGATCTGGGCATCAATGCTGCCCAGCGAGCCATTCTTGGCTCTCATGGTATCGGGTCTGCTACTGCGGCCCCTTGGCCCTGGAAGATTGGTAAGCGTTCCAGAATGAACGATACCAAGATGGAACCATAACCGAACTGTTTCAGTTTACCCTGTTTTCATTTCGTGAGCTGCCTTTTCATATTGATTGTTACTGCTATTGCCCAGTCGAACAGCAGGGGACTCATGCATTCTGAAGCTAGCAGGAGTTGGGCCTTTGTGGCCTCGTGCGGTGCCTGCGACCCAGCAGTCCGCGTGATGGTATGGAGAACCAATCTCAATGCCAGATCAGGGATAGTGTGGATATCCACTTTCTTGCTACCTGATCCCGTTTGAGCTCCTTGGCACACTCGTGCCATCACTTCTTCCATCTTTTCCCCAGATGGTCTGCTTCCAGTCAACACCGGGATCGGACCTCTGCGGGACAATCCAGTGATAAAATAAACATCGGAAACCTCCAGATCTAATACCTGGTCTCGTAACCTGAACACCTTTTCACGTTCGTCCCAGATACTGATTAAATACTGGAGGAGCTTGGGCTGAGCTCGTAAACACGGTGTGAGGAAGAAATTTTTCAGTCCACAGTTTCTAAGCGCATTCATGCAAGCTTGAATTTGCATGGCTTGTTCATCCTCTTCTCCATGTTCTCGTTCTTTCCATTCAATTGCCATTTTGATTGATTACCTGCATTCATATGGTCATAAACCCTTAGTTAAGTCTTTGATGAGTCTCAAATTCCATGCAATTTGGTCTAAATGTCGAAATTTTAGGCGTATTTTTAGGTTCGGCCGCTGGCGCGGCTGTTTCGTGAACAGTCGCGCCACGTGGCGCGGGCCCTTTGTATAAAAGAGCTCATTGGCGCGGGTCCGTGCCCGATACCCGCGCCAATGAGCCCGGCCCTAAATTTTCAAAAATGGCTCTAGAAAACTAATTTACAGGGTAAAACTATTAAAATTTGGAGGAAAATGAAGAGAAAGGGAGCGCCTCTTACCTGTGACAGACAAGAACCTGAATGGTCAACTGGATTTGTCGCAATCACCGTCAGAAGTTTCTGCTCCAAATGGACCACTGTTGCTTTTTACCAAGGTAAATAGTAAATGTAATTTTATTTTTACCAATTTGACATATTTATAACTTTTTGACATGAAATGAGTTGTAAAAAGTCATTTTTATCGAATATTTTTATATGTTATGTCGAAAATGGATTTTATGCTTGCTTGGTATGTGCAGCAGCAGGTTTTTTGTGACTTTAACGATGGAAACGAGTTGTATTTTATACTTTTTCGGACTCGGTAAATACACGAAAAAGTCACTTTGGAGTCATCTTTCAGCTCTTTTCTGACTCTCTAAATATGAAAAGATCGCCGAGGCCCTTGTTGTTTCGATCTCGTTAAAATGGACACGAATCGACATCCACCCAGTATAAGTTTAACCCTTTTTCGGGCTGGGATGGATTGATTACGAAAAAGGAATACCCTAGCCTATCGCGACTAGGAGGTTTTCTCGGATATTGTTTTCTACCTTTTCGGATCTGAGGAACTATTCACGAAAAGGGACCTGTGGAGTTTACTTTTCTGCTATCTTTTCAAACTCTCTAAACATGAAAAGACGCCGAGTTCTCCCTTTGTCAGACTCGTTAAACCTTGATGACATCGGATCCAGTCGAAATGACGTTCTCCGAGTTCCTCCTTCCTAGGACTCGTTAAATGCACTAGGATGGATTCGCCCGAAGGGCGGACTTATATCGCAAGCATATGCTATCCCCTTCAAGCTTGTTATTAAAAATAATTGGGGTACTCGCCAGAAATGGTGGGGGGAAAATGGAACCATCGTCGTTGTCGTCGGCAGTATGTCACTCTTGAACATGGCACTTGTCTGCATTCGTGTCGGGTTGGGGACATCTCATCTCGTTTCTTCACTTTGCCTCCGTGGGTTTGGATAATCCCTTTTGACCTCTCATCTTCTCATTGCCTCGTCACCATGACCTCTGATCCGTTGATGTCAAATACTGCCAAATCCACTATTGTGCCGTTATATGTTCAAGAGAAGTTGACCTCTGCAAAGTATCAACCTTCCTCTGATTCTCATATGATCCTAATTCACAAAAACATCATGTTCCTCTGTCTCGTGTCGATGATGTGGGAAACATTATGGCCCACCTTCGATCAAGGTCACTTCCTGTCGACTTCAGCTCATTATCCAGGAAGCCGATCTAGAGACTCCTTTATGGTACCTTGGAGCCTGCATGCCTCAATGGCAGGTTCGTCGCATTCGACGTGGGGTTTTCATCATTGGCCTCCGATCGAGTGATTCTACGGGTGTTCGACGCCAACTCATTGATTCACACGCCGTAGATTGTACCTGTAGTACCTTGAGGGCCATTGTCATTATTGGTGGTTCCTCTCGCGTCTGTTAACGGCTTTCATCATTGGCTGGTAATCAGACGATGTTCCTGCATGTTCGACTTCAGCTCACATATTCGCATGCTCGAACTTGTACTTCGTTTGGGTCGAGATGGAGCGCAAGACCCCGGATTGTGTCTGTTGTAATCCAGGCTGCGATTGTGGATTATTATCATTATGTATATGACTCATTGATTGGATGGTTGCGACCATACCTGAGTCTATTTATTTGATCCTCGCTGGATGGCTGCGTCCATACCCTGGATCCGGATTATAGTATACTCTGTTTCGGATGGCTGCGCCCATACCACATATACATCATGTACTTGAGATATCGGTTGTATTTTCTACGCAGGTTTTCCGACGGTGGGCCTTCAGTTGAACATGTTCTCGTAAATCATTTCACCCCTCTCTCTCTCGGGCCTCATACTTTAGGGGGCATCTGTTACACAGTAATTTGTCACCGTCCCTACCATTCCCCGTCCCGCACAATGGAGGACCCATTTTGTGACTTGTGAACATTGTCATGCCTTGAAAACATCATCAATGCATTCCTCTAAGCATGAGATTCATTTTCCCTAAAGACATCTCCTTGCAAAAATCATGAAAAACATCTCTTTTTGCATTGGCGCGGGAAGACAGTTCAGCACTCGCGCCAATGGGAAAAATCCTGCAAAGAGGCCACACCAACTGGCGCTCTGTCCCAGAGTAGTAGTCGCGCCAGCCAATTTAAGGAGTGTTTTTTAAATAAATATTGCGGAAGTTATGTTTCAACCAACTCAGAAACCATTGCCTATCTTGAGTTGGGAGGTTTGGCTGTGGAAGTTCTATGGAAGGGAAGTGGTTTTTCCACCTCCTATGGAACCTTCCTTGTTGATAGGGCCAATCCCACAATAATAGGGATCCCAACTCCCTCCTTCCCCATCTATAAAAGCCTGCTCAATTCCATGGCAAGCTAGTCTTGAAGTGCCTAAGATTTGAATCTCCAAATTCCCAAGAGCCTTTGTGCTGTAAGAGCCCTCTTTCCTCCCTTAAGGCCGACTCAAGTAAGGAGACTATTGTCGAGAGACTCAGGAGAGGTTTGCCCTTTCCCTGGCGAGCTTTGCGAGACGTGAACGACTGGAGACCCATCCGAAGGAGACCATGACGTCAGAACTTTCGTTGTAATCTCTTTCGATCGTTATTTAATGAATGATTACGATTATGGTTCCACTCTGTTTTCAATGATGTTAATATGAGTAATATCTTTTCTGACTGATATTGAGTTACGTATGCCGGATTTTATGCTTGTATCTGTTTGTTTCTTGCATGTGCAGGTATCCGTCCGCGGGGATCGTGGAGGATTGTGATTTTCCGAGGCTGAGGAACGGGAACGCTCTCTTCTTCAGATCATAGCATTGGAATCCAAGTAGGCTTCTATCTCTAGTCTTTTCATTCATAACTAGGGACTTGCATCGTAACATTTCTGATTGTTGCTAGACCCCTGCTGGGCTAGTAGGGATCGCCTCTGTCCGCAGAGGGGATTTGCCTCCTCAAAAAAAATGTATTGGAAAAGTGCCAAAATCATGAAATATGATCCAAGGGCTTCCTCACTGATCTCCCAAAGGAAATAAAGCTTCCTCCTCTGAAAGATAAGCTCCAGAAGTGGTGTTGTGGACCCCCATTGCAACACCCTACATCACAATGTTATACTGCTGTAGAAATAGCGATGTAGCTGAATGAAGATGCTTGGCCTGAAGCTTGAATGTGGAGAAATTAAGTACAAGCTCCTTCAATAGGCCTCTCTTGAAAGGAGAAGGAATTCATAAACAAGAATTCCTTGTGCTAAGCAACACAACAACTCTGCTAAACAACAAGAGAATGCACAATAGTCTAACCAGACCATAAAATCAATAATCAATAACATGAGTTCATATGGCTGCCTTGCCCTCCTTTTATACAAATTGAAGCCCTCTCTGAATGGGTCCCACTCATTAGGGTTTCCTCCACCAAGGAATATTCCTCCCACTATCTCTGCGCTGTCTCCCAAGATGATTTCCACCTCCTATCCCAGCACTGTTGAATTGGTCAAACTTGACCTTGTCCACATGGAAATGTACTCCACACATGGGGGTGTGAAATCCAACTCTTATGATGATCCCTTTTCACATTATGAGGGTTTTTATTCATATTTTTACTATGCATGGGCCTCCTTACCCATTTATTCATCTTCTATGTGCAAATAACAAAAATCAATATTCCAATTAGTTGCATGAAAATTTTGGAATATTACATTAGATTTCCATAGCATAAGCAGGATAGGATGTTTCTCCACTGTACACCTATTGTGCCTACTTATTTTTTGGGTTTGGATTGGGTTGAGTAGGAAGTTGAGGTTGCTTAGGTGGGTTGTTTGAGGCCTAAACCGTTGTGAGGAGTTGCCCCACTGAGGAGGTTGAGGTGGATATGTTTGGAAAGGAGGGTTGATAGGTTGATGAGGATATATAGGAGGATAAGGCCAAGAAGGATGTATGGTCCATGATGGATGAGTGGAAGGGTACCAAGGCTGGAAAGGTGCATTCTTGTTTGGATTGTAAGGAGGATAAGGTGAAACTTGCATGCCCTGTTGATATTTTTATCGTTCTATAATTATAGTATTGGGAGAATAAATCACATAAATACAACATCAAAACCACCTTGGAAGTTTGGATCTAGCCCTGCCAGCTTCAGAGAGGGATCTCTTTGTAAACTTTAGCTTTTTTTTTGAATAGATATTAGGCTAGTTATGATTGTGTTTGGTAATTGTTTGATTTTGATTGATTTTGGTTGATTTAGTCTTTATTTTCCCATTGGGCAATGGATTCAAAAAATGAAACTGGATTTTTACATCAAGTTTTAAAAGAGTTGTAACAAGGCAAGCTAGGTTGCATTTACTGGATTCTTTGAGATTTTATATGAATAATGAATATGGCAGAAGAGTGAATATCACTTGAGACTGAAAAACATTTAAGTATTTTTCAATCTGACTTCAAGTAGAAAATATTTACATTGTAAAAGTATCCAGAATAAGGTGTTTTATTTAACATGTCCTATTTATCACACTTTCTGTTTTACAATTAAGAATTGTGATAAACAGAGAAAGGAAATAATAGTGGGAAAACACGGAAACAATAGAAACACTTCACAAGTAATTACACCACATGAATCCTGAAAGAAGTATTTGTATTATTGATGCTCCAGCAAAAAAATTGGAATTTACACTTGCGTAGTAGGCAAAAATATGTTTAGAATTCAACCCATAATACTTCAAATAACGAAGTATTTATACTGAAAATTAAAAATTATTTACAATACATGCTGTCTCAATAGACATGTATTATTAGCCTAAATCTAATAATAAACTCTAACTGTTACAAAAAATAGGCTCGATGAGGGTGATGGCTCTTTGGCATTGTTTTTCAGGAATCTGTTGATGAGTGGGCCTATTGGCAGGCTACGCTGGCTGTAGTGCTATCCTGTGAGCTAGCTGTAATGCTGTCCTGTGAGCTGGCTGCAAATTACTGCTCTTTATTACCTTTTAATCCTGGAACTTAGTTAACTTATCCCATCTCTCTTCATCTAGGATAATTAATTTTATGAATTTCTTGTAGATTTCATCCACCTTAGTATATTTAGAAAAAGTTGGTTCCACTACAAAAATGTTGTTTATCTCATACTAGATGAAAATGTCATGCGTTAATGCCTCTAAGAACGCTTTCCCTGTCATCATGTCATTGATGTTTGAAAACTTAGCTGTATCTCTGGAAATCTCCTACAACTTCTTTGCATAATCTGGTTTAGTCATTAATTTATCATTGATTACAAAAAGGGAAGGAATACCTTTCTGAGTTAAAGGTTTAAGCCTGCTGAAAAACCTGTTTACAACTATCTCCAAGCTGTGACATTTTTCCTCCAACTTTACAATAAGATTTCTCTTTGTGAGAACCTTTTTTACTTCCAATATTTTTTCAGTCCTGTCACCCACCCCTAAATCCTTAAGCTCATATTTGTTTTTATAATTTAAGAACTTAATAATATTGTTAGCAGTGGTTGGCTTATCTCCAAGTTCTTCCTTGATTTTTGTAATGGCATCATTTGCCTTCTCTGTCAGCGCCTTCTACTCAAATATGATCTGTATTCAAGGCCATATATCATTGATAGACTCTATAATATCAGTCCAAATTATTTATTTAACATGGCCCAAGGTATTTCCAATGTTAGATTCCCTCTTAGACTTCTGTAACCTTTCAATTAGCCTTTATGCTCTTTGGGCTTCAGCTGCATGTGAACTATCACTTCTTGACTTCTGATCTTGTAACAATTTTACTTGGCCCTGAAGCTTCTTCATTTCCTCTGTCTATATTGGTAGGTTCCTACATTTCTTTAGTGAGCTGCTAAGCTCCATCTGTTGTAAAAGGAGTGGCTGTAGGAAGAGTTGTAAGAGGTACAACCTCTAAAGGAACTATTGATAGCTTGGCAACCTGCTCTTTTTTCTTTTTCATATTTTCCATCTCAGCTTCCATCTACCTTAGCTGAGCATTCTACTCCATGATGAGTTTCATCATATCTGATTTCTGTGACTCTGTCTCTTCAATGTCTTTGGCCAAAGGTTCCTCTATAGCTAGAAAATTTAGCTGTTTTCTCAATGCTGATATGTCAACATTTTTATTTTTAATCATCTCTTATGCAACTATGATATTGGAGGGATAATATCCAATCCTGATAACTAAGTCTTCCAAAGACTTAATTTTGGAATCCTTAGACATAGGAGAGACTTTTTCCATTTTCAGCTATGATTGGATATTAGCTAAAGAAACCTGCAATTTGGACAAACTCATAATAGTGTTAGTAAGTGTAGATGAAATCATTTCACTTGTTTGCTTATGCACCTCCATTTTATCAATGGGATGTATATCTTTAACATCAAACTCAAATGTGGTATTTTTATAATCCTCTAAGGTCTTGGGCTGAGGAATACGTGCTTGGAGAAAGGCCATCTGCATTTTTCCATTCTCTGAATCAAAGGATGACAACAGCCTAATCTGGGAGCTGCAAGTCTTCTTCCAAAACTGATTATATGTATTGGTCTTAAAAGCTTCATTTTTTAATTTAATCTCCTTGAAAGTATCAAAAGTAGTCTTCTCTTTCTCCCCTCTAACAATTGTGCTGGTTTGAATAGCCTTCTCCTGATCTTGATAAGCAGTAGAAGTGGTAGGAGAGAGTGTGGTTTGACCCCCTACTTGTGAGGAAGTAGGTGTCTCTTTGTTTATGATGATGATTTCTTGCTCTGAGTCTTTATCTAGATTTACCTTGGGATTGAGTTTAGTCCTCTTCCTGTACATGATTATGAATTATTTATTGGAAGTGTCTGTCATTGAAGGGGACTCCTGCTCTCTGATCCTTTTTCCTGATTTATCCCGTGGGACAGGAGTCTATGATATTGAAGTTGACACCAATTTCTCTTCAGCCTCTTGAAGAGTATTCTCACTACATTCTAGCTGATTCACGTATCTCTCAGAATGTGGTTCGTGGGTATGAATATAAGGTGTAGATTTGTTCTCTACCCTTAGTTTGGAGATGGCACCCAATGGATCATATGACCATGTGAAACCGAGGCTGAATTGCATCCGTTTCAATAATATGTATACTTCCTTCCCTGCTACTTTACTGTTACAAATGAAAGGTCTTGTTTGTGTCTTAATTCTGAACTGAGATTTCTTCTTGGCAGACACAAAAAAGACTTCATCGGAATTGAGAATTTTCTTGATGTATTCAAGGGCGAAAATCCTCATTGGGAGGAATTTTGGGAGCTTATATGGAGCAAGATCACATCCATAGATCCTTAGCTCTGTGTAATTTTGGTAAAGGTACCAATCTCCTGTTTTAGTTTGCTCTGACAACTACAATACTTTCCTAATTTCTTCACTAATTCTTGACTCTGATTTGCTGCTGAGAAGACTAAGTGTTGGACGTAAAAAAAATTCTATGAACTGTTTGTATGAGTATTCTTTCTGCTCCTTCATCACCATTGAAGTCCAGAACATGATATATTTTTCATTTCCTTCTTCATCCATATTCTGTAATGAAAAAATGAACTTGTCTCCCCAAAAATATAGAAACAAATATACGAAAACAAAGGTATATTTCAACACCTCCTCAATGTGGAATTTAAAAAATTGTTCATGAATGGAATCTGCAAGGAATTGGATGAAGTTGAATAAGACAAAAGGTTTGGAATCTATAGAAAAAATGGATAGGAAACCTATGATAGATTTATCTACCCACTGATCTGAGTAATAACCAAGGAGGTAGGAGATGACAATAATGATATGCTTGGTTCTCTCAGGGAACATGGGAGATGGATAGGGATGGTTTTTATTAGGTAGCTGGGCATCTTCAACCAGAGAAACTCAAGGATTTTAGCCTGTTTTGCAAAGTCTAGCTTCTGATATATTTCAATGAGTGCTTCTTGGGAAAAAGGAGTGGCATTCTCTGTAATAGGGTCCTGCATCATTTCGTTTATAGTTTGGGAAGTTATGGTGATTAGAATCTCTCCAGTAGGTGCAATAATAGCTCTCTGATAGGGTTCATAATAGGCTTGAAATTTCTTGATGAATTTAGGGGAACTGTGTGTGTGGGGAAAGATATAATGGGGAAAATTGGAATCCCACAATCTAATGTCATCAATTTTATCAAGGAATTTGTCTTCAAGACAACAATACATTTTGAATAATTCTAGCTCTCATAGGGTTTCATGAATTTTGTAATCCATATCAGCTAGAGGAATATGATCAAGGTAAATTGAGGGATAGAGGAGTGGATTCACAGTTTCCACCTGGGTTTGCTTCTTGGGGGCCATAGTAAACTCTGGTTTGGCAGTGAATGAGGATTTGTGCTAAAACAAATGGATGTTATGGCTGAGAAAAATATCTGTAATGAGGAAAGGCTAGGGATAATTACAGAGAGTAGCTCGAGAACAGTTGAATTTGATTTTCTGGCTCTATATTAACCTACAAAAAACCTGTACAGATCAATGAAAATAGCAAGGTAAAGGATCAAACATCGATTAGACATGAATTTATACAGGATTGAGTCATTTTCCCATTGATGGTGGCACGATCCGTTGGATTAAGGGTTAGGGGAGAATTAAATTATCAACGGTTATTACTGTGGGAAGGCGTTTGATTTTGAAACTGATGGGTCTAGGTGGCGAGACGGGGTTGGTGTTCAACGAGCACATTAACAATTTTTATACGTCAGGGAAAAAGTGCTTTTTGGAGGGGTAGTGAAGTGGTAAGCAGTTTCACCCCAGTGGGGGGGAGGTGCGAAATCATGAGAAAGCGCCATGTTAGCGTGGGCTTGAAACTTAAAACCGCCCATTTCGGACCCCCCCCCACCCCATAGAAGGCAAAGTTCGGATGGAGAGGGGGGGCCGAAAAATAAAATGGGTCGTCGGATGGTAAGTGCGGAGAAATGATGGTGGGACAGATGGAGGGGGGTTAATCGGGCAGTAGTGGATTCAGATGTGATGTTTTTTCAGGTAGCGGGGGGGCTTAATAAAAAGGTAAAACTTAGGATTGGGGTGTTAATGCACCATATTTTCACTTTGATATGTCAAATCCTTTAGACTTAGGACAAAAAATTATCCCTTTTCCTTTCTGTGCATGAAATAATTTTATGATTTTAAACACTTAGGATAAACATTTTTCATTCTTTTCAAATCCATCATGTAATTTCTACCTACCATTTCATTTTCATTTTTTTTTTCTAAGCTAACATTTTTATCTCATCTATTTAGGGTGCATTTGAGCTAGCAAACCCACATATCCTTTTTTTTTATAATAGTATAACCTACTCTATCACTTATTCCTCCTATTGATTCAGATTAAACTGTTGAATCAATCTCATTTTATACCTAACTACTAATTTGTCAAGATTAAACTGTTTGATAAATTTTATTCACTAACCTATTTGACATGAAATTTACAATTGTTCCATCATGATTTAAGCTGTATGATTGGAACAAAATCTAGTCATTGTGGCATTTTAGTTTTAGACAAGCTGCACAAAACCTTATTTAAATTTTACCATAAAGGAAACTAATTTAATAGTAGTGGCATTTAAATTTGCAGCACTTTCAATATTATTTCTCTTTTTTTCTTTTGTGGGGATTTACTCTCTTTTATTCTTTGTCAATTTTCATCTTTTTGACTTTTTCTTCATATTGATTTTCTTTTTGTCATACCCTCTTTTGATTTTATTTTTATATATACTTTTTTTGGAAATCATTTGCAAACTAAAAATAATTTACAATGTAAAATTACAAATAATGACATACTCAATCACCTTGAGATCCTATGAAATATAGGACCCTAACAGTGGCTCCAGTTGGTGATGGCACTTCCTTATGTGAAGTGTCAAGAACATATGATCAATAGCCTTGAGTATCCAAAGTCTGTGAATGTCTGCATCTGATTTATTTTTCTTTTAATATACTTATGGTAGCTTGTCAATCATAGTTTAGGGCCTTCTTTGCGGGCTTCAATTCTACTGAGCAAGTTATCCAATCAAAACAATATAGACTGTGATATTTACAATGATGTAAATAAAATTCTTTATTCTAAGAAATGTAGTGCTTCAGCATCCTGCCATTGACAGGACCACCAGGTAATTTTGCTCCATCGAGGTCCTTGAGGAAGAATGCATTATTTCCCCTAAAAGCATGAATTATGTATGGCCCTTTCCAAAGGTTATCAAATTTACCATGTTTACCTTTGTATTCTCTCCTAGAATCCCACCTTAGAACTTTGTCTCCAATGTTGAAATCATCTGCTTTAGTCCTTCTTTCAAAAATATTTTTGACATTTTCCTGAATTACTTGATTTTTTTTGTAGACCTCCTCCCTTGACTGCTGCAACTGACTTGTTTGATTGATTCTTCTCTATACATCATTTGGCTCAACTTGTAATTCATGTATTATCTTCATGACTAGTAATCCTAAAGATGATGGAAACAAATCATCCATTCCATAGACCAACTGGTATGGTGACATACCAATTGACTTATTTTTAGTAAGTCTGTCAGCCCAAAGTGCATTAACCAACTTGTTGTGCCAAGATTTCTTATTGTCTTCCAACAAATTTTTAATGATATTTACCAGAATTTTATTTGAGGATTCAACCAACCCATTACTTTGAGGGTAATAAGCTATTGAATTCCCCAAAGTAATGTGGTATTTGTTACTAAATTCAATAATTTTCTTAGATTAGAAATCTGTTGCATTGTCAGTAATAAGTTTTCTAGGAAAACGAAATCTAGAAAGGATATTGGTCTTAAGAAATTTAATAATGACAACATCAGTAGAAAATTTGGAAGGGATGGCCTCTATCCATTTGGTAAAGTAATATGTGGCTGTGAGAATCCACTTATGTTGGCCAGAGCAAGGAGGATGGATTTCACCAATGAAATCCAATCCCCACTGCTAAAAAGGGCTCTTAACTGAAATAGGATTTAATGGCAGGGGCAAGAGTTTTATTTTTTCTTAAAAAATCTGGCATTTATGGCATGAATTTACCTTCTTATGAATTTCAAGGAATAAGGTAGGCCAGTAAAAACCAGCCCTGAGGATTTTATTCGTAGTGGTTTTCCAATATAGGTGGCCACCATAGTCACCTTCATGAAACTCCTGCATGATTTTCTCTGAATCATCTTTCAACAAGCACTTAAGTAAAATTCCACCAACATATTTCCAATATAACACATCTTCAATGATAAAAAACTTAATTGCCTTTAATTTTAGAAATATTGCCTTTTATTTTTGTTAGACCAGGACGAACATTAAAATTGAATAAAACATACAACACGTTTGGATACCAGGGTGAGCTAAAAAATGCTTCATCGATCTGTGGAGTTGCCTGTTCCTGTTGATCATCTAGTGCTGCAACAAAGTTGATGTCTAATGCGTGAAAATTAGTCTCTTCCATCAATTTGGACAGTCCTTGTCCTTTAATCAACTTAGTTGGTTTGATTTGTAAGTCATACTCAAGGATGACAAAAATCCATTTTCCTCGTTTGCCATCTGGTCCATTCTGTGTCAAAATGTCCTTTACAACTAAATTAGGTACATATGCAATAATCTGTGAATGAAAAATATATACTCTAAAATATTTTATTGCTTTAAATAATGCAAAGGCTTGTTTTTCCATGATATTATATTTTAAATATGCGTCTCTTAAAGCCTTGCTGAAAAACACAATAGGCTATTCAAATCCTTCTTCATTTTTTTGTAATAAAACAACTGCAATAGTGTGATCATAAGCAAAAGAAATGATAATAAAATATTTGGTAAAATATGGGCTAATCAACACTGGTGCTTTTTTAAATGCATGTTTAACTAAATCAAAGGAATTTATAGCCTCAATACCCCATTTGATTTCTGAATCCTTTTTAAGCATGTTTGTTATATTTATAAGAAGCTTTGCAAGATTAGGAATGAATCTCCTAAGGAAATTAATTTTGCCAATAAAATATTGAAGTTCTTTGATATTTCTGGGGTGAATTTTTTTTAATATTGCTTCAATCCTACCGGGATCAATCCTAATTCCATCCTTTGAAATAATATGACCAGGAATCTTACCTTCTTCAAGGCCAAACAATGTTTTCTTGGGATTTAATGAGATACCACACCTTCTACACTTTTCAAACACTCTCCTTAGGTGTTTCAAATGTTCTTCATAAAACTTTGAATATATAGTAATGTCATCAAGATAAATCATAGTAAAATGGCCAATCTCATTAGCAAAGGCAATGTCCATTTCTCTTTGAAATGTATCCCCAACATTCATTAACCCATACGACATCTTCACATACATGAAGGTCCCCGATGGAGTAATGAAAGATGTTTTATCCCAATCATCAGGATGCAATACGACCTGGTTATAACCTTAGAAATGATCTAACAAGGATATCCTACTTGACCCTTCTACCTTTTGTAATATATGATCCATTTTGGGCAAAGGGTAGTTTTATTTCAGAGAAACCTTGTTAAGATTTCTAAAATCAATACATAACCGGATTTCTCTAGTTCTCTTCCTAGTAGGTACTATATTAGATACCCATTTAGAGTATCTAAGAGGAACACTATTCTTAGCCTCGTACATATTTTTTACCTCTTTCTCAATCAAGGGCATCAGAACATGATTAATTCTACGGAGCTTTTGGTTAAATGGTTTCTGGTCTTCCTGAATTGGGATTTTGTGTTGTATGATACTAGTATCATATGCTTTAAGATCCTCATAAATACAAGAAAAGACATCAGTAAAATCCTTGAATAAACCTTTGTATTCATGTTTTTTGACAATAGGCAGTGATTTTTAAAGTTTTATCATTTTAGGATTCTGTTCACTACCTATATTGCATTCTTCTACATCTGTCCTTGTGGCCTCTATTTTTGGATTTTTTGTACATCATTAAAATAAAAAATTTCTTCTAATGGAACTAAACCTATTAGAAAAAATATCTTTAAGCTGAAGTACTTCAAATTATTCTTTTTTTGGATCAATTTCATGAAATTCTAATTTATGTACAACTTTATTTACAACGATATTTATATCTAATTCATTAAACTGTTCTCCTACATTATTATACAAAACTATCTGATTATATACTTGACCATCTAAATCAATTTTATTTTCCTCATACTCATCTTTGGACTGCAAAAATTTTTCTATTTGCTTATCATTTCCAAGAACCTGCCAATACCTCATGTTATCTGGTACAACTGGACAATGTTTAACCTCCACTGTATATTGTCTATTGGGATGAGGCATTTTGCATGTGCTGGCTGAAAAATCTAGACCATTAGCAAGGACATTTTGATTTCTAGGTATAACAGCAAGATCATATTCTTCAAAAGTGTGTAAGAAATCAAGCACAACATTTATGTATGCTCTCAATCTAGGATGTTTTGTAGCATATTCTCCTTTAATCTGTTTAATTATCAATTCAGAATCTCTATGAACATAAATTATTTTAGCACCTAATTTATTCAATAATTGCAAGCCTAAAATAAGTGCTTCATATTATACTATGTTGTTGGTACATTGAAAATTTAGTTTATATGAATGACCTTCTGAGTGATTATTTCCTGCATTTGAAACCCACACACGTGCTCATGACCTTGCTCTACTACAAGAACCATAAAAACTCATATTCCAAAAGGGTTCAATTTCAGTGTTTTGTTGTATAGTCTGAGTTTGATTTTCATGTGTTTCACAAATGTTATTTTCAGCAGTGGTGACCTGAGCATCAATATCCCCATCATTATACATAATGAAGGAGTTTAAATCATAGTGAACAGAGTAAAGGTGGTAGTTATGTGTCTTCTCCTGGATACTCACCATGCATTTCATTAATGTTTCGCTATACGATCTTCTGTTTTGACCAAACACTGGGATGGTTGCATAGGTCATATCCATTTGGAGGGTAGCTTTTAGTTTTTCTCCCCAAGAGCATGACAACAACATGCCATACTTTGGGGGAATATCCACCACTACTATGTCCATTACTAGACTTTTAGCTAGGATTTGGGCCAAAGTGACACATAGATCCTTTATGAGACCTAAACATCTTAATTTGCTTGAATCAAATGAATACAAGTCTTTGTAAGGCCTAGTAATGTCAAGACCAAGTTTCTCCTTAACAACTTTTGGCATCAGATTATGTGAGGCACCCGAATCTAACATAACATTGAGAAGAATTTTATCATGCACATTGAGACTGACATAAAATGGAGGAACTCCTCCTTCTTGTGGTTTAACATCTACCTCTGGACCAAATAATAGTTCAGGTTGATCATCATTCAAATTAACAATATCATTATTTTCTTCCATGTTCAAAGCTTTCATAACTTGAGTTCTGTACACATTTTTATTCATTAACTTAGTTAAAGGGAAAGGAATTTTCAGCTTTGCTAGTTCATTTTTGATATTGAATAATGTTTGAAATTTATTCAAGTTAAGAAAGTCAATTTGATCAACAATCTATTTTGATACATGTTCTTTTTGTTGACTGGTGGTGGGAATGTCTGTTTGAGTAGTTTTGGAAGAATTCTCAACAATATTTTTAGAAGGAAGGTCATTTGTCTTTTTGCTAGAACTATCGGGAGTTTTCTTAGCAATAGTTTCTGGAGTTTTCTTCGAAGTGGTGTCAAAAGTTTTCTTGACAGGGTTTTCATTAGTATTTTTGTTTGGAGTATCTGATGTTTCCCTACTCCTAATATTGTACTATCTATGAACTACCATGATAGCATTTTCAAATCCCTACTATAGTGATCTGATTCCTCAGAATCAAGTTCAGTTTGGGATAATTGAAAAAAATCTTGTTCTTCCTGAGTAAGAAACACAGTTTCATCATCGTTAATACCCATTAGATTTATTTGGTTTTCTTCTTCTTCTTCCACTACTTCTCCATCTTCATCAACATAGTTCTCCTGAAAATGAGGTCTAATTTGCTGATCAGGACCCCTATGTTCTCTTTGTTTGATCTGAGGAGGATTTATTCTAATGTTTTGATTTCAGTTTTTAGGTGGAGGTTGATTTTCCCTAGGTGAAACTCTCTCATTCAAATTACTCCTCTCCATCATTCTTTCTATTGTTCTAACTAAAGAATCAATTTTAGCATCAACAAAAGAAGTAGAGGGTTTCTCTTTTATGGTTACTCTTCTCTCACTCCTAAGTCTAGCTCTCTTTGCTAATAGATTTGCTTCCACACTTACTACATCCCTTTGAATCTCTTCTAATGTGGATGAATTTATTTCTCTAAGCTGGTAAGCCACGTTTGCCTCAAAACCATCTGGAAATTTGATTATCATCTTTTATGGTTACTCTTATTTCACTCCTAACTCTAGCTCTCTTGGCTAATATATTTTCTTCCACACTTACTGCATCCCTTTGCATCTCTTGTAATGTGGATTAAATTCTTTCCCTAAGCTGGTAAGCCACGTTTGCCTCAAAACCATCTGGAAATTTGATTAAAGATAAGCCTTGTTGTTAGTGTGAATTATGATCACAAGTGTACGAAACAAACTCACTTTAGCTGTGCATAACAAACAACCCTAACATCAAATGTGGTTGTCAATTTTCTTAGATTCGCAGTAGGTGATCAGAATAAATGCTACAAAAATCCAAATATATGTAGTTAAAGACATTAAACAACAAAAATAAACAAGAGTTTCTCCATACATCCAATATAAAAGACAAGAATTTATAAAGAATTTTTTGTATTATGACACCTGGGAAGGGAACACAGAAAGATGTTACCAGTCCCCCTCATTGGGATGGGTTCTTGCATGTCCTCAGTGCTTCAGATCCAAGATCTCTCTCTCTTGATGGAGCAGAAAACCTAGACAAAATGGAACTCAAAGGGAGCTCACAAGTAAAATTAAAAAAATATATGAGAATGATGGAGGATCAAAGTTAGACCAAAAGCATAGATCAAAAGGTGATCAAAAGGTGACAAAAGGTAGTGAATGAATGGAAAAACCCTTCTATTTATAACAAAATATTGAGTTAGTCTAGATATTGGTGCGTAATTAAAATATTATTAACCAAATCTAGATCCAGCTTACTTGGAATATTTTATTATTTTTGGTGGAGGGAAAAGGAATTTAGAATTGGTTAAATCCATTTATTTGGAAATAATAAATAAATAAATGATTTATTTATTATTTCAAGGATGGGGTTAATGAATAATTAAATAAATAATGATTTATTTAATTATTTAGAAATGATTTAGTCAAATTCAACAAGGAATATTATTAAATAATGATTTAAATATTTATTCCGAGAAAATAATAAGATAAATAATAATTTATCTAATTAATTCTAATGTGTTTGGGTTAAATATGACCAGGAATATTAATTAAACAATGGTTTAGTTAATTATCCCTAGAGGAAAATCAAGCAAATAAGGATTTATTCAATTATTCGTCATGGGGTTTCTTGTTTAGACCAGAAATAATTTAATAAACTATGGGTTATTAAATTATTTCTCATAGTGAAAGCAATTTTACTATGGTAAAATTGGTCTTGCATGGTGTACTTTAGTCCATCTAATAGTAATGGATTAGGTGACAAAAAATTGGTGTAACAGATTTCCCCCCAACGTGCGGGCGTTAGGAGTTAATCGTATGACCGAAGTACGTTGTAAAAACACAATCACTAGACACCGAAGGGGAGTCAAAGAGAGATAAATATAAGATGGACTGAAGCGAGAGAGGACGAGACCCTGAGGAGGAATGACTTACAGGTGCGACAAGTCTTTTTTATGAGTGAGTACATGTTCTCAAATGAGGCGGGGGAGGCATACCTATGCTCGTTGAGATGACAAAGTACAAAGAATAATGGTGCGCCCAACAAACATGGGATTGAGCTATGTAGTACATGCTGGCATAAACATGGGCCATATAAAAAACATAATGGATCCCACATACATATTGTGTCTGGGACAACAACCAGGACTTATACAATAATATCTGAGTACATGAGATATAATAACAACCAAAGAGGCCCTGTAAAACAGGAAGGGGCTCTGAAAATATGAATGATACATGCAAACTAAAAAGGCGTTGCAAGCAGCTGAGGCTGGACCCATCAAATCAGTAGTGCTACATCCAAGGTTGTAAAGAGGTCATCCAAGCATGTGGGGGGCTACCTGAAGGGCCACCCCCTCATGAGGTCTAAAACATCTCACACACACCCTGGAATCACTAGTATAATCTGTTGCATCATTGAACCATCAAGTATACAGATCTAAATAATGCCATAAGGAGTTGGAACTAAGAAACAGTCAATTCAAAGTGCAATAAAGGGTCGCTTTGCCTGATTTGAGGCTCTAAACAAGAGTGGAAGCTGGAAGCAAGGTACACCACCCTCTAGACCTGTCTTCTGGAATGAATAAGTTGATGTCAATAGAAGGAGGTCTACCATAGGTGAGGCAATGAGGAATCCTCAACTAAGGCACGAGGGATAATAGTAGAGCGACTGATAGACTGACACCAGGGATGATGGTGGAATGGGGGATACTAAGTAGCGGGATGACAACTTCCCTTGTTAGAGCATAAAGTGTATATTCCAAAATTTTCACATGATTATTTGGAATATTAGAGTTCTTAATAAACTTATTTAATTAAGTAAATAAAAGGGTGGAGGGACCCATAATCCTCAAAGATGAATAAAATCCACTTTTGATGTGTATGCGGATATTCTAGATCTAGATCTACATAATGGAGTAGTGGAGCAGCTTCATTAATGATAAAGGAGTGGAGATCATGTCTCATTTATGAGATAGATCATGGAGGATGAAACAGTCAAATAAGATCATGGATATTAAATGTAAAATCATGAGGATCTTTGAAGAAGTCAACTAAGATCATAATGCATTCAAATTAAGATCATAAAGCAATTATGATAAGTTAGTGGAGGAGTGGTGCATCTATTGCACACATGATGGAGGAAGTAGTGCATTTAATGCACACATGATGGAGAGATTGATCATCACATGTATATATGATGGAGGACATGGGGAGATAGCGCAGTCAATCATGGAGACTTATGTCCACATGTACAGTGTAGTATGAGATGGGCCTAGGCTATGGAAGGCTCACATTCTATATAATGAAGGTAAAGGCACAATAGAAGGCATGACTTGGATTATTCATTTCTTTGATCTTTTTAGATTTGGATCTGTCTTAGGACATTTCTATGCATGCTTGACTTGTTTAGCTAATTCTGCAGTGTTGTTTAGCATAGGGTGTTTTTGAGTGGAAATCTCACCCTTACCCATGGGGGACTTTGAGTGCCTACTCTAGGAAGGTTTCTATCGGGCTTTATTCCTTATCAGGCATTGGTGCCAGCTTAAGGAGGTTGTTTCTAGCATTCCAACTAGGAAACTAGTGGAGGATTCATCCTTCACTTTGTTCTTCACATTTAGTCTTCTAGGAGCAGCAGATCTATATCTGACATTTAGGAAATTGTATTTTACCTCCATGAAGAAGTAGTCCCCTCAAGGATTGCGCAGTGCAGTCTTGTAAATCTATTAGAGGAAGGAAGTTTTCAACATTTCAGCTGGAAATCCTATGAGGGATCATCTCCTCACATTGTGTTCATTTTTTCCATCATTCCGGAGCTGATTTAACATATCTAGTAGTAGGCTATTGAGTCTCCCTCCCTTACAACGCAGTTTTCTAGAAGTTGTTGAGTGATCAACAACTATATTCATTGGAGGAGATTGGAGGAGCTAGATCTTGAGCTTTTAGCCCAAAGATCTAGTGAAGGGATCGACCCTTCTTACATAGAGCTGATTGCACATCATTTCAACCATCATATCTTCAGTTCATGCAACATATCTGCATACCTAGCAGCTACATAGTGCAAGCCCTAAGAGGGTGATTTTCGTATATTGACAGATTTAAGAATCCCTTTTTGGGTTATCTTGTGTATCCATCATAGAGCCCGGATCTAAAGTTTCAGCATCATCGGAGCTCCCAAACTTCCTAGATCTGACTTTATATATTTTGGCAGTTGTTGCCTTGCCATTTTCTAGTAGGGACAATGCAGTTTTCCTTCCAGCAGTTCAAAAATTACGCAGTCCCTCTCGTGGGATCATTTCAGGGTCATTCTAGGCCATCCCTTTGGCTTGAGAGTCTCATATTTTGAGCACTTTTGTACTGGTTTATCCACCTCCATATAATAAAATGGATCAACGATTCCTGTGCATTCTGATGTGTATTTAGATTTATTGTTTACTTTGTTGCGGTTCTTATATTGTGTTTTAGTGTCAATGCATTATTGCATTTTGGGATATTACAGTGGTATCAGAGCATGATCTTTGGCTCAACTTGTGGACACTTCATCTTTTGCATCAAAAGAAGAAGCGGATAAAAGAGATCTATCGTGAAGGAGGATTGTAGTTTTGCCACTCTTCTCTTTAGATCCCTGCAAAATCTCTCCAAAGAGGTCAATCAAATGAAGAGGGAAAGGCAAAGGAATGATCCAAGAAGAGGATTGGATGAGGAAGGTCCAAGCACTTCCTATCAACAACAAATAAGACCGAAGAATCATAGATCTCCTCATAGATCTACCATGCCCAATTTCTTTGAAGAAGGTGAATGGTATAGAGATAAAGAAATAAGAAATATGGAACCTGAGACTCATGAGACTCTCAGTTTATATCTTGCAGAGTACAAAGCATAGTCTAGAGCATTCAAGGAGAATCTAACTCTCCAAAAATTCTTCGAACTCAAAGAAGAAAGAAGATCCTATAGCAGCAATAGAAGAAAGAGGCACAATAGATTCTATTTGCCTACATTTGATGGATCTTCCTCAAGCACTGTTAAGGCTTGGAGGAAAGAGTTAGATGCATTCTTCAGACTAGATATTGTAGCTGAAAGAGAGGTTGTTGAGATTGCAGCACTTCATCTTCGTGGTGAAGCTAATGATTGGTGGTTTGGTCACATGGAGCATGCAAAGGTGACTAAATATTCAGATTTATTTCACAAGTTGAGAAAGAAGTTTGATATGAGAAAACCAAAGATATGTCACAAAGAGACATTTCCCAAGGAAACAAAGGAGGATGTCATTCTTGTCACTTTGGACAAAGAATCACTACATTCACCACTAGCTGCAAAAGTACTTGTATCCGGAGGAGAGACACTTGCATCTTTGCAAGATAGTCTTAAGCTCTTGACACATAGAGTCCCATGCATGATTCAGGAGATGCATGAGGAAGAGGAGGTAGATTCCAGTGCTGGTACATTGATAGAAGAGCAGCCATCACTTTTACCAGCAGTTGGAGAGACCATTTTCCCAGTTGGAGGAACTCTTGTGGTCTTGCAAGAGGTTCCCACACATCAGTTGATCCAAGGTATGCATCCACTTTCATCTCATATTGTTTCAGTACCTCTTATTGAAACTTATCGGGACATTCCATCAGGGCCATTACATGAACAAGGATTAGAACAACATGTTGATTTGAAGCAGCAACATATCACTGCGCAGAGGACCCTTGATATAATCAAGGAAGATATGAAAATATATCCCAGTTCATCATTGTTGAGCTACATTCAAGCCTTTGAGTTGAAGTGTAGAGTTTCATAATATGGAATGAGCATGGTCCTATGTACAATGGCTAGCTATGAGTTCAGCGTTATGCCTTGCCATGAGACAACATATGTATCACCATGCCGATCTACATCGTTGTTGCTTAGTAGCAGTGATGATGAGAGGGCCCCATTATTCTTAGAGCATTATGAAGGTAGCTTCACTCATGAAGATATGGAGGTAAAGATGATAGATTATAGACATCTTGAGATGAGGAATATTTTCTGCTTTCTACTGACACTTTCTCAATGAGAATCTCACAACTCAAAGAGAAAATTCTACCTACAACAGATCCAAAACCTCATTGGTTTTGGAGGGCCATTGATGAAAAGATAATCTCATGGAGAGATCTCATTGGAGGTGCACTTCAAAATATCATGGAGTGCAAAGTTCTTCAATAGTTTGAGGAAGTTGGTGTCCTACAATGGGAGGATACCAAGTTTTTGCTGAATGGAATCCATCATCCACATTGGGATGAATGGTTGCTGATGTGGAGCAAGGGGTTTCCAAACCACTTGTAGAACTATGAGATAGGCCAGCAAGAAGCATGGTTGCATTGGTTGCTCTTGGGTGAGTATGGTTACTACCCAACAACACATATTTTCATGATCCATGCCTTGTACAACACTCATGTAATGAAGAAGGAGGCATGGCTGCGCTGGCTGCTCTTGGGTGAGTATGGTTACCACCAAATAGCTCATATTTCTTTGACTCATGCCTTGTGTATCAATGTCAGAATGCAGCAAAATAAGGCATGTTCACCTTTGTTGTCCTTGAGATATTTTGGCCATCACATGACATCTCCCATGTTTATGTGTTATGTATTGTTTATGATATGGTATAGTACTCTCATGATGTATGATGATGGAGTTGATTTATATTGGGTTGATATGACATTCCATATGTCAATCATTATGTTTTTACTCCATTATTTACATGATAATGTAAAGAGGCGGCAAGAGGACTCGTTTCTATGGTTACTCTTGGGAGAGTTTGGATTGACATACTCCCCTTATTTGCATAATGATGATGGAGGATGGTAGCAAGAGGCATTCCTTCAATGGCTCTTACTTGGAGAGTATGGACACCATACTTGGTTTGATGATGATGTGGTGGGGCAACAAGATATATTGTTTCTATGGCTTCTCTTGAGAGAATATGGCCAACCCACTTGGTATTTTGATGGTGTGGTGTGGCAGCAGGGAGCATTGTTGCGGTGGTTACTATTTCGAGAATATGGTTTGACATATTTGTCTACCCATATGTCTCTACTTGTTCTTTTGTACAATGTTGGGATGATTCTTAGATCCAACAAGGCCAACAGGGCTAAGGATGGAGGCATGAAAAGCCTCTTTTTACTTCATGTAGTATGGGATGGAGGAATACTTTGTGAGTTGTAGCTTTCCTTTTGTGGAAGGAACCATCTATCCTTATGTATCTCATGTATTTTGGAGGATTTTGGACAGCTTATGGTTGTCACTTGGAGCTTCATGATTGAGGAAGGACATCTAGCTACACAGTTAGAGGTCACTCTAGACATTCTAGAGAGGCAACTTTGGTGTTGGGAATGCATAACTCATTGCAGCAAATGGGGATACCTTCTTTGTGTGGATGCCATTTGGAGGGGGACAGATTACTCTAGCATCTACTTTTGTAGTTGCTTGAGGACAAGCAACATTTTGCCGGGGAGGACTATAATATTCCATAGTTTTCACATGATTATTTGGAATATTGGAGTTCTTAATAAACTTAACTGATTATGTAAATAAAAGGGTGGAGTGACCCATAATCCTCAAAGATGAATAAAATCAACTTTTGATGTGTGTATGTGGATATTTTAGATCTATATCTACATAATGGAGTAGCGGAGCGGCTTCATTAATGATAAAGGAGTGGAGATCATGTCTCATTTATGAGATAGATCATGTAGGATGAAACAATCAAATAAGATCATGGATCTTAAATGTAAAATCATGAGGATATTTGAATAAGTCAACTAAGATAATAATGCATTGAAAGTAAGATCATAAAGCAATTATGATAAGTTACTTGAGGAGTGGTGCATCTATTGCACACATGATGGAGGAAGTAGTGCATTTAATGCACACATGATGGAGATGTTGATCATCACATGTAGACATGATGGAGGACATCGAGAGACAACACATTCAATCATGGAGACTTATGTCCACATGTACAACGTAGTATGAGATGGGACTAGGCTATGGAAGGCTCACAATCTATATAATGAAGGTAAATGAAAAATAGAAGGCATGACTTGGATTATTTATTTCTTTGATATTTTTAGATTTGGATCTGTCTTAGGACATTTCTATGCATGCGTGAGTTGTTTAGCTAAGTCTGCAGTGCTATTTAGCACAGGGTGTTTCCGAGCGGAAATCCCACCCTTACCCATGGGGGAATTTGAGTGCCTACCTTGAGAAGGTTTCTATTGGGCTTTATTCCTTATCAAGCATTGGTGCCATCTTCAAGAGGTTGCTTCTAGCATTCCAGCTAGGAAACCAGTGGAGGATTCATCCTTCACTTTGTTCTTCACATTCAGTCTTCTATGAGCAACAGATCTATATCCGGCATTCGGGCCATTGTATTTTACCTCCATGCAGAAGTATTCCCCTCAAGGATTGCCCAGTGTTGTCTTGTGGATCTATTGAATTTTTCATCATTTCAGCTGGAAATCCTGTGAGGGATAATCTCCTCACATTGTATTCATTGTTTCCATCATTCTGGAGCTAATTTGACATAACTAGCAGTAGGCTATTGAGTCTCCCTTCCTTACAGCGCAGTTTTCTGAAGCTTTTGAGTGATCAAAAACTATATTCATTGGAGGAGATTAGAGGAGCTAGATCTTGAGCTTTTAGCCCAAGGATCTAGTGAAGGGATCAACTCTTCTTGCATAGAGCTGATTGCACATCATTGTAGCCATCGTGTTTTTAGTTCCTGCAAAATATCTGCATACCCAACAACTACATAGTGCAAGCCCTAAGAGGGCGATTTTCTTAGATTGACAGATTTGAGAAACCCTCTTTGGGTTATCTTGGGTATCCATCAAAGAGCCCGGATCTAAAGTTTCAGCATCATTGGAGCTCCCAAGCTGCCTAGATCTGACTTTATATCTTTTGGCAGTTGCTGCCTTGCGATTTTCCAACAAGGACAACACGTTTTTCCTTCCAGCAGTTACGTTTTCCCTCTTGTGGGATCATTTCAGGGTCATTCTAGGCCATCCCTTTGGCTTAAGTATCTCATATTTTGAGCACTGTTGTATTGGTGTATCCACCTCCATATAATAAAATGGCTCAACTATTCTTATGCATTCTGATGTGTATTTAGATTTATTGTTTACTTTGTTGCAGTTCTTATATTGTGTTTTAGTATCACTGCATTATTCCATTTTGGGATATTACATAAAGGGCATGGATGACCTGGCAGCTACTGACTCGACTCTAGAGGGGATAGGGGATAGTATGACTGAAGGCCAAAATGTGTGACATGAGGGAGGTACAAAACAATAAAGGATGGAAGACTGTGATGGGAGACAAAAGGAACTCTGGACAAACTCCATGGATGTGATGATGATTCAACTCATATGCTATAAACAAGGGCAACTCGATGATGATGCCACACGGGATAGGCCCGGTGGGGACCATAAATAACATTAGTAAAATATGGTTACTCGCGACAAAAATCAACACGAGCATCGACTAGTATGAAGGTAAAGTATTTCCCGAAGTACAAGTGTCGCAAGTGAAGAAATTCGATTTTGAGAAGTGACAGAGTGACCCTTCTTGGAAAAAATTCTTCGAGGTGAAGTATCAAATCACCAAAAACAAAAGGATACCCATTTGAGTGCTTAGTGAGAGATTTTCAATGGTGTTGACGATTCGTCAAACTGAGCTACGGTTCGATCGCAATTGGAAAAAGAAAAATTTGAGGTTTTTCTTTTAATAAGGAAATTTCCGTCCAATTTGATTCATTTAAAAGTGTAGTTGTGGTGAATGTGGAAAGGAGGAAAAGGCCCTAAATCTTGCGGTGATCGTATCAGACAAACCAACCATTGGAATCAGGATCCAAGACTTTTAGGTAAGCGACCTTACTTATCTAAGGATGGCCTTAATACTTCTTGGAAGGACGGCCTTGGTGAAGAATCAAGGTAAGAAAATAATATGAGAATGAACTACTAGAGAAGGTTTAGAATCATCCCCGCCCACCAAGTCAAACATGGGGACCAAGTGGTAAAAATGGTATCACACAGAGTAGAATATTTGAAGATAGGGTATCAAACATCTACGATATATGGCTCGTCAGAGAGACCAGTAGGTCCAACTATCCAAGGAATTGGAGGACAATCGACCATACCTAGATTGATGGGGTCTAGGCCGAGACTTGTGGTTAATCAATTGAGAAGGTGGCCAGGGGTGCCATCATGGCCCAAAGCATGGGATACTTCCCCCAAGCATATGTGATGGAGGGGACTGATCTGGTATACAAAGGTGGGAATGATGCCCCTAGCAAGAGGAGTTTATGGAGCGTCTTACACAGTGTCACTATACCAAAGAGTGCCTTCGGAGATAATGAACTGGTGCTCACTGAGAAAATATAGAGGTTGGTCAACAACAATGTCTAAAGGACTAGGTTGTTGATGTAAGATGAAGGAATGATGAAGTGGATCATTCCTAAAGTGATCTAAAGTGATATGGAACTCTAGAGGTTCTTCTAAATGGGGAAGAATAATGGTACTAGAGTTGACACTACCAGATGCACTAGGAGGGCTGTGGAGAATTAATTCTCCTGGACTCTCAAATATGGGTGCCCCCTTACCTAAACATTAGGTGTCAATGTAATGGCCACAAGGTGTATGTGGTTCGAATGCATGGGTTCGATGTAAAGGGGGATATATAAAGTCAGGGGTGGTGAATGCTTCCATAATTTCGTCATCACAGTAGAATATGGGGTGACTGGTGGAAGAAATATCGCGTGATGCGGCAATGCTACCTGACTCATCATCATGAGAAATGAGGTTCACATGTGCATCATCATGGAGGGTGACAAAAGAACAAGTAGATGAAGAATCTACCGATGTTGAGCCCAAGATGATCGCTGAAGGAAGGTCAGGCAAAACAGAAGGGGATGCCCTAGAGGGGTCTTCCACCATGGATATCATAGATGATGACAGATAGAGGATGGTGGTCGAAGACTCCGTCATCTCGACATCGGGAGGGGGTATGTCAATGGGATTGGATGTGTCCTCTGGTTCTGCCAAAGAAAAACTCGCAAGTAAGGGAGAAATGGACTCGTTTCGCTCGACCTCGAATCGGTGAACCACTTCCAAGGAGGTGTGGAAATCATCTAGGCAGGGAAAGAGGTGAGTATAGTGGCCATGGAAATCACACAAAGCACAAGGGTGACTTGTGTGAAAAGTCTTGAGTTTCTTAGCTAAAATTAGTAAAGTGATAGGGACTTCTGGGATATCAGACTCAGCAAACACTTCATTGACCATGGGTTTGATACGAGACAATTCGAGACAATTATGGGTAGCATGACCAAAAACATCACACAAATCACATGGAGGTGTATGCTTTGGAGGCTTAGGAGGAGCAGCTGTTTTCGAGGTAGCCTTGTCCTTAGGTGCCTTTTTGTGGTCTTTTCCCCCCTTACCTGAGGCTTTCGCTATAGGAGTAGATTCCTGTTAAGGTGGTTGAGGCATAGAAGCAAAGGGAGGGGTCATAGCGACCGATTGCCGGGTCGCGCCTAAGGTTTCAACACTGTGTAGACTTGGCCGGGGATCGATGTACTGTGATCGGGGATCCCTGTGGTCATGTTGGGAAGGGACAAGGTAGCCATAATAGGTGACCAAAATACTCAAGAAGGGGGGAGCAAGAAACGATATCCCGACCGTGAGGGGTGATGGCTGCTTAATAGCTCCCAAATGGTTAAAGCTAGGGGGAACATTCCAGGAGGAAAAAGAGGATCATGGATACCAAATGGCATGCATGGAGGGGCCTTGAGGAGGAGGTCTTGAATGCTGAGTCAAAGTACTGGGAGTAGGTTGCGAAGGGCGGGGCTGCTGGCTAGTCGAACCAGTCCATTTGAGGTCGAACCGAGACGATTGCATCATGAAAAAATTTGACGATCCAGGGTAAGATATAGGAGGGGGGAGACCAGGGAATGAACCA
Source organism: Pinus albicaulis (assembly GCA_034641835.2). Taxonomy (NCBI): domain Eukaryota; kingdom Viridiplantae; phylum Streptophyta; class Pinopsida; order Pinales; family Pinaceae; genus Pinus; species Pinus albicaulis. The sequence continues at coordinate 21,600 of JAXQQM020069114.1, read as the reverse complement.
AGCAAAGAGGAATCTTTATAGACTCCAGGTGAGACACTGGTCAGAGCTTCAACTATTTTTTTATTGGCCACCAAAGAAATAATGGACTCTGGAGAGGTATGAGACTTTGGTTCGTAATATGTCAATTAATTGATAGTGACGATCTTTCCGTTATGAGGAAAGTACATCTTACGGTGAACCGCAGATGGGACAAAAGACATCACATAAATCCAGCTATGCCCCAATAGAATGTTGTAGTATAAGGGGGCATCAATGACTTCAATGTCAGCACAAATAGTTTTGCCCGCAAGAGTAATAGGACAATTGCGGAACATGCCAAGGGGCTGGGAAGAGTGGCCATCCCACGCATCGAGGGTGATAGTGGAAGGGACTAACTCGGGCGATCCGAGTTGTTTCCAAATAGAAGCAGACATCACGCAGGTGGATGCCCTCTCATCAATGATACATCGGGAGGCGTTGGCATTCGGGATCTTGACAGGTATTTGGAAGGCGACGGATGCAGGAAGGGGGGGATGCTCTGACTTGTCAACGTCGAAGACAATAAACTGATCATATGAAGGAATCACATCGCCCATAGCAGTTAGTAGAGATTTTCATTGTGAAGGGAACGACTAGAGGACTTCCAGCGTTGACATGGCGGCAGGGGATTGCTCCAAGTCATCTACTATACTGTAGGTGTGGGTGGATTTAATGGAAGTAGTGTTTAGGCATAACGGTCCCTTGGGGATCTTAGTATGTACCTCTGCCTTAGGTTGAGGGATCTGTAAAGGACCATTGGGTGTCAAAATTGGCTCTGTGGGACCTGAAGATTGGGGCTCGGTTGCAGACGTAGCGGGAGGCTTGGTGTACTGGCGCGACCGAGTTTGAAGGTTGAGATCGACGGTATTGGCCTGGTTAGGTTGCATCATAAGGATTTGGTAATCAGAGGTATAGAACGGGGGAGGTTGAGCGACTTCCTGACCCTCAGGGGGTTGGGTAGCCACATATCCTTGCTGGGGGAAAGGATTGGTAAACACAGCCAGTTGAGTAAGTTCAGCATTAGAAGGAACTGAAGCAGAGGCTTGTTGTCCATGAGATGTTGCTTGAGCTTCCCATAGTTGACGCACCTGAGGTAAAAGGGGACAATCATGGGTATAGTGAGCATGGACACCACAACAAGAACAAGGCTTATTTGTGCGAAGAGGCATGTTATGCTTGGATTAATCACCCTGTTGCTGGGTTGTAGTGTTAGACATATTCCCTTGGGGATTGTTTCCTAGATTACCTCGAGCTTGAGAAAGCATGGGAGGCAGAGGTGCTTGTGCTGGAGGAGCTGGAGAACCTGGCTGTAGATACAGATAATAATGAGGTTGAGCAACATTGGGGTAAACAGGTTGGGAAAAATTAGGCCCTAGAATTGGAGGATGCGGTTGGGAAAATGCGTGAGGCATGTCGTGTCCTGGACACATGTTTTTGGGAGGGGGAAAAGTGCTAGAGGAGTTGGCCCCTCCCCGAGGGAAACTATAACCCATAGGAGGATGAGTGTATGGATGTGAAAGGGATGTGAAAGGGATCCTAATGGAAACTAAGGATGAAGGCCTTGGAGTCTCCGGGATGAAAGCCTTGGGGGCGCAATGATGGAAAAGACTCACAGAACCCAATGAGGAAGAGAGGTAAACAAGGGCAGGGAGGTTCAAATCAATTGATTACAATGTTTTAGTCTTGTCCTGGCAGTGTAAACTAGGCACTCTTCACTTTAGGTGTGCATGTGTGTGATAAGTGTGTTAATTTTAATTAAGCCCATATGTGTGTAGGGAAATTTTTTTTTGTATAAATGTAAATAAAACTGAAAGCAACAGTAAAGGAAACTGAAAGTGATAGTAAAACAAATAGCTAAAGATGCATAAATTTAAACCCAAACAAGAGGGCTTCCCAATAACTAGTATAAGGGTGGTCAAAATCTACTCAAAACACACCAAATGGCTAATGGATCTAAGATCAAGAGGGATAGGGATCTAAAGGTCAGATCTGCTGAAAATAGGTGCAGAAAATAGCAAGAAACCAAAGGGGAAAATGCTGAAAAATAGGTGGTGAAAGGCTACAACCTAAAGGGAAATGGAGGGGACCCTAAAGGAGGACCAAACAAAACTAAAAAGAGGTGTTTTGGATGGACAAATAACCGATATGAAATGGATCTAAAAAGGCAAGTTCTGATAAGAAAAATTGCTGAAAAACACTGAAATCTCAAAAGACCTGCTTCAGCTAAAATCCTCCTAAAAAGGTGGAAGTGTACTGAAGCCTGAAGTGGCTTGGTTCCTACTTCAACGAGTAAAAATAACTAAGTATAACTCCAAGACGGGTACAGACAGAGGTTAGACAACCCTGAACAGTGCCCCATACAAACCCTGAAAATCACAGGAAAAATCCCATGAAAAAGTACAGGTCGCAAGTTCTTACCTGTTTTTGGCTAAGGTCGCAGTTTTTTAGCAGATATCTGCTACCTGAGAGCTGAGGTCACAGGTTTTGTGCCAAAAAGTGCGACCTGCACTTCCAGCTGTCTCAGGGGTAGATTTCAGAAAAAGGTGTCGTCTTTGTCACGACTGATACCTGTTACGTATGCAAAAGGCCCAGAAACACACGAAAGTTAGAATTTTTACTGTTTTAGGGTAAAAAAGGCTAAAAACAACATCAAGGAATGCAAAATAAGAAGCTGAAGTAAAACCCTAGGGGATGAAGCAGCTGGTCATGCAGAGATCTGAAAAATGATAATGGTCGTAGTTAAAAAACCCCAGTGGATTTGCTAATTGTTAGTGTGAATTCTAATCGCAAGCGTACGAAAACATCTCTCTCTAGCTATGCATAACAAACAACACTAACATCGAATGTGGTTATCAATTTCCTTATATCTGCAGTAGGTGATCAGAATAAATGCTACAAAAATCAAAATCTATGCATTTAAAGACATTAAACAACAAAAATAAACAAGAGTTTCTCCATACATCCAATAGACAAGATAAGAATTTATAAATATTTTTTTGTATTATGACACCTGGGAAGGAAGCACAGAAAGATGTTACTAGTCCCCCTCAATGGGATCGGTTCTTGTATGTCCTCAGTGCTTCAGATCCAATATCTCTCTCTCTTGATGGTGTAGAAAATCCAAACAAAATGGAACTCAAAGGGAGTTCACAAGCAAAAGTAGAAAAAAATATGACAATGATGGAGGATCAAAGTCAGACCAAAAGCATAGATCAAAAGGAGATCAAAAGGTGACAAAAGGTAGTGAATGAAAGGGAAAACCCTTCTACTTATAACAAAATATTGAGTTAGTCTAGATATTGGTGCATAATTAAAATATTATTAACCAAATCTAGATCCAACTTACTTGGAATATTTTATTATTTTTGGTGGAGGGAAAAGGAATTTAGAATTCGTCAAATCCCTTTATTTGGAAATAATGAATAAATACATGATTTATTTATTATTTCAAAGATGGGGTTATGGGAATATTATTAAATAATGATTTAAATAATTATTCATATAAAATAATAAGATAAATAATACTTTATCTAATTAATTCTCATGTTTTGGGTTAAATATGACCTGGAATATTAATTAAACAATGGTTTTGTTAATTATCCCTAGTGGAAAATCAAAAAATAAGGATTTATTCAATTATTCCTCATGGGGTTTCCTGTTTAGACCATAAATAATTTAATAAACTATGGGTTAGTAAATTATTTCTCATAGTGAGAGCAATTTTACTATGGTAAAATTGGTCTTACATGGTGTACTTTAGTCCATCTAATAGTATCGGGTTAGATGACCAAAAATTGGTGTAACACTTGTGGTTGTTTAATATTAGCAGGGATTGCATTATACACACTGTTGAATCTAGTAAAATAGTCTTGTACACTCAGTTGTTGGTCCTCTCCTAATGCTTTCATATTCAGATAAAATTTGAAAAGGATTTTTCTTAATTTCCCACCTAGTAAGAAAAGTTTGATGAAATTCAGGCAAATCATGAATACTAGCAGCAGGTAATGCTTCAACCATTTTCTCACCTCTCCTGTGAGACATTTTGCAAACAACCTTAGTTTTACAATCTCCTCATCTACCTCCTGAAGGTCAAAACTGTCATTCATCCTATCTACATGCTATTGGGCAGAGATAGGTCTCGTTCCATCAAACTGTGGGATTATTGTTTGATAATCATGTGGCATGTTTTCCAAAGGATCTTGAAGGGCAAGGGGAGCATATCTAGCTACTATTATGGGGATATGAGGATGAATGATATGATGTGGTTGTTGAGTGAAAGGTGGAGGCTGAATGAAAGGTAAAGGATGAGCTGAAACTTGGGGCTTTGGTGGAGATGAAGGTTGGACTATAGTTGAGGATTGGGAAGAAAAATGAGTTTGAGTAGCTTGCTGAGATAGAATTGGAGTGGTTTGGGAAATTACAAAAGGAGTAGAGCTTCCTGATTTATGGGAAAGTACTGGAGTAGTTGTGGAGACTACAGAAGGGGTAGGACTTGCTGATCTAGGATGCACAAATTGTGATGAGTTGAGTGATTTAGCATAAGAACTTAAAGCAGAAAGTCCAACAGATTGTTCAACATAAGCTTCATGAACATAAAGGTCTAATCCTGAGACTAAACCTTGTAATTTGTCAAAATCTTGGAGGATTTGAATGTCTATGTCAGTAAGAGCAGATTGGGCTTCGGATGAATTTCTTCTCAAGGTAGCTTGATCTACTACTATTTGATCTGCCCAATTGGTCGATCTTGTTCTAAATGGGCTTTGTTCAAAGGTTAAATCAAAATCAATGTCTTGCAGGGTTACAAAGTTTTTTGGGAGTGAATCTTTCTTGAGTGTAAGGATTCTGGACACCACACATCTCCACAATGGTATGATATTGTCCACTTTGGGCCTAAGCCCTCATGGCTTTGCTTATGGGCTTTACCCCAAAAGGCCTCATACCAATGGAGATATTTGTCCATCTTTATATACCCATGATCCTCCCCACTTCTAGTCAATGTGGGACTTTGGTCGTATACCCAACAATCCTCCCCTCGAACAAAGGACCATCGAGCCTCCCCTCAAACGATTATCCATCCGTCCACTCTCTACCAACCGGGATTCTCCGCTCCAATGCGTTGGAAGCACACGCCTTACATGGAGCACCACCTGCCTCGAGAGCTTGCTCTATCCCAGGTCAACTCCTCTTCATCGTGTTGGGACCAGGACACGTCCATGAAGAATCCGGAGCATACCGCCTGTCTAACCGAGCTCATCCATGGATCCCATCGTGATATTACCGGGGCCCACCACCTTCGTTCGACATTCGAGGATTCATCCACTTTGCTAACTTCGGGGCATGGCTTTGATACCACTTGTTGGAATAACGATTGCCGTTAGACCCAAAACCCACGAGCATTAGTCTCGCTACAATCGCCAAGTTGGGATCCACGAGAGGCGGTTAGTCCATGTCGCGAAACACACGAGGAGCGTTAGACCCAATGTCCAACAATCTCCCCCAACGCGAGGCACGGCGGGATTTCGAACTACGAGACCTTTCGCTACGATACCACTTGTAAGGATTATGGACACCACATATCTCCACAATGGTATGATATTGTTGTCCACTTTGGGCCTAAGCCCTCATGGCTTTGCTTATGGGCTTTACCCCAAAAGGCCTCATACCAATGGAGATATTTGTCCATCCTTATATACCCATGATCCTCCCCACTTCTAGTCGATGTGGGACTTTGGTCGTATACCCAACATTGAGGAGGACTGGAACTTCCTTGGCTTTCGGCTAAGCTCTCTCTTTTCAGTATTTTCTCAGGGTCATCTACAATTTTTGCAGGCTCTGGATCCGGATGAGCTTTGGTAAATGCTCTTTAAGGATCCAGAGTTATAATCTAAATGCACACACACTTTTTATTTACACTATATGAAAAAAAAACAATCTTAAAATATTCTTATCATACAATGTTTTAACCAGGTTATGAATTCGAAGGAAATTACATTTTTTTTAATTCGTCCCCAGTATGGTCGCCACTATGTTATCGTTTTGTAATTTCTAAGACTGGGAGAATAAATCACATAAAGACAGCATCGAAACCACTTTGGAAGCTGGGATCTAGCCCTGCGAGCTTCAGAGAGGGATCTCTCTTTAAGTTTTAACTTTGTTTGGAATTGATATTATTCTAGTTATGATTGTGATTGGTAATTGTTTGATTTTGATTGATTTTGGTTGATTAAATATTTATCTTCCCATTTAAACCATTTAAGTATTTTCAATCTGACTTCATGCAGAAAACATTTAAATTGTAAAAGAAACCAGAATAAGGTGTTTTATTTAACATGTCCTATTCATCGCACTTTTTGTTTTACAATTAAGAATTATGTAAACAAAGAAAGGAAATAAGAGTGGGAAAACATAGAAACAGTAGAAGCACTTCACTAGTAATTACGCCACATGAATGCTAAAAGAATTCTTTGTATTATTGATGCTCCAAGAAAAATTTGGAATTTACATTTGCGCAGTAGGAAAAAATATGTTCAGAAATAAACACATAATACTTCAAACAATGAAGTATTTATACTAAAAATTACAAAATTGTTTACAATAAATGTTGTCTCAACAGACAGTGTATTATTAGCCTAAATCTAACAATAAACTCTAACTGTGTTGTTAGGTAAACATGACTCGGGGTAGAGTCAATGTTGACTAGGGTAGATAGTAGTGGTTTTGGGGCACATGGTTTTGTGCACCCATGGTTTTGGCCCATGGTATTACATGTAATGGAGCCTATAAGAGGCTGGGAATACTTCATTGTAAGGTAAGCCTGGAGGTGAGTGGTGAAGGCTCACTTGGCTAGATTGGCCAGAGTTTTTTGGCCAATGGTTAATGAAATTTCATTGGTTGGGTTTTTCCCCAGATTTGGGGTTTTCCTAGTTAAACATTGTGTTTATGTTTATGTGATTTGTTGTTGGGTTTTGTATGTGTATTATTCTCTCGGTAAATATTTTATTTCTGCAGTAATTCCTAACAAATGGTATCAAAGCCATATTTGGCTTCAAAGGGACGCTTTTGTAGCCAAGGGTTTTATTGGCCTGTGAATGGAGAAATCAATGCAGCTTTTTGCAGATCTGGCCATACGGAGCATGGTGTTTCTAGGAAATAGGAAATATCCAATTGATTGATTCCATGGGGAATTCCATGGAGGGTTTCTCAATGGATAAAGAGAACAATGGTGCTGCCATAGCTCAGATCTGGCGACTAGCAGTGATAAGAAGTTGGTCCGAGAAATTTAGAGATGAGAGGATGTTTGCACGTGGATTAATTAATTGATGAACCATGTATATGAAGAGAACTCCTAGAGGACTAGCGGTTACAGAGGCTGGTGACCCATGTAATCCGGTAGATGGGTTCTTTTTATATGGACATTGATTTCATATGTACAAATAGCAACAATGAAACAAAAAAAAAATATTATTATAATGGAGTTAATTTTACATGTAAATGGGCATACTGCTGTAAGACCTGGTATGGCATGCGTACCCCTGGGTAATCTCTGGTAAAGTCTGGGTTAGACCTAGGTGATAGGGGGGATGTCAAGTTTATAATTACCCTGGGTAAAAATTTGAGGGGGGAAGAGCTAGAGTGAGCGGTGTTGTCTCATTTAGTAGGTTTGGCTGGATTTAGTCAATAATCCCCAAGTCAAGCTTAAGGGGGGAATTGTTAGGTAAACATGACTCGGGGTAGAGTCAATGTTGACTAGGGTAGATAGTAGTGGTTTTGGGGCACATGGTTTTGTGCACCCATGGTTTTGGCCCATGGTATTACATGTAATGGAGCCTATAAGAGGCTAGGAATACTTCATTGTAAGGTAGGCTTGGAGGTGAGCGGTGAAGGCTCACTTGGCCGGATTGGTCAGGGTTTTGGTCAATGGTTAATGAAATTTCATTAGGATGGGTTTTTCCCCAGATTTGGGGTTTTCCTGGTTAAACATTGTGTTTATGTTTATGTGATTTGTTGTTGGGTTTTGTATGTGTATTATTCTCTCAGTAAATATTTTATTTCTACAGTAATTCCTAACAGTTACAAAAAATAGGCTCGATGAGGGTGATCTAGCTCTCTGGCACTACTTTCCAGGAATTAGTTGATGAGTAAGCCTATTGGTAGGCTGCACTAGCTGTAGTGTTGTCCTGTGAGCTGGCTGTAATTTTGTCCTGTGAACGGGCTGCAGATTACTGCTCTTTGTTACCTTTTAATCTTGGAACTCAGTTAACTTATCCCATCGCTCTTCATCTGGGATAGTTAATTTAATGGCTTTCCTGTCGATTTCATCCACCTCGGTATATTTATCAAAAGTTGGTTTCACCACAAAAACGTGGTTTATCTCATACTGGATGAAAAGGCCATGCTTTAATGCCTCCAAGAACGTTTTTCTTGTCATTGTGCCTTTGATGTTTGAAAATTTAGTTGTATCTCTCGAAATCTTCTACAACTTCTTTGCATAATTTGGTTTATGCATTAGTTTGTCATTGATTACAAAAATGGAAGGAATACCTTTCTGAGTTAAAGGTTCAAGCCTGCTGAAAAACCTGTTTACAACTATCTCCAAGCTGTGAGATTTTCCCTCCAACTGTACAATAAGATTTCTCTTTGTGAGAACCTTTTTTACTTATAATATGGTTTCGGTCCTGTCACCCACTCCTAAATCCTCAAGCTCATACTTGTTTTTATAATTTAATAACTTAATAATATTGTTAGCAATGGTTGGCTTATCTCCAAGTTCTTCCTTGATTTTTGTTATGGCATCATTTTCCTTCTCTATCAACTCCTTCTACTCAAATATGATATGTATGCAAGGCCAGGTTTCATTGATAGACTCCATAATATCAATCCAAATTATTTATTTAACTTGGCCCAAGGTATTTCCAATGTTAGATTCCCTCTCAGAATTATGTAACCTTTCAATTAGCCTCTGTGCTTTGTGGGCTTCAGCTGCATCTGAACTATCACTTCTTGACTTATGATCTTGTGACAATTTTACTTGGTCCTTAATATTCTATATCTCCTGTGTCTTTATTGATAGTTTTTGCACTGCTTTAGTGAGTTGCTCAGCTCCATCCGTTGTACCCGCTGTAGAAGGAGTGGTTATGGGAAGAGTTGTAAGAGGTACAAATTTTAAAGGAACTATTGATAGCTTGGTAGCCTGCTCTTTTTCCTTTATCATATTTTCCATCTCAGCTGATCCTAAGAAGCAATAGAAGTGGTAGGAGAGAGTGTGATTTGACCCCCTGCTTGTGATGAAGTAGGTGTCTCTTTGTTTATGATGATGACTTCTTGCTCTGAGTCTATTAGTCATCAGTATTTTTTACTAGCTTTGGATCACTATAGAATGGTTATAGTTTTTTGAAAAAAATATTCCTTGAATATCTTGAGTTTCAGAAATCTCACTGCCTTCATTATCTTCATAAAACCTTTTCCCTATCTCTTAGTTTTCCTTCTCAAATTCACCCTGTTGCTCTTAAAGGACTCATTACGGGCTTATACCTCTCATTTTCATCCTTATTTCCTACCTAAAACCTCATTTCCCCATCCTCTCTCTAATATTTCTTGTTTCTAACTCATTCCCATGTCCCCTTGAGCATAATAGCACTTTTGGAAATGCTCTTTTCACTTGAAAGTCTTTTAAGTCAAAATTTCATTCAAAAACAAGTCAAAAAGCAGTCCCATTAGGTCATTACGGTTTTGCATTTTTCAAGGTCATCCTTTCATTACGATGAGGTCAGCACACATATGAGAAGGATTGATTATGATCACCAAGTTCTCAAATCCATTATGTCAAGCTTCAGTGAGTAAAAGAAAAGCTAGCTCCATGATTTCAGCATCCTGCAAAGTAAAAAGTGTCAAAGAGTATCAGTGAGAAAAGGAAGAAGACTTAAAAACATTAGAAAGTGGGTTTTTCAAAGCCAACTCAGAGTTCCACATGCCAAAAAATCAGATTTCAAATACAAAATTTTTTTACTTCAGCAATTGATCAAATGTCAAAGGGAGTTGTCTTGTTCTAAGGGTGTCCAAGTCATCATTGTTCACAAGCACTAAACCCTAATTTCCTCTCCCATTGAGCTAGGGTTTGCTATGAAAAATATGAATAGGAGTAGAGTATCCATATGGTAGGTCATATCAGCAATTATGAATCCATTCCAACTCATAAACATCATGCCTCCATCATTTTCCAAGAAGTCATTCCAAGGGACAAATCATTTGCCACACATAGGGCCAGTTTTGCTTCAAATTATGTTTCTAACCAAAAAAATATGAAATTAAAAAAATTGAGAGAGGTTTTTGTCCCACATAGGTCAAGGAAGAAAAACCTCCTTCAAGTTTTACACAGGTATCATGGTTTTGGAGAAATGTCAAATTTACAGGTGCTACAAGAGGTTTGTTGCACTTCTCAAGTGACCTTAGGTAAATCAAGTTTTCTCATATTTGGAGTGTCCAAATGACTTGATTGATGAGTTGAATGCCAACTAGACTGGAATATATTTCCAATGATCTATCATGAGCTCAATTTGGAGTTGAGGAAGGCCTCCAAAAGTTGCCTGCACCAGCACTCTGCATTTCTGCACCCTCATTCAACACTTTTTGACCAGTCTTGGGAGAATCAACTTTTGACAGGTCAAATCAATTCCAATAAGCAAAAAAAGGTATATTTGGAAATTAATCTCAAGATATTTCTAAAGATCTATCCTGGGCCCATTTTGGACATCAGGAAGACATCCAAAAGTGGTCTGGAAAACAGTGATGTGTTTTTTCATCCTGGTGTTGCGTGTTCAGAAGGTTGGCGTTGTGCATTTGGATAGGCACTGCGCCCTTAGCCAGTGGCACTGCGTGCCTTTACAGTGAAGACTTGTGAGGGTTGTGTCACTTCAAACACGTCAAAACCACTTCCAAGCTTCTCCTAAATTCCTCCAAGAGCCCTAAAGCAGTAAGTACATATCATATACCTTGTCCCTATGATATTTGGTAACTCTTGAATGCATTGAAGTGAAACCCTAATTTTGGTTTATAATCATTGTTTATCCACCTTGTTTATCCTTCTAAATATAATTTCATTCATAGACAAGGTAAATTTCATTCACCTAGGGTTTCCGTTGACCTAGTTTTTTCATTCACTTCATTCCCTTCACTTGTTTAAGCTAGCCATCTCATCTCCTATTCCCTTCATCTTATTACATTTACCCTTGGGTTTTCACTAGCCTAGCCTCCCTTACATATTCACACTCCTTCACACTCCTTCATTTCATTCATCCTCTCCCTAGGGTTTTGACACCAAATACATCATGGCAACCTAGCAGAGGTGAAATTAGCAAGCCTAAGACGGCTGATTTGGGCACATTGGTACATACCTATTAGCGAGGTCATAGGCAAGTGTTTGCTTCACTTGGAGTGAAAGGGGCCATGCCTTCTTCATCAACACAATAGCTAGAAAAAGGTAAGGAAAAGGCTACAAAGCCTATCATTGATGAGCAGGAGGACAAACATGAAATTGAGCAGGAGTTTCAGTTGATTGAGCTTGATGGTGAGGAGGATCAACCTCCAAGACAGAGACCAAGGATTAGAGGGCTGAAAAGATTTATAGCCCTAGAGAGACAAAGGGAAACTGACCTAGCAGACCAGCTTACACTAAATGAAAAGCTTTCTCTAGAGATAAATGAAAACAAAGAAGCTTGGCCTTCGAGGTCAACCAACACTTGGAGAAGCTCTTGGCCAAGGCTCACAAGGACAATGACTTGATGAGGGCAAGAGTCAAAATTTCATGCACGGAAAGAGAGAATTTCATTAGCCAAGCTCAAAGAGCTAATGACAAAATTGAAAGTTTGACCAAGCTAGGGGAGAAAGAAAAGTTGGACATACTTGCTGAGGTGTCACTTCATGCCTCAATCACTCAATGAGCAAGTACTCCAACAATTTCGGCACATTTTTACACTCATGTTAATTTCTGCAATTTTTGATAATTTTCAACTCAGAAATTTTGCTAAAGGCATAGCGCCACTGGCACTACACTCTTTTTTTGGGCATTCAAATGCAAAATGGTCAGCATCCTCATGTTCCTAATGATGAGTACATCAACCTCAGAAAATTTTAGGAGATTTGGAGCAAAACTAGTCCCTCAAAAAGGCCAAAAACTACCAAAAAATCACCTTTCTGCCCTCTTTTTGGCACTGGCATTGCGCGATTACCAGTCTTGGGAGAAGTGATTTTTGATAGGGAAAATTAAGTCCAAACAGAAAACCAAAGGTAGATTCGGAAATTAGATAGGATAATATTTCCAATGAGTTATCATGGAGCTCATTTGGACACCGGGAAGGCCCCCAAAAGTTAGCTGCAAGACAAGCCATTTTCTTAGTCTTGGCGCTGCGCATTTGCACTGGCGCTGCGCTCCTGGACCTTGGCTCTACGCCCTTGCCAGAAGTCCAACATATTTCAAAGTTAGCCTAGAAGTTATGTTAGGAGTTATTATTACAATGAATGAGTCTCAGATATTTTTTCCTTGGGCCTTGCATGGTCTCAAAGGTCAACATGCATTAACCATGTAATAAATGACATCTGAAACACTAGCTAAGGTTCACCTCCTCATTTTGCAGATAAATACTACATGTATGCTTCATGTTTTTAGCTGGTTGATCGTTGAGCTAAATATTACATAGACTTTGAGTTGTGAAGAAGTTGGCTTTGGAGCTTTGTAACTGTTTTGGACTAAATGTTAATGGAGCACGCACTTTCATAGGATTCATGAACTTTGTTAAATGGTGATGTTGTTCTCATCTTATACTTGTTTCCTTCTGTTTTCATATTGTTTATCCTTTCTTTGATAACAGAGCAGAAAATTTAGGTTAAGATGTATTGTTAGAGGCACCTTAAGTCTATCTGCTCTCTGTTGTTTAAATGTTTTCCTTTGCTGGGTCTGATTGGAGAATTCTTAATTGCTTTCTGATTCCACCTAGCTTGTTGTCTTGAAAATGATTTAATAAGATTCAAACTGAAGAAGTTTATTTGATGCCCTATCCTTTGGTCCATCTTGAATAGTCACTCTGAAGGTATTTTAAAGTATGATTGAAGAATTTAGGAGTTCCTTGCTCTTTAATCATCACTTATTTGTTATCTTAAATTTTTTCTTTGTCTGAAAGTGAATAGCTAGAGAATTTAGGAGTTCCCTGCTCTCTAAGGTTTGTTGGATTGTTGTCTTAAAGGTTTACTTTATAAAGCCAGGCCAAAGAAGTTTATGGTGTGTCCTGTCCTTTGGTTCTTTCTTAAGCATACTGATCTTAAAGACTCTTCTTGTTCTAGTATATGTTAAAGGATCCTTAATTTCCCTTTAAACCTACTAAACTCACAACTTAATGTTCATTTCACACCCACAAAAGCTATTAAGATCCATTTGGCTTTGTTAACTTTCCCTATGAAACACCCTTGATTTTTTTTGTACTCTTCAAACCTTTCATAGACCCCATAGCCCAATGGTTTGAATTTCTCTTACTCTATCTATTCTTCTTGACAAGCAACCCAACCAAACAAAACAAAACAAACAACCCTATCATTTTAACTAGCCTAAAATCAATATCCTAAATCAATCAAGTTATATCTTTTATAGAAATATAGAGAGAGCCCTCTATGAGTCCAGGAAGGCTAGGTCAACAAGACTCCAAAGTTGGTTTGATGTTACCCTTGTTTATTTGGTCTTGCCAATCTGACAAATTGCAGGGACCCTAACATAATGGCGACTCTAATGTTACTCTCAAGATTGGTATCCAATTTTTGATAGTGGACAACAAACAAATCCTCAAAACAATTAGCATCATCCACCTGGTGACTCCACTAGTTTTCAGTAGGCCTGCTAACTCCACTGGTTTTCCATAGACTCCATTGGGAAACTTATTTTTTCATTAAACATCAAAAGAACCCAGTCAAGAATACTTTGTGGATTAAGTATTTCTTTACAGGTTAGGTTGTGTTTCGAAACTGTTATAAAATCTCAACCTTCTCTGATCTATTGGGTCCCAATTCTGGCTTCTGATGTTTCAAGTATTAGCTAAGACTAGTATCTGGTTATTGATGGTGGACAACAGCCAGCCACAAGAAAGTTAAAAATCATCCACCTGGCGACTCCAATTCAGAACAATTCTATGCAAAGACTCCACTAGAGGAAGAACCTAAAAACATGACCAGTCATACTAGAAAGAGAGAGTACTCAGGCCTAAATTAGATTCAAGAAATTATTGTTTTTATCTATAACTATGTTCTATCCTACTTTAAGCTTGATCAAGAATACACTGATGAGGTCTACTTTGATCATTGGAAATATCTCAAGCCTAAAAAAACTAAGCCTCAAATTGCAGACCATGAACATACTTATACACCTGTGCATATCCCAGATACATCTGTGTAAAACCCAGTGAAACATGAGCCTCCTGCTACTTCTCCTACTCTCATTGAAATATCAAAAAGTCATAAACCTCCTTTTGCACTACCTATACCCACAAATGTCCTAGACATATACAAGCCTCTGGTTTTGCCTCCTATCCTCCATGTCCTCCCTACAAATTGTATCAATAATCTACCCAGATTTGATGGAGAAAACTCAAAAATCACTACAGAAAAGCACATTCAAAACCTTAAGGACCTCCTTGATCTATTTGAGGTAGAAGAAGATGAGGTGTGTATCAGAATGTGTGCCCTGTCATTGCAAGGAAAAGTTAAAAGTTGGTTTAAGGATCTCCCAGCTGCAAGTATTAGCAATTTTCATCAATTCACTCAAGTTTTCCTAGATAGGTGGGTGGTCATGGGAAATGTTTTTCTCATCATAGAGGAATACAACCATTTAAAAATATAGCAAGAGGAAACAATACAACACTTTTCAGCTAGGATCAATAAGGTATATCATTCCATACCTGGAAAGATAAAGCCACCCCCAGGATGGCCTTTCTTGCACTACCCAAATGCCTTTGACACGGAGATAAAATTCTAGTTAAGAGAAAGGGACCCTACAAACCTGGAAGAAATGAAAAAAATGGCAATTGATGTGGAAGGAAACATACTAAACAGGTAGGCAAAGCTAAGAGCAATAAAGAAGGACAAAGTGGATAAAGAGAAACTGATATCTTCAGAGATAAAACTAGAGACGTTGATAGATGCATATGATTGGTAGGAAAGAGGAAGAGTACAAGGTTGAGATTAGAGCTGATTATTCAAAACAACTAGTACTATTTTCTTGGGAAGAACAAACTCAGTTATTACAATGAAAAAATAGCAATCAAAATATTCATGCTGAGCAAGATTGCAAAGAAGAAGATCTGGAAAGTTGTCAAGTACTAGATGCCTTCCTACATCTTGTGCTTCACTATTAAGAGAGCATTGCAAGAAAGTTGCAAATAGAAACAAGGAGGAATACTCTAAAGAATCGGTCAGGGAAGAATTGGATGATACAAACCCTTTTTCAGATCCAAAAACCCTACCCCTGAACCACCCTGAAGTCACAGAATCTGAAATATAGGGGGAATCAACACATTTGGAGTCTCTACCCTTATGCTTTAAGTCATTTTAGATTATAAAAATAAATTGGCATCCAGAGGATCTATCAGAGGAAATTCATGAATTTCATGCTCAAGGTAGTTATCTTGACAATCAAGAGAAATTGGTTGAGAAGGAAAACAATCAGGAAATAAAAGAAAATAAGCAAGATCCCTCTGAAGATACCAAGGATGATTCATTTGTTCTTTTGTGTGAGACTCAAGAAAACAATCAACCATATGATTAGTCTTCATAAGAGAAAGAGATCAGTTGTGGTTCTATCCAAAGAAAACAGAGAATGCCTCCTCCTTCGATCAAAGAAGAAATCAATCAGATTCTAAGCATACATCCAACCTCTAAACTTTTATATAAAGAGATTATTTATGTTTTTTCTACTGGTGATTTATGTATTGAAACATTTTCTGATGCAAAAATTATAGAACATATTAATGTTGAAGTTGTACTTCCTTCTCAAGAGCACCCATTACCATAGAATGCTCCTACTCAATAGAATGATGGCTTTCAGAGCATATCAAGTGTGTTGGAGAACAACATAGCAATAAATTATGAGGCTGCTAAATCAGATCATCATGAAGAAGAGAAAGAGATTCTTTCTTAAAATAATCTCAAGCTTAGCCAAGTGCAGGAAGGAGTAGTCTTGGATGAAGCTTATTTCTCAAATCCTCTAGGTCAGTTATTATTCAAAGAACCCTTTGTTGTTTTCTTAGAGACATTTGAAAATGGAGTAAAATATGCTAGGAGAATTTTGTTGCAGAGTGTAAAGAAAATGTGGAGCATTGTTGTTCAAAAGCAAGTAAGATGGGAGTGGCCTTTTGTTTTTTCAGCATACCTAAAAGGCTGAAAGAAAATCAATCATGTGGTCACCTACTTGATTGGCTGTATTGGAAAAGAGAGTTCACCTAATTTAAATATCATATGAAAGTTATAGTAGGATAGATAGGTATGCAAATAAGCTCATCACTGTGAGCATATTTTTAGTGTTAGATTGGTTTGAAAAAAAAGAGAGAAAAATAACAAAAAGAGAAAAGAGGGCAGATAATAGAAAAAGTAAAGCCCAATATCAAAAAAGAATGTTCGGAAAGTGTGCAAATCCAAATGCCACTAATTTCGAGAAATTAAGTCTTGTTCAATCATAAAGCCTAATCATGATTGAACAAATTTTGAATTGATTACTGATAAGTTAGAAATGAAGATTTGCCAAACTATTTGAACTTTGCTTATCAGTAGACTAGGTTAGGAAAAGATATTGGTTCCCAAAGTTCAAATCTGAACCAAAGAGAAAAGAGAGGGATGAATGACAAATTCCAAATTATAACCCTCAATTTTTTTTTACTTTGTGCAAAAATAAACTCTGTGTGCAGCTTGTCCAAAATGCCACAGCTCATGACAAATCAGACTACTTAACCTTGATTTGGTAATGTTTTAAATTTTTTGTTGATAGATTAGAGAATGAAAAAATTTCAAACTATTTAATCTTGACAGATAAGTAGATTATGTATATAATAAAAGAGCTCATCAGTCTAATCTGAGCCTTTGGATGATATAAGGATAGAAGTTGATAGTTTGTGCTTTCAAAAGAAAAAATGATGTACACGGTTTGCCAATCTAAATGCACCCAAATGAAGAAAAAATTCTAGGAAAAGTATGATGGGTAGGTAGAGTTGATATTGAAGCAATCATGTTTTTCATATTTTAAGATAACAACTTCAAAGAATAGCAGAAAATCAGAAATTAAAGGAGGAAATTTTCTTAGCACAATCAAGCGACTGATCTACAAATTCCAGAGATCTGAACTCTGAGGTTCTTGACACCTCCTGAAGGAGCTACCCTTCCCAAGTGGAGCCACTATTAGTCATCAGTATTTTTCACTAGTTTTGGATGACTATAGAATGGTTATAGTTTTTTGAAAACAATATTCCTTGAATATCTTGAGTTTCAGAAATCTCACTGCCTTCATTATCTTCATAAAAATATTTCCCTATCTCTCAGTTTTCCTTCTCAAAGTCACCCTGTTGCTCCTAAAAGACTCATTATGGGCTTATACCTCTCATTTTCATCCTTCTTTCCTACCTAAAATCTCATTTCCCCATCCTCCCTCTAATATTTCTTGTTGCTGACTCATTGCCATGTCCCCTTGAGCATAATAGCACTTTTGGTAATTTCTTTTCACTGAAAGTCTTTTAAGTCAAAATTTCATTCAAAAACAAAGTCAAAAACCAATCCCATTAGGTCATTAGGGTTTTGCATTTTTCAAGGTCATCCTTTAATTTTGATGAGGTCAGCACACATATGAGAAGGATTTATTATGATCACCAAGCTGTCAAAGCCATTATGTCAAGCTTTAGTGAGTAAAAGAAAAGCCAACTCCATGACTTCAGCAACCTACAAAGCAAAAAGTATCAAAGAGTATCAGTGAGAAAAGGAAGAAGACTTAAAACCATTAGAAAGTAGGTTTTTCAAAGCCAACTCAGAGTTCCACATGCCAACACATCAAATTTCAAATACAAAAATTTTTTACTTCAGCAATTGATCAAATGTCAAAGGGAGTTGTCTTGTTCCAAGGGTGTCCAAGTCATCATTGTTCACAAGCACTAAACCCTAATTTCCTCTCCCACTGAGCTAGGGTTTGCTATGAAAAAGAGGCATAGGAGTAGAGGATCCATATGATAGGTCATATCACCAAGTATGAAGCCATACCACCTCATGAACATCATGCCTCCATCATTTTCTAAGAATTCATTCCAAGGGACAAATCATTTGCCACAGATAGGGCCAGTTTTGCTTCAAACTATGTTTTTGACCAAACAGAGATGAAATTAACAAAAGTGATAGATTTTTTTGTCCCTCATAGGTCAAGGAAGAAAAACCTCCAGTTTTTACACAGGTATCATGTTATGGGAGATAGGTCAAATTTACAGGTGCTACAAGAGGTTTGCTGCACTTCTGGAGTGACCTTAGGAAAATCAAGTTTTCTCATAGCTGGAATGTCTGAATGACTTGCTTGATGAGTCAAATGACAACAAGAATAGAAGATATTTCCATTGAGCTATCATGAGCTCAATTTGGAGTTGAGGAAGGCCTCCAAAAGTTTCCCCGCACCAAAGACTCGCGTTTATGCACCCTCATTCATGCTTTTGACCAATTTTGGGAAAATAAACTTTGACGTAACAAATAAAATTCCAATCGGGAAAAGGTATAATTTGAAACTATACTTAAGAACTTTCCAACAAGCTATCTTGGGCCCAATTTGGACATCGGGAAATACTCCTCCAAAGTGGTCTTCAAAATGAATATTGTTTTTTTATCCCGGTGTTGCGCTCGTGCCTGCTGGCGTTAAGGCTATCAGACAAAGGAAGACTTGTGAGCATTTTTCACTTCAAACACTTCAAAACCACTTCCAATCTTCTCCTAAATTCATCCAAGAGCCCTAAAGCGGTAAGTACATATCATATACCTTGTTCCTATGATATTTGATAGCTCTTGAATGAATTGAAGTGAAACCCTAATTGAAGTTTATAATCATTGTATATCTACCTTGTTTATCCTTCTAAAAAGAATTTCAGTCATAAGCAGGGTAAATTTCATTCACCTAGGGTTTCCATTTACCTAGTTTGTTCATTCACTTCATTCCCTTCACTTGTTCAAGCTAGCCATCTCATCTCATATTCCCTTCATCTTATTACATTTACCCTAATTTTTTCACAAGCCTAGGCTCCCTTACATATTCCCATTTCCTTCATTTCACCACACCTCCATTCACTTCACACTTCTTCATTTCATTCATCCTCTCCCTAGGGTTTTGACACCAAATACATCATGGCAACCTAGCAGAGGTGAAATTAGCAAGCCTAAGAGGGCTGATTTTGGCACATTTGTACATACCTATCAGAGAGCTCATAGGCACATGTTTTCTTCACTTGGAGGGAAAGGGGCCATGCCTTCTTCATCAACACAGTAGGTAGACAAAGGTAAGGAAAAGGCTACAAAGCCTATCATTGATGAGCAGGACAAACATGAAAACTAAGTGTTTGGTCAATTTAGTGTTTCCTAAATTGCTGCATTTAATTTGTCAATCCGGGAATCGTAAGCTGATGAAGTGCGGCGCACTATATGTGCAAGATAACCTATTTCTTAACTTTTTGTCGTTTTTGGTTTTCAAAGGTGAAATGGAAATTCTAAGATGAAAACAAGTTTGGTTATGTTTGTTCAAGGAAGTGATATCCCCTATAATGATTTACCAACTTGAAACTTTAAAAAGAAATTTGAAATTTACAATGACAAGACTTGAAAGGGAATGAAAATGTGCTGCTGAAATGAAAAAGTGCTGCTAGTCTAATAAATCAAAATAATGAACTATTGAGCATGAAAACCAAACTATTCTTGCTGCTGACTAAACACAAAAGAAACTATGCTTAAGGAAATTCAAAATTGCAACAAAATAAATCTAAATCAGATTACATCAATTTATCTTCTAATCCTTCATCATTAGTCCAGCTATGATTTTCGAAAGTAATCATAAATAACTTGAGTAACTGATATCTAACTTGCAGAAAGAAAACTAATATCAAACCATACATTCATGATTCAATCCCTCACCATCAGTCCAGTTGTGGCTTTCGGAGGTAACTGAAGATGTCATGCAAAATTTAATATATCTAATTTTACAGAAGGAAACTAATACTAAAATACACATTCCATAATACAATCCCTCACCAATGGCTCAGCCGTGGCTTTGGAGGCAACCCAAGATGTTATGAGCAGCTTAATATATTCAACTTAAAAGAAACTAAATACTAAACTACACATTTCATAATACAATCCTCACCATCAATTCAAATTGCTTTCTTAGTAAATCAAGATGGCAGGAGCAATGCTTAATATATCTAAATTTGCAGAAAAGAAACTAATACTAAACTACACATTTCATAATACAATCCCTCACCATCAGTCCAGCTGTGGCTTTCGGAGGCAACTGAAGATGTTATGAGCAGCTTAATATATCTAAATTTGCAGAAAAGAAACTAATACTAAACCACACATTTCATAATACAATCCCTCACCATCAGTCCAGCTGTGGCTTTCGGAGGCAACTGAAGATGTTATGAGCAGCTTAATATATCTAAATTTGCATAAAAGAAACTAATACTAAACTACACATTTCATAATACAATCCCTCACCATCAGTCCAGCTGTGGCTTTCGGAGGCAACTGAAGATGTTATGAGCAGCTTAATATATCTAAATTTAACTACTGAAGAAAATGAACAAAATTGAATTAAACAAAGCAATACTGAAATTAAACAGAAACTAAGAAAAGCAAATTAGCAGCAGAACAATGTTAGTTCCATGTCATTAGTCAAAAAGCTATGAAAATGCCCGGGCTGCCTATCTATAACCTGAAACAAGAACACTGATCAGTGATTAACAACATAAAACATGAAAGACAGCAGTGAAATGGAAATTATGGAAGTTTATGAACAGAAATGAAGCAAATGCAATGTATAAACATATGAATGGATTATGGCACAATGAGCTTTAAACTGAAATGAACAAAGAAATACTGAAATTAAACAGAAACTATGAAAAGCAAATTAGTAGCAGAACAATGTTAGTTCCATGTCATTAGTCAAAAAGCTATGAAAATGCCCGGGCTGCCTATCTATAACCTGAAACAAGAACACTGATCAGTGATTAACAACATAAAACATGAAAGACAGAAGTGAAATGGAAATTATGGAAGTTTATAAATAGAAATGAAGCAAATGCAATGTATGAACATATGAATGGATTATGGCACAATGAACTTTAAAGAAACGAAATGAGAACTATACACTAATGCACAAAACCTTAGCTGAGCAGGGGCCCTCTACACCAGCCTTGGCAACGATCTTCAAATATGAATTTCGGTTGAAAACAGAGTCTTCTTATATTAAAAAGCAGTCATTACAGAAAGGTGATGTTACGGCACAAGTGCAGCGTAATCACACTATAGAGCAGACTTATAAAAGAT
>JAXQQM020068413.1:0-78952 GCA_034641835.2 Pinus albicaulis | reverse complement strand
AAAAATCCATTCAATATTTTTATGTATTTTATTGTTGAAATTATTATACTTATTAAGAAATTTTGTGATATTTGAATATTAAAAAATAGCATGTTATATTCCTTTTAATATTGAAAATAATCCAAACAGGTATAAATGATGTGGTGTGATCCCTCCAAATGGCTAGGGCAGGGAGGACGTGGCATGGCCACTCACAAATTAGCCGTTGATTGAAAAAGATATTTTGATTATGATGTTCACAAGTTCATCTACATTATTATATTTATTAAGAAATTTTGTAATATTTAAATATTAAAAAAATCCATTCAATATTTTTATCTATTTTCTTGTTGAAATTATTATACTTATTAAGAAATTTTGTGATATTTGAATATTAAAAAATAGCATGTTATATTCCTTTTAATATTGAAAATAATCCAAACAGGTATAAATGATGTGGTGTGATCCCTCCAAACGGCTAGGGCAGGGAGGACGTGGCATGGCCACTCACAAATTAGCCATTGATTGAAAAAGATATTTTGATTATGATGTTCACAAGTTCAAGCCGTTGATTAAAATAGGCTATATAATGAGGATTTTGATTATGATGTTCACAAGTTCAAGTTGAAGGAGGATAAGGATGGTACCAGAGTGAATGGAATTAAGACAATGCCCTTCGGTGCGGGGAGGAGGAGGCACTAGCCACATCATCGCTCCAAGTCGACCAGGATGCGTGCCCAGAATTAAGAGCTTCTCAATTAAGAGCATTCATACAACTAGTTCCATGCGTTCATACATTCGATTCGTTCATGGATATTTGTGGATGAAGAGAAGGGAGTTCAGGAATAATTAATTTTCAGAAGGAAAAATAGTAATGGTTTACATTCATTTTAGTAAATTACATCTAGGTTTGCAGGTCTTCCTAGATTTTTTATTTTGATTGTTCAGCTAACATGTAGGTTTCTTTCGTAATTTTTTTGGTTAACGGGTTGTTCTTGAATCCAATCTTGTTGCCCTGCGAGACACTATTGGACCAATAACCTTTCTGAACCTTCGCCATTTAATATTCCTCCCACCTTCGACATTTTTTCCAATATTCTTCCCACCACTTCTTGCGTTGATGGTGAGATTTCCTTTCAGATTTTATTTTCATAAATCAAAAGGTGCTCTACAAATTTGGATTTAGTTGGCTGCAACGCTTCCCAGAAGGCCCCCGTCTTCAAGATTTTTTTCGACACCACCGGAAAGTGATGGAAATTTCTGATAATTTCGAACAAGACAGAGGAAGCAAAGTTCCTCAACTCAACACAAAGAAATGAGAGAAATCTGGAAAAAGAAGATGGAGAAAAGCTCTGTTTTTATTAACCATAAAAATGACAATAAAAATTACAAACTTCTTTAGAACTACAGTTCTGGAATAATCAAAAACTCCATACTCTATTTTTACAAACTCTGTTTTACACAGATTCGTGTTTCAGCATCTGACAGACAGTTGCTGAAACTCCACACAGTCTGTTGCTGAAACATAGAGACAGTTGCTGAAACTGCCTGTAGAATGCATTGCTGCTCCAAAACACAGCGACTCTGTTTTTTCCCTGTTTTCTCTGCTCTGCCTTCTTCTTTGTCTTTTTCTATTTCTTAAACTCTCTAACACTAAAAAGAACTGCTGTTCATTATATTTATAAGTGAAAAACATATTTGACTTATAATATTTAAAAATACAAAATATCTTCTAAAGCTTATCTGCGTATTGAATGCACAGGAAGCGGTGGGAGTTAACGTGCTCGCTTTTGGAAAAATGAAGTCGGCTGTCTGCCGGCTCAATAAATTCTTCAAATTTAATGCTTGACTTTCAGGCATCCGCCTTGCTGAAATATCTGCGGCAATCGGATTTTCTGTCCAACTATTTTATGTTGCAGTTGGAATTAAATTCCAACACTCCCCCTTAATTTCAAGCTTCTTTGGGTTTCTTCAGTGTCTATGTGCTTTGTCCTTTTATGAAAGACATAATTTTTAGACAATGCTATTGCCGAGCTATTGTCACAGTAAATGGTTGTGCCCTTTTCTTGTTCATGACACAAATCTCTGAGAATTCCTCTCAGCCACACTACTTGGCATGCTGCTGCTGTTGCTGCCACATACTCTGCCTCTGCTGTTGGCAAAGCCACAATTGGTTGCTTCTTGGAAGCCCATGAGATGGCTCCCGATCCCATATGAAACACATATCCTGATGTGCTCTTCCTGTCATCAACACTTCCAACCCAATCACTGTCCGTGTAACCTGTCAACATGAAACTTTCAGAAGAGGAGTATAAAATACCAAACCCCTTCGTTCCATTCACATACCTTAGAATCCTCTTGGCTTCCTGCCAATGAGTCTCTTTCGGTCTTTCCATGAATCTGGAGATTAAACTCACAGCGTGCATAATGTCCGGCCTAGTTGCAGTCAAGTACATGAGGCTGCCAACTATGCTCTTGTACAACTTTGGATCAAAATCCTTGCTGCTGTCTTCTTTGGTCAATTTCAACCCCATTACAGTTGGAGTCACAGCTGCTTTGCTATTCTGCATGTTAAATCTCTTCAACACTGCTTCTACATATTTAACTTGGGAAATGAAAACACCATTTTCACTTTGGTCTACTTCAATTCCAAGAAAATATCTTAAGAAACCCAAGTCAGTCATTTCAAATTCACTTTTCATGACTTCATTAAAATCAGCAATGAGAGAAGCATCATTGCTAGTAAAAATTAAATCATCTACATATAAAACAACAATAAGAATCTTACTGTCATTCTCCTTTATGTAGAGTGTGGGTTCACCATCACACTTCTCAAATCCATTCCTAATCAGATAAGTATCTATTCTGCTGTACCATGCTCTTGGAGCTTGCTTCAGCCCATAAAGAGCCTTCTTCAGTTTGCAGACTTTATGCTCTTGGCCTTCAACTTCATAGCCTAGAGGTTGTTCAACATAAACCTCTTCTTTTAACACTCCATTCAGGAATGCAGATTTAACATCCATCTGATAAATCTTCCATTTGTGTTGTGCTGCAATAGACAACACTGTTCTGACTGTTTCCATCCTTGCTACTGGTGCAAAGGTTTCATCATAGTCTTTGCCTTGTTGCTGCTTGTAGCCTTTCACAACAAGTCTTGCTTTATGCCTGTCGATCTTGCCTTCAGCATTTCTTTTGGTCTTATAGACCCACTTAACTCCAATGACATCTTTGCCTTCAGGGAGGTCCACTAACTCCCATGTTTTACTCTTCTCAATTGCACCAATTTCTTCATTCATTGCTTCAATCCATTTATTTTCATTTACAACATCTTCAAAATGAATTGGGTCATCAACATGACAATATAAAGCGAATAATGAATTCAAACCGGTATTGTTACTTACCTCTCCTTGTTCATAAATCTCATTCAGATTTCTGAATCTTGGTCTTCTTGGTGTGCTTGGAGTTCCATCCGAACTTGAGGGTATTTCTGATCCCTGCGGTGTGCTTGGAGAAGCACTTCCTTGACTTCTCAAGGCTGTTCGAATTCCAGCTTGTGGTGTGGTTTGTTGTACTTGCTGTGGTGGAGGAGGAGCCCCAAAAGAAGGATTATTTGTTGTTGTCCCTTCCTCTTCTTCTTCGTGAGACACAATTGTCTTCACATTCACTGTCTTCTCTAAGCTTCCATCCCAAGCTTCATCTTCAATGAACTACACATCTCTGCTTACTATCAATTTCTTGGTCAATGGATTATAGAGTTTGTATGCTTTTGACTCATCACAGTAGCCAATAAAGACACACTTCTCCCCCTTACTGTCAAGCTTCTTCCTTAGCTGATCCGGTACATGTGCATATGCTACACAGCCGAATACTCTCATGTGAGTGACGGTTTGCTTTTGACCACTCCATGCTTCTTCTGGTATTTTGTTCATGACAGCTTTAGTTGGGCATCTATTCAAGATGTAAACTGCGCAAGTGACAGCTTCTTCCCAATACTCATGCGGCAAGTGTTTTGCCTTCAGCATACTCCTGACCATGTCCAGTATGGTCCTATTCTTCCTTTCTGCAACACCGTTTTGCTGAGGTGTGTACCTCATGGTGAACTGCTTTTGTATGCCATTCTCTCTACAAAAACGTAGAAAGTCTTTGGAGATGTACTCTCCACCTCTGTCTGTTCCGAGCACTTTGATATAATGCCCACACTGTTTTTCAACAAGAGTTTTGAAGTGGCGGAATTTCTCAAACACTTCACTCTTCTGTTTCAGCACATACACCCATGTCTTTCTGGTGTAATCATCAATGAAAGTTAAAACATATTTATTTCCGACAAATGATGGTATTTGCATCGGTCCACACACATCAGAGTGAACAATTTCCAATGGTGCTTTTGCCCTTATACTCTTTCCTGCTGGAAAGCTTTCTTTGTGTTGCTTGCCCAAGATGCAGCCTTCACATAGGCTGTCCGGTTTCTCGATCAATGGCAATCCCTTTACCATTCCCTTTCTGTGCAACAGATTCAAGCCTCTGAAATTGAGATGTCCAAATCTCAAGTGCCACAACCAATTTTCATCTTTCACTTGTTCTTGAAAGACTTCTTGTGTTACAACTGCAATAGTTCTACCTTCCTTCAAATCTTCCCTGAGTTTGAGAGGAAACATTCTATTGCTGGTCATCTGCACTTCTGCAATGATCTTCTTACTTGGAGGTATGTCTCTTATTGTACACATATCATCTTTGAAGAACACATTGTAACCTTTGTCAATGAGTTGTCCAATGCTCAAAAGATTACATTTCAGACCAGGTACATAGTATACCTCTGGCACAATCATCTGTTCTCCATTTCTTGCTCGGATACTGACTCTGCCCTTACCCTTGACAGATATCTTACTATCAGTTCCTGTTGTTACCTCAGATTTCACATTTTCATCTAGATTGGCAAACATTGCAATATTTCCAGTCATGTGATTACTACAACCTGAGTCTAAGAACCAAAAATATTCTTGTTTGTCTTGTGCAATGTTACATGTTAACAGCACAATCTTTGGATTCTTATCTTCTTCATTTGCAAAATTAGCATTCTTCCTACTATTCATGTCATTTTGTTTTTTCCTACATTCATTGGCATAGTGCCCATATTTCTTACAATAATGACATTGGACTTGGGATTTGTCATACCTTTGTCCATGAGCTTGCTGTTTTCTTGAACCTTCATCTTGGTTCTGATTGCAGCTCCTTCCGCTTGTGCTTGCAGGATTATTTCTGCCTCTGTTTTGGCTTCTTCCACGACCTCTATTATTTTCTCTGCCTCGACCTTTTCCTTGGCCAAAAGACATTTGAGTCTTGAATTCTTGCTCAAAAGAGGAATCTGTTCTTCTACTCAGTCTGTGTTCATGAGACATAAGAGAAGCACTGAGTTCATCTACTGTGAACTGTGAGAGATCCTTTGTTTCTTCTATTGCTACCACAACAGCTTCAAACCTTGAGGGTAAACTTCTCAATATCTTCTCTACAATCCTTCTTTCTTCAAGGATTTCACCATGAGATCTAATCTGGGTTATCAACCCAATAACCTGAGTGAAGAATGAATCTATTGTATCAGATTCCTTCATGCTGAGTGTTTCAAAGTCTCTCCTCAACATCTGCAACTTTGCAGTCTTCACCTTCTCCATGCCCTGATAGGCAGTTTTGATAATATCCCATGCCTCCTTGGATTTTTTTGCTGCTGCAATCCGTGGGAAAACACTTTCATGTACTGATTGAAAGAGAAAAAAGAGGGCTTTGGCATCCTTCTTCCTGTCACTCTTCAACTGGTCTCTTTCTACTACTATCAAAGCAACGAATGTTGTTGCATCTACAGGTTCAGCATAGCCAGTTTCAGCCAGCTCCCATATTCCTTGAGAAGCAAACAATGCTTTCATTGTTATGGACCAATAAATGTGATTTTTCCCATTAAACTGTGGCAGTTGGAAATTTGTCAAACCAGTTCCAGCATCTGCCATCTTAACCTGTATAAGTAAAGAAGAGATACTGACTGTATAATAAAACAAGCAAAAGACTTTCTCTGATGGAGAAATCTGCTCAAAACCTTCTTACAGCTCCTACAGTGGAAAAACAAACTCTGTTTTTGACTCACTGAGTGCCTAAACCAGCTCCGATACCATGATGGAAATTTCTGATAATTTCGAACAAAACAGAGGAAGCAAAGTTCCTCAACTCAACACAAAGAAATGAGAGAAACATGGACAAAGAAGATGGAGAAAAGCTCTGTTTTTATTAACCATAAAAATGACAATAAAAATTACAAACTTCTTCAGAACTACAGTTCTGGAATAATCAAAAAATCCATACTCTGTTTTTACAAACTCTGTTTTTTAACACAGATTCGTGTTTCAGCAATAGGCAGACAGTTGCTGAAACTCCACACAGTCTATTGCTGAAACACACTGACAGTTGCTGAAACTGCCTGTAGAATGCATTGCTCCTCCAAAACACAACGACTCTGTTTTTTTCATGTTTTTCCTGCTCTGCCTTCTTCTCTGTCTTTTTCTATTTCTCAAACTCTCTAACATTAAAACGAACTGCTGTTCATTACATTTATAAGTGAAAAACATATTTGACTTATAATATTTAAAAATACAAAATATCTTCTAAAGCTTATCTGTGTATTGAATGCATAGGAAGCGGTGGGAGTTAACGTGCTGTCTTTTGGAAAAATGAAGTTGGTTGTCTGCAGACTCAATAACTTCTGCAAATTTAATGCTTGACTTTCAGGCATCTGCCTTTCTGAAATATTTACGGAAATCAAATTTTCTGTCCAGTTGTTTTATGTTGTAGTTGGAATTAAATTCCAACAGAAAAAATCTGGACGAATGAAGGCCCCATGTTTCATTACTCCTCTGGAATGCGGGTCGTGATGCTTGCGGAGGCAAACCACCATTACCATACAAATCGGAGGCAAAGCTTCATGAGTATTGACTGTATCATTAGCTTCTTCCACCCGTGCAGATCTATTTATGAAGTTCTCTCTGGTTCTCTGATTCAATTTGTTTTCTAGTGGGATGCCATTTTTGGATTTCTTCTAAGCGTGCAGTATCCATGATCTCTGTTCTTTTTTTCCACACAAACATGATCTCTGTTCTTTTTTTCCATTGATGTATATTTTTATGAGATTAATTTGATGATATTATTAAAATATTTGATTGATAAGGTTTGCGCCTTCTTTTAATTGCTTTCTTTTAATGTTTGCGCCTTCTTTTAATCAACCGTCCTTCCTTCTGTCCTTGGCTCTCACAGATGCCATAGTTTCTTATTAATTCATATCAGCTGGTGTAATCTCTTTGTCTTTCATTTCTCCGTTGTAATTTAGATATTTCTTTGTTGGATCTATCAAATCAAATTTCTAGATAAATTGAATTTTCTTTGATGTTTTTTCAGGTATGTTTTGAGAATTTTGATTCCATCTATTATATTCATCTTAATATCAAATATCAAATCAAATGTATGGGCATATTAAATTTTTCTTTGATTTTTTTGCAAGTATATTTTAAGGATCTTGATTATATAGATAATATATAACTTGAATATTAGTTTGTTTTCAATTTTTTTTTCAAATAGAAATATTTGAAATATTTATAAATTAGTAAAATAATAAATATTGTTTTTCAAATTTTATAAATGAATCTATGAAATAATTAGATATCTTCATCTATAAAGCAAATTCAACTATTACACCATACTTAATTGAATTGGAAATTAGGTCAAATCTGAAAAGGAAATAAGGATATTGGATAATTCATTACATTCAAATAATTCCATTTTTATTTATAAATTAATTTTTCAGAGTTTTTTAATAACGAGAATGTCAAACCACAAGTATTGGTTGGTTAGCTTTATAGTTTTGTGAGCTTTTTTACAATTGAATAGAATTGGAAATTGGGTCAAATAAGGAAATTGGAGAATTTCCTTAGTAGAAATAATTCCATTTTATTTATAAATTAATTTTTTGTAGCCTTCTAACAACCAGAAAGTCAAATCACAAGTATTGGTTGATTTGCTTTATAGTTTTGTGAGTTTTTTTTTCAATTAAAAATATTAGTTGACTTAACATATGGTTCTTAAAATCAGTTTTGGATGATTTGCTTTATAGTTTTGTGAGTCTTTTTTTTTCAATTAAAAATATTAGTTGACTTAACATGTGCCTCTTAAAATCAGCTTTGGATGACCTTTTCCAATAAATAAGTATTTTTTCTAATAATTTAGATGAGATTAATGGATTTCTCAAAATGATTTTCAATTATGTTTTTATGTTCTACTAATATATTTTTCATTTAAAAATAAATTTTCATTTATATCTTATAACTCATGTTAGATTTTGTTTTTACATTATTATTATGGTTAAATTCAATATATTTTAAATTCTATTTTCATACATTCAATTTATTTTAAAGAATTTTTCTTATATTTAAACTTTTAATTAATAACTTTTAATTTATTTTGTTTTTTGAATGATTTCTTCATTAATATTCTAATATAGAGTAATGTAGCTTAAGCTTGAGTAGCCTAGCCTAGGCTACTAAAGACTACACTAAGGTAAGCTAGAGTAGGCTAGGTTAGGCTAGAATAGGCTAGACTAGACTAGGATAAGCTAGGTAAGAGTAGTTTAGGCTAGGCAAAGCTAGGTTAGGCTACTATACCCTAGGATAGAGTAGGTTAGGCTAGGCTAGGTCAAGCTAAGCTTAGGCTAGTCTAGGATAGGATAGGATAGGCTAGGATAGGATAGGTTAGGCTAGGCTACTATAGCCTAGCATAAAGTAGGTTAGGCTAGGCTACTTTAGCCTAGCATAGAGTGGGTTAGTCTAAGATAGGTCAAACTAAGATAGGCTAGGGTAGGCTAGGATAGCTTACACTAGGTTAGGCTAGGCTAGGTAAGACTACACTAGGGTAGGCTAGGTTAGGCTAGGTTAGCTTAGGTTAGCTTACGCAAGCTTAGGCTAGGCTAGGCTAGGATAGGTTAGGCTAGGCTAGGCTAGGTTAGGGCAAGCTATGTTAGGTTAGGGTAGGCTACGCTAGGTTAGGTTAGGTTAGGTTAGGCTAGGCTAGGCTAGGCTAGGTTAGGATAGGCTAGGAGAGGCTAGGCTAGGCTAGGCTAGGTTAGGCTAGGCTAGACTAGGCTATGCTAGGCTAAGGCTAGGCTAGGCTAGGCTAAGGCTAGGCTAGGCTAGGCTAGGCTAGGCTAGGCTAGGTTAGGTTAGGTTAGGATAGGATAGGTTAGGGTAGGTTAGCTTAGCTTAGCTTAAGCTAGGGTAGGGTAGGTTAGGTTAGGTTAGGTTAAGCTAGGGTAGGGTACGTTAGGTTAGGCTAGGCGAGGTTAGGTTAGGTTAGGTTAGGTTAGGTTAAGCTAGGGTAGGGTAGGGTAGGTTAGGTTAGGCTAGGTTAAGTTAGGGTAGGTTAGGTTAGGGTACGTTAGGTTAGGTTAGTTTAGGTTAGGCTGGGTTAGGTTAGGTTAGGTTAGCTTAGGTTAGGATAGGCTAGGTTAACGTAGGCTAGGCTAGGCTAGGCTAGGCTAGGGTAGGTTAGGATAGGTTAGGATAGGTTAGGTTAGGTTAGGTTAGGCTAGGTTAAGGCTAGGGTAGGGTAGGTTAGGTTAGGTTAGGTTAAGCTAGGCTAGGCTAGGCTAGGCTAGGCTAGGCTAGAGTAGGCTACGGTAGGCTGGGGTAGGCAATGGTAGGTTAGACTAGGTTAGGCTAGGGTAGGTTAGGGTAGGCTACGTTAGGTTAGGCTAGGGTAGCTTAGGCTAGGTTAGGCTAGGTTAGGATAGGGTAGGTTAGGGTAGGGTAGGTTAGGTTAGGCTAGGCTAGGTTAGGCTAGACTAGGCTAGGCTATGCTAGGTTAGGCTAGGATAGGTTAGGCTATGCTAGGTTAGGTTAGGTTAGGCTACGATAGATTAGGTTAGGTTAGGTTAGGTTAGCCTAAGCTAGTGTAGGGTAGGTTAGGTTAAGCTAGGGTAGGTTAGGTTATGCTAGGTTAGGTTAGGTTAGGTTAGGTTAGGTTAGGCAAGGTTAGGTTAGGTTAGGTTAGGTTAGGCTAGGTTAGGTTAGGTTATGTTAGGTTAGGAAAGGTAGAAGGTGACGTTAGGAAGAGCGCTAGGGTTAGGTTAGGTCATTTAAGGTAGGCAAGGCCAGGCCAGGCCAGGCCAGGCCAGGACAGGCCAGACAGGCTGGGCCAGACAGGTTGTGTTAGGCAGGTTGAAGGTTAGGCAGTCTGTGTTTTGTGGGTTAGGTTAGGTTGAAGGACGCTTTCTAGTAGCCGTAGAATCGAACAAGGTAGTTAGGTTAGGTTAGGGTTAGATAGGCTTGTAATATGGTAGGCTACAGTAGGTTAGGCTAGGTTAGGGTAGGCTGGGTTAGGGTTGGCTACGTTAGGCTAGGATAGGTTAGGCTTGGATAGGTTAACTGAGGTTAGGCTAGGTTAGGTTAGGTTAGGCTAGGTTAGGTTAGGTTAGGCTAGGTTGGGTTAAGCTAGGGTAGGTTGGGTTAAGCTAGGGTAGGTTAGGTTAGGTTAGGTTAGGATAGGCTAGGCTAGGCTACGCTACGGTAGGGTAGGGTAGGTTAGGCTAGGCTAGGGTAGGCTAGGATGGGCTAGGGTGGGCTAGGTTAGGCTAGGCTGGACCATGATAGGCTAGGTTAAGTTAGGTTAAGTTAGGTTATGTTAGGTTAGGTTAGGTTATGGTAGGTTAGGCTAGGATAGGTTAGGGTAGGGATAATGACTCTAGGATAGGCTAGGCTAGGCTAGGCTAGGTTAGGATAGGGTAAGTTAGGCTAGGGTAGGGTAAGTAAGACTAGGCTAGGCTATGTTACGTTAGGTTAGGCTAGGGTAGGCTAGGCTAGGTTAGATTGGGCTAGGTTAGGGTCGGCTAGGTTAGCTTAGGCTAGGCTAGGCTAGGCTAGGTTAGGGTAGGCTAGGCTAGGGTAGGCTAGGGTAGGCTACATTAGGCTAGGCTAGGTGAGGTTAGGATATGGTAGGTTAGGGTAGGGATAGTTAGGTTAGGTTAGGCTAGGCTAGGTTAGGTTAGGTTAGACTAGGCTAGGCTATGGTAGGTTAGGTTAGGGTAGGGTAGGGTAGGGTAGGTTAGATTGGGCTAGGTTAGGGTAGGCTAGGTTTGCTTAGACTAGGTTAGGCTAGGCTAGGCTAGGTTAGGCTAGACCACGTTAGGCTAGGCTAGGCTAGGCTAGGATAGGCTACGCTAGGCTAGGATAGGCTACGCTACGCTACGCTAGCCTAGGATAGGCTAGGCTATGCTAGGATATGCTAGGCTAGTATAGGTTAGGCTAGGATAGGTTAAGCTAGGCTAGGATAGGTTAGGCTAGGGTAGGCTAGGCCAGGGTAGGCTAGGGTAGGCTAGGCCAGGGTAGGATAGGTTGGGGTAGGGTAGGATAGGCTAGGCTACGGTAGATAAGACTAGGCTATGGTAGGTAAGGCTAGGGTGTGCTAGGCTACAGTAGGTAAGACTAGGCTAGGTTAAGCTAGGCTAGGTTAGCTAGGGGAGGCTAGGTTAGGCTAGGCTAGACTAGGCTAGGTTAGGTTAGGCTAGGCTATGTTATGTTAGGCTAGGTCAAGTTAGGTTAGGTTAGGTTAGGTTAGGTTATGCTAGGCTATGTTAGGGTTGGCTAGGGTAAGTTAGGTTAGGCTAGGGTAGGTTAGGTTAGGCTAGGCTAGGTTAGGCTAGGTTAGGTTAGGCTAGGGTGTGCTAGGCTAGGGTAGGTAAGACTACACTAGTTTAGGCTAGGGTAGGTAAGACTACACTATTTTTGGCTAGGATAGGTTACGCTAGGCTAGGGTAGGTTAGGTTAGGCTAGGATAGGCTAGGCTACGCTATGTTAGGCTAGGTTAGGCTAGGCTATGTTATGTTAGGCTAGGTCAGGTTAGGTTAGGTTAGGTTAGGTTAGGTTAGGCTATGCTAGGTTAGGCTAGGCCAGGTTAGGCTAGGTTAGGTTAGGCTAGGCTAGGCTAGGCTAGGCTAGGATAAGATAGGGTAGGTTAGGTTAGGTTAGGTTAGGTTTGGCTAAGTTAGGTTAGGCTAGGCTAGGCTAGGCTAGGCTAGGTTAGGCTAGGTTAGGCTAGGCTTGCCAAACCTTATTGGTGTGCTTCCGCCCCACCATGATGATATTGAGTTTGTTTACCTCTATTTGATCTTTTCCCCACATGCATCCTACCCATGGAGTTTCAGACTCATGGGAAGTATCTCTCATTTGGCCAATGAGGTGGGAAATGTGAATAGAGACCATAGAAAGACTGTTGCACACATTAGATATTTCCGTACACTCTATGTCTAGGATGACACGTGTCCAACCACTTGATCTGAGATCAAGTCTAGCAAGGTTTCAAACCTCCAACTGACATTGGGTCAGTGAAACTAAATTGGGATTAGTATATGACTCTCTCGAGTCCAAGAGAAATTTTGGACCTCCAACTGACTTTGAGTCAGTGAAACTATCTTCAGGTTAATATATGACTTTCTCGAGTACAGGAGAGTTTTCAAACCTCCAACTGACTTCGGTTCAGTTAAACCACCTTTGGGTTGGTGTGTGACTCTTTTGAGTCCTATAGAGGTTTCATTCCTCTAAGCTAACTTTCGGTTAGCTGTGAGTGATGTCCTTATGACTCAAATTTTGTCTTGAAATAAATAAGCCAGCGAAGCAAGTCATGGTGGGATGACGCACGATGTTTGGAGGGCACTGGTGGATGGAGTTCTCCCTAGTTGAGAGAGTGTGTTGATTTTGGGCAACTAGGTCTAAAATCCATGATGTCATGCTCAAATGATGATGCCAGTATTTTTATTGGATTCCTCTTTCAGATAGGTGCAAGATCAATCGAAATATCATCTTGATCGGATGAGTAGAACATGTATTTTGAATTTATTCCACATGTGCAAGGTCAGCCTAATTTATCCCACATGCATAAGAGATGTTCCACACACCCCCACAAATGTCTATATATTGGAGATACTTGGATTTCATTACACACAAAATTTGGGGAGGCATTTTTCTTCTCCCTTGCATGGTGAGTGAGCAACGTTCTTGGTTCTACGTTTAGGGCTTCTTGGTGCAACATCTTGGTGGAGTATTCTTGATGAAATGTCCTGGGGTTGTGTGATACATGTGGTTGGCTGACCTTATGAATACTTTGCTGGTTGAACCATCCTTATTCCGTGATCTTTGGTGGATGTCGTGAATTTCCAAATATTTGGTGGATGTCGTGAATTTCTGGAGTTAATGTCATTACAGAAGGAGAGGTGTGCTATGAGCAAACTACACAAGATTAATAATTAATTTGAACAATAAAGTATTTAGAATTGTTGGCACCATGGATTTTTAAGTGGTGATATTATCCATAATTTTAGTGACATTTTATAATTCCGATGGACATGAGAAACCATAACTTTATGGAATTAGGGCCACTTTACTAGCATTGACAAGTAGAAAGTGCAACTTTTTGAGTTTGAGATTAATAAAAATAAATCAATTAAATTCACTTGAAATTTACATTTAAAATATAGAGTTGTATTTAGTGTTATTTTTGAAAAGCTTTCAAAATTACTATTTTTATCTAATTTGTATAAAAATCATATATTTATTAAAAATTAAATTTGAATAACACAATTCAATATTTTAACTAAAATTTCTCAATTTAATATTATTATTTTTTTATATAAACAATAAATTACATATATATTATTTGATTAATTTTCTAAATCGGCATTCTCCATCCCTATCGCTATTATCACCCTCCAAATAAACTTTTGTAACTAAATTGAATTGAATTTAAGGTAGGGTTTTACCCATTCTTGTGCGTTAGGCTTGATCTAGGTTGTGTCCAGTTTGAATTTTTTATATAGCAGTTTTTATATCTTTATAAAATATAGTTTGAAACAGTTTTTCTTTTATAGCTCGTAAATATCAAGAGGAGTTGTATAGTTGGAGCTTGCACAGACAACCATACAGAGGGAGAACGGAGTCATTAACAGGAATATGGAAGGAAATATGGAAGGACGAGCTCAATACAGTGGAGATGATGCAAGAAGGACAAGATCAACATTGTGCAGGGAACGACGAACAGATTGCACAGGATTGATTTGGAGAGCAGGGTTTATATGTATGCTTTTTTTTAAATTATTATATTTTGTTAAATGTAAGATTTTTGTGATCCATAATGTAAATGAATGTCTTTATGTGATTAATCCAAAAAACGCTCATCTACATTATTATATTTATTAAGGAATTTTGTAATATTTAAATATTAAAAAAATCTATTCAATATTTTTATATATTTTCTTGTTGAAATTATTATACTTATTAAGAAATTTTGTGATATTTGAATATTAAAAAATAGCATGTTATATTCCTTTTAATATTGAAAATAATCCAAACAGGTATAAATGATGTGGTGTGATCCCTCCAAACGGCTAGGGAAGGGAGGACGTGGCATAGCCACTCACAAATTAGCCGTTTATTGAAAAAGATATTTTGATTATGATGTTCACAAGTTCATCTACATTATTATATTTATTAAGGAATTTTGTAATATTTAAATATTAAAAAAATCCATTCAATATTTTTATCTATTTTCTTGTTGAAATTATTATACTTATTAAGAAATTTTGTGATATTTGAATATTAAAAAATAGCATGTTATATTCCTTTTAATATTGAAAATAATCCAAAGAGGTATAAATGATGTGGTGTGATCCCTCCAAACGGCTAGGGCAGGGAGGACGTGGCATGGCCACTCACAAATTAGCCGTTGATTAAAAAAGGCTATATAATGAGGATTTTGATTATGATGTTCACAAGTTCAAGTTGAAGGAGGATAAGGACGGTACCGGAGTGAATGGAATTAAGACGATGCCCTTCGGTGCGGGGAGGAGGAGGCACTAGCCACATCGCCACTCCCAGCCGACCAGGATGCGTGCCCAGAACTAAGAGCTTCTCAATTAAGAGCGTTCATACAACTAGTTCCATGCGTTCATACATTCGATTCGTTCATGGATATTTGTGGATGAAGAGAAGGGAGTTCAGGAATAATTAATTTTCAGAAGGACAAATAGTAATGGTTTACATTCATTTTAGTAAATTACATCTAGGTTTGCAGGTCTTCCTAGATTTTTATTTTTATTGTTCAGCTAACATGTAGGTTTCTTTCGTAATTTTTTTTGTTAACAGGTTGTTCTTGAATCCAATCTTGTTGCCCTCCGAGACACTATTGGACCAATAACCTTTCTGAACCTTCGCCATTTAATATTCCTCCCACCTTCGACATTTTTTCCAATATTCTTCCCACCACTTCTTGCGTTGATGGTGAGATTTCCTTTCAGATTTTCTTTTCATAAATCAAAAGGTGCTCTACAAATTTGGATTTAGTTGGCTGCAACGCTTCCCAGAAGGCCCCCGTCTTCAAGATTTTTTTGGAGACCACCGGAAAGAATCTGGACGAATGAAGGCCCCATGTCTCATTACTCCTCTGGAATGCAGGTCGTGATGCTTGCGGAGGCAAAGCACCATTACCATACAAATCGGAGGCAAAGCTTCATGAGTATTGACTGTATCGTCTGCTGCTTCCACCCGTGCAGATCTATTTATGAGGTTCTCTCTAGTTCTCTGATTCGATTTGTTTTCTAGTTGGATGCCATTTTTGGAGTTCTCCTAAGCGTGCAGTATCCATGATCTCTGTTCTTTTTTTCCACACAAACATGATCTCTGTTCTTTTTTTCCATTGATGTATAGTTTTATGAGATTAATTTAATGATATTATTAAAAGATTTGATTGATAAGGTTTGCGCCTTCTTTTAATTGCTTTCTTTTAATGTTTGCGCCTTCTTTTAATCAACCGGTGTCTGTGTCAGGTAACTACTAAAATCAACCTGCAAGGTCACACAGGAAACCCGGAAACCCAGGATCATTGGCTGTAAACAAAACCCCCAAGAAACCTAATTCCGGTCTCAACACCAAAGGTAAGTTTCTACGTCTTCGTTTTGTGTTTCTTGAATTAAAAGTTTCAAGTAAACCTATTTCAAAGAATTATAAATAGAATTGTTTTTTCATTTTCATTTTCTGGTGGTTCTATAATTTTCGAATTAATACTTGTTTGTAATATCACTTATTTTTTTTTGGATTTCTTCTAAGCGTGCAGTATTCATGATCTCTGTTTTTTTTTTCCATTGATATATAGTTTTATGAGATTAATTTAATCATATTATTAAAAGATTTGATTGATAAGGTTTGCGCCTTCTTTTAATCACCTTCTTTTAATCAACCGGTGTCTGTGTCAGGTACTACTAAAATCAACTTGCAAGGTTTCACAGGAAACCCGGAAACCCAGGAGCATTGGCTGTAAACAAAACCATCAAGAAACCTAATTCTGGTCTCGACGCCGAAAGTAAGTTTCTGCGTCTTTGTTTTGTGTTTCTTGAATTAAAAGTTTCAAGTAAACCCATTTCAAAGAATTATAAATAGATTTTTTTTTTCGTTTTCATTTTCTGGTGGTTCTATAATTTTCGAATTAATACTTGTTTGTAATATCACTTTCTTTTTTTGGATTACAACTATATTTTCTCTGTCTGCTGTTAAAACAGAAATCAGTCTACTTCTCTTAGTTTTATTGTTCCTAGTTTTATTATTCCATTTTCCTTCTTTCCTCGGCTATCACAGATGCCATAGTTTCTTATTAATTCATATCAGCTGGTGTAATCTCTTTGTCTTTCATTTCTCCATTGTAATTTAGATATTTTTTTTGTTGGATTTATCAAATCAAATTTCTAGATAAATTGAATTTTCTTTGATGTTTTTTCAGGTATGTTTTGAGAATTTTGATTCCATCTATTATATTCATCTTAATATCAAATATCAAATCAAATGTTTGGGCATATTAAATTTTTATTTGATGTTTTTGCAAGTATATTTTAAGGATCTTGATTATATAGATAATATCTAACTTGAATATTAGTTTGTTTTCAATTTTTATTAAAACTTAAATATGTAAACTTTTATTAATAGCTTTTAATTTATTTTGTTTTTTGAATGATTTCTTCATTAATATTCTAATATAGAGTAATGTAGCTTAAGCTTGAGTAGCCTAGCCTAGGCTTTTAAAGACTACACTAAGGTAAGCTAGAGTAGGCTAGGTTAGGCTAGAATAGGCTAGACTAACTTAGGATAGGCTAGACTAGACTAGGATAGGCTAGGTAAGAGTAGTTTAGGCTAGGCAAAGCTAGGTTAGGCTACTATACCCTAGGATAGAGTAGGTTAGGCTAGGCTAGGTCAAGCTAAGCTTAGGCTAGTATAGGATAGGATAGGATAGGATAGGATAGGTTAGGCTAGGCTACTATAGCCTAGCATAAAGTAGGTTAGGCTAGGCTACTATAGCCTAGCATAGAGTGGGTTAGTCTAAGATAGGTCAAACTAAGATAGGCTAGGCTAGGCTAGGATAGCTTACACTAGGTTAGGCTAGGCTAGGTAAGACTACACTAGGGTAGGCTAGGTTAGGCTAGGTTAGCTTAGGTTAGCTTACGCAAGCTTAGGCTAGGCTAGGATAGGATAGGTTAGGGT
Organism: Pinus albicaulis; assembly: GCA_034641835.2. Classification (NCBI taxonomy): domain Eukaryota; kingdom Viridiplantae; phylum Streptophyta; class Pinopsida; order Pinales; family Pinaceae; genus Pinus; species Pinus albicaulis. Next base: position 61,376 of record JAXQQM020068413.1, on the reverse strand, counting down.
AGGGTAGGGTAGGCTAGGTTAGGGCGAGATAGGTTAGGGTAGGCTACGCTAGGTTAGGTTAGGTTAGGTTAGGTTAGGTTATGTTAGGCTAGGCTAGTCTAGGCTAGGCTAGGCTAGGTTAGGCTAGGCTAGACTAGGCTAGGCTAGGCTAAGGCTAGGCTAGGCTAGGCTAAGGCTAGGGTAGGCTAAGCTAGGCTAGGCAAGGCTAGGTTAGGTTAGGTTAGGTTAGGATAGGATAGGTTAGGGTAGGTTAGCTTAGCTTAGCTTAAGCGAGGGTAGGGTAGGTTAGGTTAGGTTAGGTTAAGCTAGGGTAGGGTACATTAGGTTAGGCTAGGCTAGGTTAGGTTAGGTTAGGTTAGGTTAGGTTAAGCTAGAGTAGGGTAGGGTAGGGTAGGGTAGGTTAGGTTAGGCTAGGCTAGGTTAGGTTAGGTTAGGTTAGGTTAAGTTAGGGTAGGGTAGGTTAGGGTAGGTTAGGTTAGGTTAGGTTAGGATGGGTTAGGCTAGGTTAGGTTAGGTTAGGTTAGGTTAGGCTAGGCTAGGCTAGGTTAAGGTAGGCTAGGGTAGGTTAGGATAGGTTAGGATAGGTTAGGTTAGGCTAGGTTAAGGCTAGGGTAGGGTAGGTTAGGTTAGGTTAGGTTAGGTTAAGCTAGGGTAGGGTAGGTTAGGTTAGGCTAGGCTAGGCTAGGCTAGGCTAGAGTAGGCTATGGTAGGCTGGGGTAGGCAACGGTAGGTTAGGCTAGGTTAGGCTAGGGTAGGTTAGGGTAGGCTACGTTAGGTTTGGCTAGGGTAGCTTAGGCTAGGTTAGGATAGGGTAGGTTAGGGTAGGCTAGGTTAGGTTAGGCTAGGCTAGGTTAGGCTAGGCTAGGCTAGGGTATGCTAGGTTAGGCTAGGATAGGTTAGGCTATGCTAGGTTAGGTTAGATTAGGCTAGGATAGATTATGTTAGGTTAGGTTAGGTTAGGCTAAGCTAGCGTAGGTTAGGTTAGGTTAGGTTAGGTTAAGCTAGGCTAGGTTAGGTTAGGTTAGGCTAGGCTAGGTTAGGTTAGGTTATGTTAGGTTAAGCTAGGGTAGCGTAGGTTAGGTTAGGTTAGGTTAGTCTAGGCTAGGCTAGGCTAGGTTAAGGTAGGTTAGGGTAGGTTAGGCTAGGCTATGCAAGGATAGGTTAGGATAGGTTGGGCTAGGATAGGTTAGGTTAGGGTAGGTTAGGTTATGTTAGGGTAGGGTAGGTTAGGTTAGGTTAGGTTAGGTTACGCTAGGGTAGCGTAGGTTAGGGTAGGTTAGGTTACGTTAGGTTAGGATAGGCTAGGCTATGGTAGGCTATGGTAGGTTAGGCTAGGTTAGGGTAGTCTACGTTAGGCTAGGCTACGCTAGGCTAGGATAGGTTAGGCTTGGATAGGTTAAGTGAGGCTAGGCTAGGTTAGGTTAGGCTAGGTTAGGTTAGGTTAGGCTAGGTTGGGTTAAGCTAGGGTAGGTTGGGTTAAGCTAGGGTAGGTTAGGTTAGGTTAGGCTAGGCTAGGCTAGGCTACGGTAGGGTAGGGTAGGTTAGGCTAGGCTAGGGTAGGCTAGGATGGGCTAGGGTGGGCTAGGCTAGGCTAGGCTAGGCCATGATAGGTTAGGTTAAGTTAGGTTAAGTTCGGTTAGGTTAGGTTAGGTTATGGTAGGTTAGGCTAGGATAGGTTAGGGTAGGGATAGTTACGCTAGGCTAGGCTAGGCTAGGCTAGGCTAGGTTAGGATAGGGTAGGTTAGGGTAGGGTAGGGTAGGTTAGACTAGGCTAGGCTATGTTACGTTAGGTTAGGCTAGGGTAGGGTAGGTTAGGTTAGATTGGGCTAGGTTAGGGTAGGCTAGGTTAGCTTTGGCTAGGCTAGGCTAGGCTAGGTTAGGGTAGGCTAGGCTAGGGTAGGCTAGGGTAGGCTATAGTAGGCTAGGCTAGGTGAGGTTAGGATATGGTAGGTTAGGGTAGGGATAGTTAGGTTAGGTTAGGCTAGGCTAGGGTAGGTTAGGTTAGACTAGGCTAGGCTATGGTAGGTTAGGTTAGGGTAGGGTAGGTTAGGGTAGGTTAGATTGGGCTAGGTTAGGGTAGGCTAGGTTGGCTTAGACTAGGTTAGGCTAGGCTAGGCTAGGCTAGGCTAGACCACGTTAGGCTAGGCTACGCTAGGCTAGGCTAAGATATGCTACGCTAGGATAGGATAGGCTACGCTACGCTACGATAGCCTAGGATAGGCTAGGATAGGCTAGGCTATGCTAGGTTATGCTAGGCTAGTATAGGTTAGGCTAGGATAGGCTAGGCTATGCTAGGTTATGCTAGGCTAGTATAGGTTAGGCTAGGATAGGTTAAGCTAGGCTAGGATAGGTTAGGCTAGGGTAGGCTAGGCCAGGGTAGGCTAGGGTACGCTAGGGTAAGCTAGGATAAGTTGGGGTAGGGTAGGTTAGGCTAGGCTAGGTTAGGGTAGGTTAGGTTAGGTAGGCTAGGATAGGGTGTGCTAGGCTACGGTAGGTAAGACTAGGCTAGGTTAAGCTAGGCTAGGGTACGCTAGGGGAGGCTAGGCTAGGCTAGGCTAGACTAGGCTAGGTTAGGTTAGGCTAGGCTATGTTATGTTAGGCTAGGTCAAGTTAGGTTAGGTTAGGTTAGATTAGGTTAGGTTATGCTAGGCTATGTTAGGCTTGGCTAGGGTAAGTTAGGTTAGGCTAGGGTAGGTTAGGTTAGGCTAGGCTAGGTTAGGCTAAGTTAGGTTAGGCTAGGGTGTGCTAGGCTAGGGTAGGTAAGACTACACTAGTTTAGGCTAGGATAGGTTAGGATAGGCTAGGGTAGGTTAGGTTAGGCTACGGTAGGCTAGGCTAGGCTATGTTAGGCTAGGCTATGTTATGTTAGGCTAGGTCAGGTTAGGTTATGTTAGGCTAGGTCAGGTTAGGCTAGGTCAGGTTAGGTTAGGTTAGATTAGGTTAGGTTAGGCTATGCTAGGTTAGGCTAGGTTAGGTTAGGCTAGGCTAGGCTAGGCTAGGCTAGGCTAGGCTAGGATAAGATATGGTAGGTTAGCTTAGGTTAGCTTAGGTTTGGCTAGGTTAGGTTAGGCTAGGTTAGGCTAGGCTAGGGTAGGCTAGGGTAGGCTAGGTTAGGCTAGGTTATGCTAGGCTTGCCAAACCTTGTTGGTCTGCTTCCGCCCCACCATGATGATATTGATTTTGTTTACCTCTATTTGATCTTTGCCCCATATGCATCCTACCCATGGAGTTTCAGACTCATGGGAAGTATCTCTCATTTGTCCAATGAGGTGGGAAATGTGAGTAGAGACCATAGCAAGACTGATGCACACATTATATATTTCCGTACACTCTATGTCTAGGATGACACGTGTCCAACCACTTGATCTGGGATCAAGTCTAGCGAGGTTTTAGACCTCCAACTGACATTGGGTCAATGAAACTAAATTGGGGTTAGTATATGACTCTCTCGAGTCCAAGAGACATTTTGGACCTCCAACTGACTTTGAGTCAGTGAAACTATCTTCAGGTTAATATATGACTTTCTCGAGTCCAAGAGAGGTTTCAAACCTCCAACCGACTTCGGTTCAGTTAAACCAACTTTGGGTTAGTGTGTGACTATTTTGAGTCCTATAGAGGTTTCAGACCTCTGAGCTGACTTCAGGTTAGCTATGAGTGATGTCCTCATGACTCAAATTTTGTTTTGAAATAAATAAGCGAGCAAAGAAAGTTACGGTGGGATGACGCACGATGTTTGGAGGGCACTGGTGGATGGATTTCTCCCTAGTTGAGAGAGTGTGTTAATTTTGGGAAAATAGGTCTAAAATCCATGATGTCATGCTCAAATGATGATGCCAATATTGTTATTGGATTCCTCTCTCACAGAGGTGCAAGATCAATCCAAAGATCATCTTGATCGGATGAGTAGAACATGTATTTTGAATTTATTCGACATGTGCAAGGTCAACCTAATTTATCCCACATGCATAAGAGATGTTCCACAGACCCACATAGATGTTTATATATTGGAGATACTTGGATTTCATTACACACAAAATTTGTGGAGGCATTTTTCTTCTCCCTTGGATGGTGATGGAGCAATGTTCTTGGTTCTACGTTTAGGGCTTCTTGGTGCAACATCTTGGTGGAGTATTCTTGATGAAATGTCCTGGGGTTGTGTGATATATGTGGTTGGCTGACCTTATGAATACTTTGCTGGTTGAACCATCCTACTGATCACCGTAATGCCACCATTATTTATCTCTATTTTTAACTTGTCTTGCATCAATCTATTGGTATATTCTGTCTACATCTTAATTTAATTATGCCCTATAAGGTTAAAGTATATTTTCATCTTAGCATAAAACATCTTCAAAATTTAACACATAATGCTACATCTTCTGCTTTGGAAGTTAAACCATCAACAAAGTTAGAAATACCATTGAATAAATACAATGTACCAACATTTTCTCCTTTTTCTATTACTAGGTCTCCTTTAATGACCTTCGAGGTTTTATCTGTGAAAGTTGTAACACAACCTTCGCTGCGTAACTGCCCTGTTTAAATCATAATTTTCTTCAGCTTTGGAACATGCCTTAGCTCCTTTAATAACCATTGGTTTCAATTTTTCTATTTTACAGGAACTTTACCACATAAAATATGCAGAAACACAAAGACATAAAACATATAAAATAAGAGAGACACAAATATATGTGGTTCACCCAACTTGGGCTATTTCCATGGAAACAACCAATCCTTCCGTTACATTATCCAGCAAAATGAAGAGACACAATCTACATCAGATCCAATGTAATATCCTCTTCTCTCTCACATAGTCCCCTTTGTGATTTCTCACTCAGAGTATACACACCATACACAAACGCAATACAATACCCTCAAACAACAGACAAGTTTCCTTCTAGGGTGAAAACCCTAAATTAAACATAACTTCTACTGCCAAATCATCTGCCTAATGAACGAGCCATATTGACTATGAAATTACAACATTTTACAAGGAAATTTTACATATTTTTTTAGCCTCGGGGGCGCTTCCCCCGAAACCCCCTCCCAAGGGGGGCTCCAAAAGGCCGCCGACAACCCCCCAAGGCCCCCCTCATGAAGATGAAATGACGTTAAGAATAGGGTTCCAACATGGCGATACATATAAATAAAGAAGATAATCATGTTCCACACCCAACACAACATATGAATAAAAAAATTAATTAGACTAGGGTTTGATCATAAAAACACACACATACAAAGAAAATCATTTCTAAGACATTGTGGGGCTCTTACTTACACATTCCACGAAACCCTAATGAGTAACGATTTCAATATAGGAACATAAAAAACCCAATATTACCAACATTTCAAAGGTTCAAGACTTTATCCCTTATCATTCAACCCTAAGAAGTTAGTTTTTCATGATCATATCAAAATCCTAAACATGAAATCATTAATAAAAACTTCAAATACAATATCCCTAAGCAGTTTAGGGTTTCAGAAATTCACATTAGAATACCCTTCGGTTAGGGTTTTCCAAAACTTGTCTAGGGTTCTACAAAATCAATTAGAAATATGAGTGGGGTGGGTAGATTTATCAAGTGATGAATCACCTAGAATAAGAATCATTATGATTCAGTATAGACAGATATAAAAATGGCAGTAAGATAATGTCAAATGAAAAAACCTTTAATATAAATAAATCTATGTTTTAAGGCATACCTTTGTTTCTTGACAAACCTTGTCTTGAGAGGCCCTCCTTCATACTTCTTGAGAGTATAAAAATTCTTTTCCTAATCAAGACCATAGAGGGAGAAAGTTCATTAGTATTAATATAATCAAAACTGAAATAAGTATATGAAACCAAAAATGAGCCTAAAATGAGATACTTATCTTGAGGATCTGTTTAGGACTCCCTACAAAGCTTTGAGGGATACCTAAAACTTATAAACAAGAAAAATGTATTTTCCAAAAATATATTAAAGGCCTATAAATTATAAAACATCAAAATATAAATGTGCACACTAGTTTAGGCTAGGATGGTTCTGGCCAGGGCTAGGGTAGGTTAGTTAGGCTAGAGGCTAGGATAGGTTAGGCTAGGCTAGGGTAGGTTAGGCTAGGCTAGGATAGGCTAGGCTAGGCTATGTTAGGCTAGGTTAGGCTAGGCTATTTTATGTTAGGCTAGGTCAGGTTAGGTTAGGTTAGGTTAGGTTAGGTTAGGCTATGCTAGGTTAGGCTAGGCTAGGTTAGGCTAGGTTAGGTTAGGCTAGGCAAGGCTAGGCTAGGCTAGGCTAGGATAAGATAGGGTAGGTTAGGTTAGTTTCGGTTAGGTTTGGCTAGGTTAGGTTAGGCTAGGTTAGGCTAGGCTAGGGTAGGCTAGGGTAGGCTAGGCTAGGCTAGGTTAGGCTAGGTTAGGCTATGTTATGCTAGGCTTGCCAAACCTTGTTGGTGTGCTTCCGGCCCACCATGATGATATTGAGTTTGTTTACCTCTATTTGATCTTTTCCCTATATGCATCCTACCCATGGAGTTTCAGACTCATGGGAAGTATCTCTCATTTGGCCAATGAGGTGGGAAATGTGAATAGAGACCATAGCAAGACTGATGCACACATTAGATATTTTCGTACACTCTATGTCTAGGATGACACGTGTCCAACCACTTGATCTGGGATCAAGTATAGCGAGGTTTCAGACCTCCAACTGACATTGGGTCAGTGAAACTAAATTGGGGTTAGTATATGACTCTCTCGAGTCCAAGAGACATTTTGGACCTCCAACTGACTTTGAGTCAGTGAAACTATCTTCAGGTTAATATATGACTTTCTCGAGTCCAAGAGAGGTTTCAAACCTCCAACCGACTTCGGTTTAGTTAAACCAACTTTGGGTTGGTGTGTGACTCTTTTGAGTCCTATAGAGGTTTCGGACCTCTGAGCTGACTTCAGGTTAGCTGTGAGTGATGTCCTTATGACTCAAATTTTGTTTTGAAATAAATAAGCCAGCGAAGCAAGTTACGGTGGGATGACGCACGATGTTTGGAGGACACTGGTGGATGGAGTTCTCCCTAGTTGAGAGAGTGTGTTAATTTTGGGCAACTAAGTCTAAAATCCATGATTTCATGCTCAAATGATGATGCCAATATTTTTATTGGATTCCTCTTTCAGAGAGGTGCAAGATCAATCCAAAGATCATCTTGATCGGATGAGTAGAACATGTATTTTGAATTTATTCCACATGTGCAAGGTCAGCCGAATTTATCCCACATGCATAAGAGATGTTCCATACACCCCCACAGATGTCTATATATTGGAGATACTTGGATTTCATTACACACAAAATTCGTGGAGGCATTTTTCTTCTCCCTTGGATGGTGATGGAGCAACGTTCTTGGTTCTAAGTTTAGGGCTTCTTGGTGCAACATCTTGGTGGAGTATTCTTGATGAAATGTCCTGGGGTTGTGTGATATATGTGGTTGGCTGACCCTATGAATACTTTGCTGGTTGAACCATCCTGCTGATCGTTGTAACGCCACCATTATTTATCTCTATTTTTAACTTGTCTTACATCAATCTATTGGTATGTTCTGTCTACATCTTACTTTAATTATGCCCTATAAGGTTAAAGTATATTTTCATCTTAGCATAAAACATCTTTAAAATTTAACACATAATGCTACATCTTCTGCTTTGGAAGTTAAACCATCAACAAAGTTAGAAATACCATTGAATAAATACAATGTACCAACATTTTCTCCTTTTTCTATTACTAGGTCTCGTTTAATGACCTTCCAGGTTTTATCTGTGAAAGTTGTAACACAACCCTCACTGCCTAACTACCCTGTTGAAATCATACTTTTCTTCAGCTCTGGAACATGCCTTAGCTCCTTTAATAACCATTGGTTTCAATTTTTCTATTTTACAGGAACTTTACCACATAAAATATGCAGAAACACAAAGATATAAAACATATAAGATAAGAGAGACACAAATATATGTGGTTCACCCAACTTGGGCTATTTCCATGGAAACAACCAATCCTTAATTTACATTATCCGGCAAAATGAAGAGACACAATCTACATCAGATCCGATGTAATATCCTCTTCTCTCTCACACAGTCCCCTTTGTGTTTTCTCACTCAGAGTATACACACCATACACAAATGCAATACAATACCCTCAAGCAACAGACACGTTTCCTTCTAGGGTGAAAAACCCTAAATTAAACATAACTTCTACTACCAAATCATCTACCTAATGAACGACCCATATTGACTATGAAATTACAACATTTTACAAGGAAATTTTACATATTTTTTTAGCCTTGGGGGCGCTTCCCCCGAAACCCCCTCCCAAGGGGGGCTCCAAAAGGCCGTTGACACCCCCCCAAGACCCCCCTCATGAAGATGAAATGACGTTAAGAATAGGGTTCCAACATGGCAATACATATAAATAAAGAAGATAATCATGTTCCACACCCAACACAACATATGAATAAAAAAATTAATTAGACTAGGGTTTGATCATAAAAACACACACATACAAAGCAAATCATTTCTAAGACATTGTGGGGCTCTTACTTACACATTCCATGAAACCCTAATGAGTAACGATTTCAATATAGGAACGTAAAAAACCCAATATTACCAACATTTCAAATGTTCAAGACTTTATCCCTTATCATTCAACCCTAAGAAGTTAGTTTTTCGTGATCATATCAAAATCCTAAACATGATATCATTAATAAAAACTTCAAATACAATATCCCTATGTAGTTTAGGATTTCAGACATTCACATTAGAATACCCTTCGGTTAGGGTTTTCCAAAACTTGTCTAGGGTTCTACAAAATCAATTAGAAATATGAGTGGGGTGGGTAGATTTATCAAGTGATGAATCACCTAGAATAAGAATCATTATGATTCAGTATAGATAGATATAACAATTCCAGTAAGATAATGTCAAATGAAAAAACCTTTAATATAAATAAATCAATGTTTTAAGGCATACCTTTGTTTCTTGACAAACCTTGTCTTCAGAGGCCCTCCTTCATACTTCTTGTGAGTATAACAATTATTTTGCTAGTCAAGACCATAGAGGGAGAAAGTTCATTAGTATTAATATAATCAAAACTGAAATAAGTATATGAAACCAAAAATGAGCCTAAAATGAGATACTTATCTTGAGGATCTATTTAGGACTCCCTAAAAAGCTTTGAGGGATACCTAAAACTTATAAACAAGAAAAATGTATTTTCCAAAAATATATTAAAGGCCTATAAATTATAAAACATCAAAAATATAAAATACAATATCTGAAGCTACAAGAAAAGTACTTGGTAGTGTAAGTCTCTAATGTTAAATTCTCCAGGCTTGACTTCCTTTGAGTTTCCTTCTTCAACAATGTTGGCCAAATATCTCTCTATTTTCTTGTTTCTCGGATTTTTGAGATAGTCACTCCTATAGTGACCCTTCTTATGGAATCGATATTATTATACCTTGGACATGTCAACTTTATTCCTTGGCCCTTTATATTTCTTTCATTTATGTTCAGAAATATAGGCATTAGGTACTCCTTTAGGATTGGAAGCTAATGAGATACTTAATTCCTCTTGACTGTTGGCAATCCATTGTTCTTCAAAGGTGGGAGCTACCATCCAATTATTAAATATGGCAGCAAATGCACCCCAAGTAGGTTTCAATCCTAATAGAGCATTGATCACGAGTTCTTTGTCTAGAACAATTTCATCAATGGCCAAAATATCATCCTTGATTATTTCTATATTCACAAACGAGGCCAATGTGTCTTATTTTGTCATATTTGTAGTCCTTAGCTCATTTTTCAAAGTAGCTACTTGACGAATGTTCTTAACAGTGAATAAATTTGACAAGGCTTCATACATTTTGTGAGCATGGTCAATGTTGGCTATGAATGGGAAAAGGTTGTCCTTTATTCCTGCTACCTTTAAAGTCATGGCCACCAATTTAGTTCCCTTTATTTTACTTTTTCACCATCAAAAGAATCCTTTGTAGGCTTCTTTACTTTTCCTTTGACCAGGTATAGTACCTTATTCTTTTCAAGGATGAGGCCAATTCTCTTCTTCTAGGACCTATAGTTTGAGGCTCCTTCAATTTTTTTTCTCCCTTGATTGTGTTAGACATCCTCCTAGAGTGTAGTAGACTCCTACCCCAAGATGATCCTTCAAATTGTTCCTTGATCAAGTGCTGAGGACTTCATTTTTCTTCCTTATTTCAACAAATCTATGATATCATGTTAGAAAATCAGAAAGGCAGAAATATTTTCTTATTCTTCAAAATTACTTGTGATGTTTCTTATTATTGCGATTATTTATATCTTCGTTCTTTTAGTTCATCAAGAAATTACCAAAGAAACATCACATAAAACAATAGACACCAGATGCAGGAACTATGCCAGGGGGAAACCCCCCTTAAGGGGAAAACCCTCCTCGCATATGCTCCATTAGTCCCATCCTCCTGCCCATAGTTGATCCTAAGTGGCCCATATTTCTACAACTCCCACAAAGTTTGAATGATGGCCGCATTAACCTCTACTTTCTTTTCATGTGCTTGTACAAGTCTATCATTATCTTCTTTAAAACTCCTTATTTATTCCTATAAAATTCTCAATGTATCTTCTAAATCAGATGAATATCCAACACAATGCAATGTGAAATGTCTAACCTAAACCAATTCATGAAAAAACTAATCTTAGTGTAATTTTGAGAGGATACATCCTGCAAGATCAACCATTAACCAAATACATGTATATCCATAATCGTAGCCTCATATAAACTTGTAACAAAAGGTATAATAGCACATAAACCTCACTCTAGTTGGAGTAGAATCATGGATGCATAACCATACAAACTACAAAACATGACCTAATGTATAACCATACCAATGAAAAATTACTACACACCATCACAAGCATAAGCGAAATGTAACCAAGCGTGAATGACCAAATCATTTTCAACATATAATCATCACACAAGAAAGCATACAAGGACACTACACAAGCATGACCAATATGTGACCTAGCATAAAAAAGAAATGCATATACGACATGTAACAATATGTAAGATAATGTGCATGGACAATACACAAACATGAAAAATAGATAATCAGTCATACACACATTACCACATGTTGAAAACGACACCATAAACACTTCCATGGGGACACCACTACCACCATGGCCAACAAAACATGGGTGCAATAAACAAATACACCATAAGTATGAAAAAAACACATGAAATCAACATAATGCATGATCAACACACTACCCATCCATTCTAAGAGTTGAACCATGCTCTGATACCACTCTATAACACCCTCATCCCACATCAACCCAAGTAATCAACCAACCAAGGTAAACATGTGAGGAGAGGCTACTAATATGAGATTTCACCTCATATCTGACCTTAAGGAAGTGGAACTGAGGGAAAGAAGACAAAGACACCTTACAAAACATCAGCAACATCCCTAAGAGGTAATCCGACCTCCCAGACCCCTAACCCCTGAGGGCGACTGAATTTTCAGCCCTTTTGGGCAATGTCGTAGGTATGCCAAGGCACAATAATAGTTGGGAGCCTATAGCCGTAAGAAGAACACAACAAACATGCGGCGAGGGCCCCAATTGGTCAGTTATATGTGTTCAACTACAAGATTTATTCCACCTTTTTATCCATAGAGCCCAAGTCACTGCCCAGAACTTCATGAAACTTTAGGAGATAATAAATAACATTAAAAAAAAAGGTACAAAAGTAATAACATCATCAAGAACTCATCCAGACATCTCCTAGCCATGACAGGAATTTCATCAAGCATGTCGCAAACATTGCATCTACAGGTTTAAACAACAAGTTTAGACATAGGGGTCTCATACTTATCTAAGAATCACTAAAAGGAATTTTTCCCTTACATGTTTAGCTGCAGTACAATATATTTGACCATAGATACATTATGCATTCATTTACAAGTAAAAACATAGATAGAGACATACATCATCATTAATAAAACATATTCTCATAACCAACATAATAAAAACAAAAATACCATGTATACGATAGCAATAGAATCCACATAATAACCAATACATTTGCATACCAAATACCAAAGGAATGAGTTCTTCATTAATGCATGTAAAAAAAATCGGAGTTGTGAATTCCACGTTCAACCAAGCCATATATTAGTTTAGCCAAGTCTCACTTCAGCCAATAACCCCTGTGCCACATTCCAAGCATGAATGTGGGATATCACCAAACACATCAATCATAATCAATTCAGGGCCTCCAAAGGCCAAACCGCCTCAACCCTCAACCAATGACTCCACCTCATGGTCGGAAATCACAACCATCATTGATTGGTCTCTATCCAAGTTTTTCGAGGACTCTAGAGTGTTTTTTCCAATCAGGGCTTCGAGGACTAGTAACTCAACCCAAACTATTACAGGGCTTCTAGAGCGTTTGTCCAACGAGGGCTTCCAACATTAGTAACTCAACTCACCTAGGGCTTCCAAAGTGTTTTTCCAACCAAGGCTTCCACGACAAGTAACTCAACCCATAGTTCTTCGTCGGGCTTCCAAAGAGTTTTTCCAACCAAGGCTTCCATGAACTAATAACTCAACCCATAGCTAAATGAATCATGAGAACCAAGAAGAAAATAATCAATGGAAATAAACCCACAACACCATGGCTATCCAGGAAATCCAAAGACGAGGGAAATCCACATGCATACACCATGCATGCTAAAACTAGTGAGGAAACCATGCATACAACTTGATACCTGCAATCAAATCTCTTTCTATTCGTTGATCCTGATGTCCACTTGCATTTTCCTTCTCCTTCTTTGCCTTCTTGCTTCAATCACCAATTATCCACACTCTCCAAGAGAGATCCAAGAAAAATCTAATTATCCAATAGTATGAGAGGGAGAGAGATCAATGAGAGAGCTCCAAAATGCACTACCAAAAAGGTACCAACAGATTCTCAGAAGCCTTTTTATAGAAGAGGCTTCTATTTTCTTCATTTTCCTCCTCACATGCAACCTGTGACATTTTACCTCCCCTTTCTCCTAATTTCCACTATTCTCATAAATAAATGTGTCAAAAATACTTTTTCCTTCTTTAATGATTTGGCCATAGCCTTTGCCATAGACATAATAAACCATGTGAACACCTGCACTAGGATGTTTTTCCCAACATTCATCTTGGAATATGTCTCTCACGAACAATGGTTATTATTTTAACTTTATTACATGGAATTTTGAGTAGGTTTGTTATAGGAAGGACGTTTTTGGTACAACGATGACACAAGATGGACACATATGAAATTTCCAATTCATAGAAAAGATCAACAAAGTGAAATAACTATTGTGAGAGGTGAAGTAGAATCACAAGAAAGTGGTGCAACGAATGGTGGAGAGAAATAATTGCAATTGAGTGCACTGACATTTGGAATTGGTACAAGCAATGATGAACACATCGTACTACAATATCGAGAATTAAGATTTGGAACTGGCGCACTCAATAATGGCAAGTTATTTCTTTAGAAGTTAAACTATTAGGAACAACAGGGGGCAAAGCATGTAGTGGCCCTTTAAAACCACAAATTACTAGGTAGAAAATTTTTCCTCAAAGTACTAGCCACTAAGCAGAGTAAAGGAAAACCTAGCATTTACAGAAATTCAGGAGGGGGGGGGTGTTATTTGGAACAAATACTTATGAATAAGAACAATGATAAAATGAAGAATTGAGTATAAATGGTTACCATAGCTGTATTCTTAGATTTTTGAATGTTAAATATGAATAGCGAATGGGGTAGAAGGGGTCAAGTTCCAACCCATAGCACGAAACTCATAAAAAAATAGATGACATCCATAATGTATGCATACATGTAAAAAGGAGGATTATATTTGTAAATTTTGGAGGCTCTAAAACTTTGAACACCCTTTCATATGTTTTCAATTAAGTTCTTAGCCCAATTGAAATAAAAGCCTTTGGAGACTCTTTGAATAATGGGATCTAAGTCTAAAGGAGAATGTGTAACATTGATTGTGGAAAAAATCATACAAAGCACTCAAACCACAAAAGATAGTTTAGGACTTAATTAGTGACTAATCACATATTATTTAGAAGCTTCCTTTTTAAGTATCTTGTCACTATTTCTCTGTGATTTAATTAATTCATGCATCCTTTCTCCAAATACACCACATTCCTTTTTGGTAAAATCCTTAATGAATCGAACATTGTAATACAATTAGGGTTCAAGAAGTTTATACATAACTTGAATATTATCTAGCTGCTTTACTTGTCAAGATCCATACATCTCATGAATTGGTAACCCATGAAATCATCTAATGGGAATGGGGGGAGGGTGAGCAATGAGGGTTCTTACAACTTCCCATAACTCTGCCCAATGATAAAAATTGCACCTTGAACTACCAGAATTTTTATTTTGTGAATTGACGAGAATTGGTTGAATCAATCCTCTTGTCCATAATACTTGTTAACTTGAATTTTCGAGGCTATCCAATATTAACATCAGTGCTACCAAAATTTTCCTACCATTCCCCAACCATGTCATCCTCTCCTTTCATTTTGAAATAAAATACATAGACAAAAATTAGGGGAAAATATTCACACCACTTGACAAAATAAATTCGTGTCATAATCAAAGTTCCATAGGAGGTCTTCAAAGTTTTAAACGAAAGTATAATATAACGTTCCACCTAGTTTTAAAAATTAGATATTGGATTTTCTTAAGCTTATTCTGGCACATATCCTTATAAACCCGATATCAAATAATGCAACATCAAGTCAACATAAAGATATCATATCTCGCCACCCATGATGTTTCTTTGCATAATTAACCTCCTCCCATATCAACATTTTCTATCATTGATTTAATCAACTAGCCATGTGCCAAGCATTTCACATAATACAAAGTTCAAACCACGTGACATAGTCTAAATCACCCCAAAGTGATCAATGGTGGATAAAGCACATCAAAAGAAAGGATTTAACTCCATCAAGTTACCCGATGTTTAGCCGATGTGTGGCCCACTACCTGAATTATATGGCACCACCTAATTAGACATAAAATTATTTTTATTTTTTCCAAATTACTTGCTCCAGGCCCAATAATGTCAATAAAATCATCCCTATTTTCATAGTATCGATGGAACGGTCCAAGATTTGGATAAACAAATTTTACCTGACAAAGAAATTTCCAACAAATTGGAGGCATGCACAATGATTAACCTCAATGTTTCTATGTAAAAACTATATTTTATTCCGTGATCTTTGGTGGATGTCGTGAATTTCCAAATCTTTGGTGGATGTCATGAATTTTTGGAGTTAATGTCATTACAGAAGGAGAGGTGTGCTATGAGCAAACTACACAAGATTAATAATTAATTTGGACAATAAAGTATTTAGAATTGTTGGCACCATGGATTTTTAAGTGGTGATATTATCCATATTTTTAGTGACATTTTATAATTCCGATGGACATGAGAAACCATAAATTTATGGAATTAGGGCCACTTTACTAGCATTGGCAAGCAGAAAGTGCAACTTTTTGACTTTGAGGTTAATAAAAATAAATCAATTAAATTCACTTGAAATTTACATTTAAAATGTAGAGTTGTATTTAGTGTTATTTTTGAAAAGTTTTCAAAATTACTATTTTTATCTAATTTGTATAAAATCATATATTTATTAAAAATTAAATTTGAATAACACAATTCAATATTTTAACTAAAATTTCTCAATTTAATATTATTATTTTTTTATATAAACAATAAATTACATATATATTATTTGATTAATTTTCTAAATCGGCATTCTCCATCCCTATCGCTATTATCACCCCGCAAATAAAATTTTGTAACTAAATTGAATTGAATTTAAGGCAGGGTTTTACCCATTCTTGTGTGCTAGGCTCGATCTAGGTTGTGTCCAGTTTGAATGTTTTATATAGCAGTTTTTATATCTTTATAAAATATAGTTTGAAACAGTTTTTCTTTTATAGCTCGTAAATATCAAGAGGAGTTGTATAGTTGGAGCTTGCACAGACCGTCATACAGAGGGAGAACAGAGTAATTAATAGGAATATGGAAGGAAATATGGAAGGATGAGCTCAATACAGTGGGGATGATACAAGGAGGACAAGATCAACGTTGTGCGGGGAACGACGAACAGATTGCACAGGAATGATTTGGAGAGCAGGGTTTATATGTATGTTTTTTTTTAAATTATTATATTTTGTTAAATGTAAGACTTTTGTGATCCATAATGTAAATGAATGTCTTTATGTGATTAATCCAAAAAACACTCATCTACATTATTATATTTATTAAGGAATTTTGTAATATTTAAATATTATCTATTTTCTTGTTGAAATTATTATACTTATTAAGAAATTTTGTGATATTTGAATATTAAAAAATAGCATGTTATATTCCTTTTAATATTGAAAATAATCCAAACAGGTATAAATGATGTGGTGTGATCCCTCCAAACGGCTAGGGCAGGGAGGACGTGGCATGGCCACTCACAAATTAGCCGTTGATTGAAAAAGATATTTTGATTATGATGTTCACAAGTTCATCTACATTATTATATTTATTAAGGAATTTTGTAATATTTAAATATTAAAAAAATCCATTCAATATTTTTATCTATTTTCTTGTTGAAATTATTATACTTATTAAGAAATTTTGTGATATTTGAATATTAAAAAATAGCATGTTATATTCCTTTTAATATTGAAAATAATCCAAACAGGTATAAATGATGTGGTGTGATCCCTCCAAACGGCTCGGGCAGGGAGGACGTGGCATGGCCAACTCACAAATTAGCCATTGATTGAAAAAGATATTTTGATTATGATGTTCACAAGTTCAAGCCGTTGATTAAAAAAGGCTATATAATGAGGATTTTGATTATGATGTTCACAAGTTCAAGTTGAAGGAGGATAAGGACGGTACCAGAGTGAATGGAATTAAGACGATGCCCTTCGGTGCGGGGAGGAGGAGGCACTAGCCGCATCGCCGCTCCCAGCCGACCAGGATGCATGCCCAGAACTAAGAGCTTCTCAATTAAGAGCGTTCATACAACTATTTCCATGCGTTCATACATTCGATTTAATTTTCAGAAGGACAAATAGTAATGGTTTACATTCATTTTAGTAAATTACATCTAGGTTTGCAGGTCTTCCTAGATTTTTTATTTTGATTGTTCAGCTAACATGTAGGTTTCTTTCGTAATTTTTTTTTGTTAACAGGTTGTTCTTGAATCCAATCTTGTTGCCCTGCGAGACACTATTGGACCAATAACCTTTCTGAACCTTCGCCATTTAATATTCCTCCCACCTTCGACATTTTTTCCAATATTCTTCCCACCACTTCTTGCATTGATGGTGAGATATCCTTTCAGATTTTCTTTTCATAAATCAAAAGGTGCTCTACAAATTTGGATTTAGTTGGCTGCAACGCTTCCCAGAAGGCCCCCGACTTCAAGAATTTTTTCGAGACCATCGGAAAGTGACGGAAATTTCTGATAATTTCGAACAAAACAGAGGAAGCAAAGTTCCTCAACTCAACACAAAGAAATGAGAGAAATCTGGACAAAGAAGATGGAGAAAAGCTCTGTTTTTATTAACCATAAAAATGACAATAAAAATTACAAACTTCTTCAGAATTATAGTTCTGGAATAATCAAAAACTCCATACTCTATTTTTACAAACTCTGTTTTTTAATACAGATTTGTGTTTCAACAATAGGCAGATAGTTGTTGAAACTCCACACAGTCTATTGCTGAAACACACTGACAGTTGCTGAAACTGCCTGTAGAATGCATTGCTGCTCCAAAACACAGCGACTCTGTTTTTTTCCTATTTTTCCTGCTCTGCCTTCTTCTCTGTCTTTTTCTATTTCTCAAACTCTCTAACATTAAAACGAACTGTTGTTCATTACATTTATAAGTGAAAAACATATTTGACTTATAATATTTAAAAATACAAAATATCTACTAAAGCTTATCTGCGTATTGAATGCACAGGAGGTGGTGGGAGTTAACGTGCTGGCTTTTGGAAAAATGAAGTCGGCTGTCTATCGGCTCAATAACTTCTGCAAATTTAATGCTTGACTTTCAGGCATCCGCCTTGCTGAAATATCTGCGGCAATCATATTTTTTGTCCAGCTATTTTATGTTGCAGTTGGAATTAAATTTCAACACTCCCCCTTAATTTCAACTGCTGGGTTTTGCTGCATACCCAGGCATTTTCTGAAATGATCAAAACTTTTCTTTGCCAATGCTTTTGTTAAGATGTCAGCTAACTGATCCTCTGTTCTGCAGTGCTGCAAAACAATCTCACCATTGTTAACCAATTCACGTATGAAGTGAAATTTGGTGTCTATGTGCTTTGTCCTTTTATGAAAAACAGAATTCTTTGACAATGCTATTGCTGAGCTATTGTCACAGTAAATGGTTGTGCCCTTTTCTTGTTCATGACACAAATCTCTGAGAACTCTTCTCAGCCACACTGCTTGGCATGCTGCTGCTGTTGCTGCCACGTACTCTACCTCTGTTGTTGACAAAGCCACAATTGGTTGCTTCTTGGAAGCCCATGAGATGGCTCCCGATCCCATATGAAACACATATCCCGATGTGCTTTTCCTATCATCAACACTTCCAGCCCAATCACTGTCAGTGTAACCTGTCAACATGAAACTTTTAGAAGAGGAGTATAAAATACCAAACCCCTTCATTCCATTCACATACCTTAGAATCCTCTTGGCTGCCTGCCAATGAGTCTCTTTCGGTCTTTCCATAAACCTGGAGATTAAACTCACAGCGTGCATAATGTCCGGCCTAGTTGCAGTCAAGTACATGAGGCTGCCAACTATGCTCTTGTACAACTTTGGATCAAAATCCTTGCTGCTGTCTTCTTTGGTCAATTTCAACCCCATTACAATTGGAGTCACAGCTGCCTTGCTATTCTGCATGTTAAATCTCTTCAACACTGCTTCTACATATTTACCTTGGGAAATGAAAACACCATTTTCACTTTGGTCTACTTCAATTCCAAGAAAATATCTTAAGAAGCCCAAGTTAGTCATTTCAAATTCACTTTTCATGACTGCTTTAAAATCAGCAATGAGAGAAGCATCATTGCTAGTAAAGATTAAATCATCTACATATAAAACAACAATAAGAATCTTACCGTCATTCTCCTTTATGTAGAGTGTGGGTTCACCATCACACTTCTCAAATCCATTCTCAATTAGATAAGCATCTATTCTGCTGTACCATGCTCTTGGAGCTTGCTTGAGCCCATAAAGAGCCTTCTTCAGTTTGCAGACTTTATGCTCTTGGCCTTCAACTTCATAGCCTGGAGGTTGTTCAACATAAACCTCTTCTTTTAACACTCCATTCAGAAATGCAGATTTAACATCCATCTGATAAATCTTCCATTTGTGTTGTGCTGCAATAGACAACACTGTTCTGACTGTTTCCATCCTTGCTACTGGTGCAAAGGTTTCATCATAGTCTTTGCCTTGTTGCTGATTGTAGCCTTTCACAACAAGTCTTGCTTTATGCCTGTCAATCTTGCCTTCAGCATTGCTTTTGGTCTTATAGACCCACTTAACTCCAATGGCATCCTTGCCTTCAGGGAGGTCCACTAACTCCCATGTTTTACTCTTCTCAATTGCACCAATTTCTTCATTCATTGCTTCAATCCATTTATCTTCATTTACAGCATCTTCAAAATTAATTGGGTCATCAACATGAAAATATAAAGCGAATAATGAATTCAGACCGGTATTATTACTTACCTCTCCTTGTTCATAAATCTCATTCAGATTTCTGAATCTTGGTCTTCTTGGTGTGCTTGGAGTTCCATCCGAACTTGAGGGTATTTCTGATCCCTGCGGTGTGCTTGGAGAAGCACTTCCTTGACTTCTCAAGGTTGTTCGAATTCCAGCTTGTGGTGTGGTTTGTTGTACTTGCTGTGGTGGAGGAGGAGCCATCAAAGAAGGATTATTTGTTGTTGTCCCTTCCTCTTCTTCTTCGTGAGACACAATTGTCTTCACATTCACTGTCTTCTCTAAGCTTCCATCCCAAGCTTCATCTTCAATGAACTACACATCTCTGCTTACTATCAATTTCTTGGTCAATGGATTATAGAGTTTGTATGATTTTGACTCATCACAGTAGCCAATAAAGACACACTTCTCCCCCTTACATTCAAGCTTCTTCCTTAGCTGATCCGGTACA
The DNA here is from genome assembly GCA_034641835.2 of Pinus albicaulis. Taxonomy (NCBI): domain Eukaryota; kingdom Viridiplantae; phylum Streptophyta; class Pinopsida; order Pinales; family Pinaceae; genus Pinus; species Pinus albicaulis. The sequence continues at coordinate 41,097 of JAXQQM020068413.1, read as the reverse complement.
TGTGCATATGCTACACAGCCGAATACTCTCATGTGAGTGACAGTTTGCTTTTGACCACTCCATGCTTCTTCTGGTATTTTTTTCATGACAGCTTTAGTTGGGCATCTATTCAAGATGTAAACTGCGCAAGTGACAGCTTCTTCCCAATACTCATGTAGCGAGTGTTTTGCCTTTAGCATACTCCTGACCATGTCCAGAATGGTCCTATTTTTCCTTTTGGCAACACCGTTTTGCTGAGGTGTATACCTCGCGGTGAATTGCTTTTGTATGTCGTTCTCTCTGCAAAAATGCAGAAAGTCTTTGGAGATGTACTCTCCACCTCTATCTATTCTGAGTACTTTGATATAATGCCCACACTGCTTTTCAACAAGATTTTTGAAGTGGTGGAATTTCTCAAACACTTCACTCTTCTGTTTCAGCACATAAACCCATGTCTTTCTGGTGTAATCATCAATGAAAGTTAAAACATATTTATTTTCGGCAAATGATGGTATTTGCATCAGTCCACACACATCAGAGTGAAAAATTTCCAAAGGTGCTTTTTCCTTTATAATCTTTCCTGCTGGAAAGCTTTCATTGTGTTGTTTACCCAAGATGCAGCGTTCACAAAGACTGTCCGGTTTTTCGATCAATGGAAATCCCTTTACCATTCCCTTTCTGTGCAACAGATTCAAGCGTCCGAAATTGAGATGTCCAAATCTCAAGTGCCACAACCAATTTTCATCTTTCACTTGTTCTTGAAAGACTTCTTGTGTTACAGCTGCAATAGTTCTACCTTCCTTCAAATCTTCCCTGAGTTTGAGAGGAAACATTCTATTGTTGGTCATCTGCACTTCTGCAATGATCTTCTTACTTGGAGGTATGTCTCTTATTGTACACATATCATCTTTGAAGAACGCATTGTAACCTTTGTCAATGAGTTGTCCAATGCTCAAAAGATTACATTTCAGACCAGGTACATAGTATACCTCTGGCACAATCATCTGTTCTCCATTTCTTGCTCGGATACTGACTCTGCCCTTACCCTTGACAGATATCTTACTATCAGTTCTTGTCGTTACCTCAGATTTCACATTTTCATCTAGAGTGGCAAACATTGCAATATTTTCAGTCATGTGATTACTACAACCTGAGTCTAAGAACCAAAAATCTTCTTGTTTGTCTTGTGCAATGTTACATGTTAACAGCACAATCTTTGGATTCTTATCTTCTTTATTTGCAAAATTAGCATTCTGCCTACTATTCATGTCATTTTGTTTTTTCCTACATTCATTGGCATAATGGCCATATTTATTACAATAATGACATTGGACTTGTGATTTGTCATACCTTTGTCCATGAGCTTGCTGTTTGCTTGAACCTTCATCTTGGTTCTGATTGCAGCTCCTTCCGCTTGTGCTTGCAAGATTATTTCTGCCTCTGTTTTGGCTTCTTCCATGACCTCTGTTATTTGCTCTGCCTCGACCGTTTCCTTGGCCGAGAGACATCTCAGTCTTGAATGCTTGCTCAAAAGAGGAATTTGTTCCTCTACTTAGTCTGTGTTCATGAGACATAAGAGAAGCACTCAGTTCATCTACTGTGAACTGTGAGAGATCTTTTGTTTCTTCTATTGCTACCACAACAGCTTCAAACCTTGAGGGTAAACTTCTCAAGATCTTCTCTACAATCCTTCTTTCTTCAAGAATTTCACCATGAGATCTAATCTGGGTTATCAACCCAATAACCTGAGTGAAGAATGAATCTATTGTATCAGATTCCTTCATGCTGAGTGTTTCAAAGTCTCTCCTCAACATCTGCAACTTTGCAGTCTTCACCTTCTCCATGCCCTGATAGGCAGTTTTGAGAATATCCCATGCCTCCTTGGATTTTGTTGCTGCTGCAATCTGTGGGAAAACACTTTCATGTACTGATTGAAAGAGAAAAAAGAGGGCTTTGGCATCCTTCTTCCTGTCACTCTTCAACTGGTCTCTTTCTGCTACTGTCAAAGCAACGAATGCTGTTGCATCTACAGGTTTAGCATAGCCAGTTTCAACCAGCTCCCATATTCCTCGAGAAGCAAACAATGCTTTCATTGTTATGGACCAATAACTGTGATTTTTCCCATTAAACTGTGGCAGTTGGAAATTTGTCAAACCAGTTCCAGCATTTGCCATCTTAACCTGTATAAGTAAAGAAGAGATACTAACTGTATAATAAAACAAGCAAAAGACTTTCTCTGCTGGAGAAATCTGCTCAATAAGCTTCTTACAGCTCCTACAGTGGAAAAAACAAACTCTGTTTTTGACTCACTGAGTGCCTAAACCAGCTCTGATACCATGATGGAAATTTTTGATAATTTCGAACAAAACAGAGGAAGAAAAGTTCCTCAACTCAACACAAAGAATTGAGAGAAATATGGAAAAAGAAGATGGAGAAAAGCTCTGTTTTTATTAACCATAAAAATGACAATAAAAATTACAAACTTCTTCAGAACTACAGTTCTGGAGTAATCAAAAACTCCATACTCTGTTTTTACAAACTCTGTTTTTTAACACAGATTCGTGTTTCAGCAATAGGCAGACAGTTGCTGAAACTCCACACAGTCTGTTGCTGAAACACACTGACAGTCGCTGAAACTGCCTGTAGAATGCATTGCTGCTCCAAAACACAACGACTCTGTTTTTTTCCTGTTTTTCCTGCTTTTCCTTCTTCTCTGTCTTTTTCTATTTCTCAAACTCTCTAACATTAAAACGAACTGCTGTTCATTACATTTATAAGTGAAAAAAATATTTGAATTATAATATTTAAAAATACAAAATATCTTCTAAAGCTTATCTACGTATTGAATGCACAGGAAGCGGTGGGAGTTAACGTGCTGGCTTTTGGAAAAATGAAGTCGGTTGTCTGTCGGCTCAATAACTTCTGCAAATTTAATGCTTGACTTTCAAGCATCCGCCTTCCTGAAATATTTGCGGCAATCATATTTTCTGTCCAGCTGTTTTATGTTGCAGTTGGAATTAAATTCCAACATAAAGAATCTAGACGAATGAAGGCCCCATGTTTCATTACTCCTCTGGAATGCGGGTCGTGATGCTTGCGGAGGCAAACCACCATTACCATACAAATCGGAGGCAAAGCTTCATGAGTATTGACTGTATCATCTGCTGCTTCCACCCATGCAGATCTATTTATGAAGTTCTCTCTGGTTCTCTAATTTGATTTGCTTTCTAGTGGGATGCCATTTTTGAATTTCTTCTAAGCGTGCAGTATCCATGATCTCTGTCCTTTTTTTCCACAAAAACATGATCTCTGTTCTTTTTTTCCATTGATGTATAGTTTTATGAGATTAATTTAATGTTATTATTAAAAGATTTGATTGATAAGGTTTTCGCCTTCTTTTAATTGCTTTCTTTTAATGTTTGCGCCTTCTTTTAATCAACCGGTGTCTGTGTCAGGTAACTACTAAAATCAACCTGCAAGGTCACACAGGAAACCCGGAAACCCAGGATCATTGGCTATAAACAAAACCCCCAAGAAACCTAATTCTGGTCTCAACGCCAAAGGTAAGTTTCTGCGTCTTCGTTTTGTGTTTCTTGAATTAAAAGTTTCAATTAAACCCATTTCAAAGAATTATAAATAGAATTGTTTTTCCATTTTCATTTTCTGGTGGTTCTATAATTTTCGAATTAATATTTGTTTCTAATATCACTTTTTTTTTTGGATTTCTTCTAAGTGTGCAGTATTCATGATCTCTGTTTTTTTTTTCCATTGATATATAGTTTTATGAGATTAATTTAATCATATTATTAAAAGATTTGATCGATAAGGTTTGCGCCTTCTTTTAATTGCTTTCTTTTAATGCTTGCGCCTTCTTTTAATCACCTTCTTTTAATCAACCGGTGTTTGAGTGAGGTACTACTAAAATCGACTTGCAAGGTTTCACAGGAAACCCGGAAACCCAGGAGCATTGGCTGTAAACAAAACCCTCAAGAAACCTAATTCTGGTCTCAACGCCAAAAGTAAGTTTCTGTGTCTTCGTTTTGTGTTTCTTGAATTAAAAGTTTCAACCCATTTCAAAGAATTATAAATAGATTTTTTTTCGTTTTCATTTTCTAGTGGTTCTATAATTTTCGAATTAATACTTGTTTGCAATATCACTTTCTTTTTTTTGGATTACAACTATATTTTCTCTGTCTACTGCTAAAACAAAAACCAGTCTACTTCTCTTAGTTTTATTGTTCCTAGTTTTATTATTCCATTTTCCTTCTGTCGTTGGCTATCATAGATGCCATAGTTTCTTATTAATTCATATCAGCTGGTGTAATCTCTTTGTCTTTCATTTCTCCGTTGTAGTTTAGATATTTCTTTGTTGGATCTATCAAATCAAATTTCTAGATAAATTGAATTTTCTTTGATTTTTTTCAGGTATGTTTTGAGAATTTTGATTCCATCTATTATATTCATCTTAATATCAAATATCAAATCAAATGTCTGGGCATATTAAATTTTTCTTTGATGTTTTTGCAAGTATATTTTAAGGATCTTGATTATATAGATAATATCTAACTTGAATATTAGTTTGTTTTCAATTTTTTTTTTCAAATAGAAATATTTGAAATATTTATAAATTAGTAAAATAATAAATATTGTTTTTCAAATTTTATAAATGAATCTATGAAATAATTAGATATCTTCATCTATAAAGCAAATTCAACAGTTGCACCATACTTAATTGAATTGGAAATTAGGTCAAATCTGAAAAGGAAATAAGGATATTGGATAATTCATTACATTCAAATAATTCCATTTTTATTTATAAATTATTTTTTCAGAGTTTTTTAATAACCAGAATGTCAAACCACAAGTATTGGTTGGTTAGCTTTATAGTTTTGTCAGCTTTTTTACAATTGAATAGAATTGGAAATTGGGTCAAATAAGGAAATTGGAGAATTCCCTTAGTAGAAATAATTCCATTTTATTTATAAATTAATTTTTTGTAGCCTTCTAACAACCAGAAAGTCAAATCACAAGTATTAGTTGATTTGCTTTATAGTTTTGTGAGTTTTTTTTTTCAATTAAAAATATTAGTTGACTTAACATATGGTTCTTAAAATCAATTTTGGATGATTTGCTTTATAGTTTTGTGAGTCTTTTTTTTTTCAATTAAAAATATTAGTTGACTTAACATGTGCCTCTTAAAATCAGTTTTGGATGACCTTTTCCAATAAATAAGTATTTTTTCTAATAATTTAGATGAGATTAATGGATTTCTCAAAATGATTTTCAATTATGTTTTTATGTTCTACTAATATGTTTTTCATTTAAAAATAAATTTTCATTTATATCTTATAACTCATGTTAGATTTTTTTTTTACATTATTATTATGGTTAAATTCAATATATTTTAAATTCTATTTTCATACATTCAATTTATTTTAAAGAATTTTTCTTATATTTAAACTTTTATTAATAGCTTTTAATTTATTTTGTTTTTTGAATGATTTCTTCATTAATATTCTAATATAGAGTAATGTAGCTTAAGCTTGAGTAGCCTAGGCTAGGCTACTAAAGACTACACTAAGGTAAGCTAGAGTAGGCTAGGTTAGGCTAGAATAGGCTAGACTAACTTAGGATAGGCTAGACTAGACTAGGATAGGCTAGGTAAGAGTAGTTTAGCCTAGGCAAAGCTAGGTTAGGCTACTATACCCTAGGATAGAGTAGGTTAGGCTAGGCTAGGTCAAGCTAAGCTTAGGCTAGTCTAGGATAGGATAGGATAGGCTAGGATAGGATAGGTTAGGCTAGGCTACTATAGCCAAGCGTTAAGTAGGTTAGGCTAGGCTACTATAGCCTAGCATAGAGTGGGTTAGTCTAAGATAGGTCAAACTAATATAGGCTAGGCTAGGCTAGGATAGCTTACACTAGGTTAGGCTAGGCTAGGTAAGACTACACTAGGGTAGGCTAGGTTAGGCTAGGTTAGCTTAGGTTAGCTTACGCAAGCTTAGGCTAGGCTAGGCTAGGATAGGTGAGGGTAGGATAGGCTAGGCTAGGTTAGGGTGAGCTAGGTTAGGGTAGGCTAGGCTAGGTTAGGTTAGGTTAGGTTAGGTTAGGTTATGTTAGGCTAGGCTAGGCTAGGCTAGGCTAGGATAGTTTAGGCTAGGCTAGGCTAGGCTAGGGTAGGTTAGGCTAGGCTAGACTAGGCTAGGCTAGGCTAAGGCTAGGCTAGGCTAGCCTAGGCTAGGCTAGGCTAGGCTAGGCTAGGTTAGGTTAGGTTAGGTTAGGTTAGGATAGGACATGTTAGGGTAGGTTAGCTTAGCTTAGCTTAAGCTAGGGTAGGGTAGGTTAGGTTAGGTTAAGTTAAGCTAGGGTAGGGTACGTTTGGTTAGGCTAGGCTAGGTTAGGTTAGGTTAGGTTAGGTTAGGTTAAGCTAGGGTAGGGTAGGGTAGGGTAGGGTAGGTTAGGTTAGGCTAGGCTAGGTTAGGTTAGGTTAGGTCAAGTTAGGGTAGGTTAGGTTACGGTAGGTTAGGTTACGGTAGGTTAGGTTAGGTTAGGTTAGGTTAGGTTAAGGTAGGGTAGGGTAGGGTAGGTTAGGATAGGTTAGGTTAGGTTAGGTTAGGCTAGGGTAGGTGTTACACAGTAATTTGTCACCGTCCCTACCATTCCTCGTCCCGCAAAATGGAGGACCCATTTTGTGACCTGTGAACATTGTCATGCCTTGAAAACATCATCAATGCATTCCTCTAAGCATGAGCTTCATTTGCCCTTGATACATATCCTTGCAAAAATCATGAAAAAACATCCCTTTTTGCATTGGTGTGGGCAGACAGTTCAGCACTCGCGCCAATGAGGAAAATCCTGCAAAGGGGTCGCGCCAACTGGCGCTCTGTCATAGAGCAGTAGTCGCGCCACCCAATTTAGGGACTGTTTTTTAAATAAGGATGGCGGAATTTGAGTTCCAAAAAACTCAGAAACCATTGCCTATCTTGAGTTGGGAGGTTTGGCTGCGGGAGTTCTATGGAGGGGAAGTGGTTTTGCCACCTCCCATGGAACCTTCCTTGTTCATAGGGCCAATCCCATGATAATATGGATCCCAACTCCCTCCTTCCCCATCTATAAAAGCCTGCTCAATCCCATGGCAAGCTAGTCTTGAAGTGCCTAAGCTTTGAATCTCCATATTCCCAAGAGCCTTTGTGTTGTAAAGAATCCCCTCTTTCCCTTAAGGCCAACTCAAGTAAGGAGACCATCATCGAGAGACTCCAAAGAGGTTTTCCCTTTCCTTGGCGAGCTTTGCGAGACGTGGACGACCGGAGACCCGTCCGAAGGAGACCGCGACGTCAGAACTTGGTTGTAATCTCTCTTCACTTATTATTTAATAGATGATTATGATTATGGTTCCACTCCGTTTTCCATCATGTTAATGCGAGTAACATCCTTTCTGACTGATGTTTAGTTACGTGTGCTGGATTTTATGCTTGTATCTATTCGTTTCTTCCATGTGCAGGTGTTCATCTGCGGAGATCGTGGAGGGATTGTGATCTGCCGAGGCTGAGGAACGGGGACACTTCTTCTTCAGATCATAGCATTGGAATCCAGGTAGGCTTCTATCCCTAGTCTTTTCATTCGTAACTAGGAACTTGCGTCATAACATTGTTTGATTGTTGCTAGACCCCTGCTGGGCTAGTAGGGATCGCCTCTGTCCGTAGAGGGGATTTACCTCCTCAACAATTTGGCGACTCCACTGGGGAGATCGTTCAGATTTCACTGTCTCATTTTGTTGTCTCGCTTTGATTATTTGATGTTTTTCCTTGCTTGATGAACCTTCTGGGTTGGGTTCTTTCACTGTTTTTGCTTCTTGGTTTGCTTAGCTTGCATTGGTCCTCTTCTGGAGTAGCTTGTTTTTAATTTTGGCTGAGAAACTCGACTGGCGCAGTTTTTAACCCGACAGTCACGCCAATTGGTGCACGTTGCCTTTGTCCAGCCCGCGCCAATTGCTTTCTGGCGCCAGTTTCACCCTTACAGTCGCGCCACCCCTGTAAGGTTTTTGAGTTTCCTCATTTTTGAGCTCTCTGGATTTGGTCAGTGTTTTTCTTCTTGATTTCCCGACTGCCTGAGTGTGTTGGAGTCCTGTTTGACCGGGAATTCACCTCTGTCCTTTGGTTGTTTGCTTTTATCTACCGATTTCACATTTTAAGCCCTAGGGCATCTAGTGGCTTAGTGTATCGAGCCCTCCTTTGGATTTTTGGTGTTTTGATTGTCCTCTCAACTATCTGATTGATTCTCCGCACCCTCTAAGTAGTTTTTCATTGTTTTGTTGCGATTTTTGGGTGATTGTTCATTCCTTCATTCGAAATTCGTTTGGTCTTGCCTTGGACCTAGATCACATGGTCCATTGGAAGCTTTTTAGTCTTTTCTTCGTTTTGAGAGACTTTGGTCGATTTGGGGATCTGATTGCTTGTGTTGTTGAGTGAAATTGGTTTCTTTCACTCTCTTGAAAATTGTTTCTCAAGTTGTTCCGTTTGTTTTCAAGTTTGTTTAGTGCATATTAGCTATTAAACATTGAAAATAAAAAAAAAATCTCTTTTGCTTTTGTTAATTAGTGCAAATTGTGATCTTTTCCATATCACTAGTGATTAGTGTTTTGAATGAAAAGTTTTCAATTTCATTAGTTGCATTACAGGTCTCGTCGTTTGTCTTCCGTTCATTTCGTTTGTGTAAAAACTCTCAACTCTTCTCTAACTAGTTTTCATCGAACGAAATGTTGCACTGTGGCATATAGCTTTGCATTTAGGAGTCTTTCGAGACACTACATACGATAGGGCCCAAAAATTGAAACTTAATTGAAGATCAACTGTAAAATTTATTCAATTAACCTAAGGTATCATTGGAACTTAACGAAACATATTTAGAAGGTTTAGGCTAGAGACGTGTTCCGGCGTCGTTAAACCTAGCAGCTGTCGTTTGCCTATTGGCTTTAGACAGCGCTAGTACGGACTTCTGCTCCCCGTACCATCGCGTATATAAAGGGATACCCCTCTAGGTTTTCAATTCTTTATCCACAGGAAGCCGAGTCTACCGCCCTATACCCGTGATACACCGAACACAGCATTCAGGGAGACTACCTGCAGGTACAGAAAGCCCTTGGTCGATTTCTGTTTCATTATTGAAACCAAGGTGTATATTGCAGTTCACGGATATTTGGTACACCCTTTGTGCCTAGTTTTTCCTGAGCAGTCATTTGGTCTTTTCTGACTCCCTAAACTTGAAAAGACCGTCAAGCGCTTGTCCTTTCACGCTTGTGTCAACTCTGAAAGAGATAGAGTCATCTTTTTATCGTTACTCGACTCTTAAAATATGAAACGGTAGAATTTCTTACTTTCCAATGTGGTAAAATTAATCGCCCAAGATTACACACCCATTTAGACATTCCTCGTTGACCGTTTGATCGTGTGTCTTAACTCGTTTTCAGCCCGTGTGTGTGTTTGCTCTTTTTCTCTGGTCTTTTGCCACAGTGGCGGAACCTTCGGTTTCGTCTACTGGTAGTCCTTACACGGACGATTCTTCAGAAGCTTCTCAGCCTTCTGTTGAACCACAGCAGCCTGTTGTTTCCGAGTTTCCTGAAGGGGGACCGGTTCTCGCCGAGCAACCCTTTGGGGGACCAGTTGAGTTCAATTGGCCCTTTTTGGACCGTGTGTCTGAATTGAGATTAGGAGCTGATTTCCTTTCTCTTACATCGGGTTCACCGTTTGTTGCTGCTATTTTTCCTCCTATTCCTCGCCGTCTTTTGTGTGATTTAACGGCAGGATCAACCATGAGTGATTCTGGTGAGGAAATTCCTGGTGACGACTATCAGCGCATCCTGCGTAGATTTTTTGAGGGAGACGACTCTGAGCTAGCTACCATGTCGTCAGCCAGTCCTTCTTTACCACAGGGATACAGATCTCTGGGTCAGATCATTTCAGCTGCAGCCTCTATGGGAATATCATCTCCTGCTTCGAGGCCAGCTGTCACTATACCCAGGGTGTCCCCTTCGAGGCCCATCACTTCTGTTCCCGTTCGGCCCACTGTTTGTGTGGCTGCCTCTTCTTCTGTTGTCTCAGCATCTGCTACCAGGGCTAGGCCAACTCCTGAAGATTTTTATCTAGCTACTGCTATACCGGAAAATATCTCTCCGGAGGAGTATCGGTTGTCTTTACAACAGCCGAACGCCGAAGCTGGACAGTTTCCCCAGGATCCTTACCGATCTTTCTTTTCGCACTATGCACAGGATGGTACTCCCGTGTATGCTTTCCCAGGTCAGTATGACGAGCACGGGGAGGTTTTGCGCCTTCCCTCTCCTGAGGCTTATCTGTATGCTCAAGGTTTACCGTACAACCAGGCTTACAACCCGCAGGGACAACCCTTTCAAGGCCAACCTGCGGGCCAACCTGGCTATTTGTATGACCCATAGGGACAGCCCATCCAAGGCTACCCTGCGGGCCAGCAAGGGCCATTATACAATCTGCAAGGACCATATTATAGCCCTGCTGGTCAACCTGCTCAGCCTTAGCCGGGGTATCAACCGGGACCGGTCTATGGTCCTGGGGGGAAAATCCAGCCTTCTTTACCAATGCAACCACAGTACCCTATTGTTTCTAACGTTGCATATCAGCCAAGACCTTCCTATTGTTCTGCTTCAGGTCAAACTGGTTTCCAGCAAGCACCTGGTCCTGTTCCACCACCAGGCCAACCAGTTCATCCGGTACAACCCGGTATCCCGCCTCCAGGCCATCCGGCCCATCCGGTACAACCTGGGGCCCACTTACAACCAGGTCAACCTGCGCAACTGGCACCACCTGTTTATCCGGGCCAACCTGTTCATTCAGGCCAGCCCTCTCAGTCGGGTCAACCTGTTCATTCAAGGAAGCCCTCTTATTCCGTTCACTCTGCTCAACAGCCTGTTCATTCAATGCCGCAGCCAAATCAACAGCTGCGCCCTACGTACCAGGCTCCGCAGGGTTCCACTTTTCAGCAGCCTACTCATCCTCAGAGTGGTTATTATCCTCATGGTCAGTCTCAACCGAACTATAACCACCCTGGAGGCTCTCAGTATTATCCTCCTCCACCCGGTTCTACCTACGCTCAGCAGCCAAATCCAAACGCTGCTTATACGGGGCAGACTCCTAATCAGGGCCCGAACCCTGGTTATCAAGCCCCGCACTATGGTTACCAGAATCCAAATCAGTCTGGTTATACGAACTATGCCCCCTACGGTCAGAATCCTGCAGGAAAGAACCCGTGGGGGCAGGGATATTCACAACCATCATGGAGCATGGGTACCGGACATCATCCTGGGCCTCGCATGGCAGTTAACCCTCCATTGTCGTTCCTGGCTACCTTGGAACTGCCGGACATTTCAAAGTTGACCAATGATCCGATTTTACATAATCCATATTGGCCTCCGATTCCCACCAAGATACCAGGTGATTGTCCCAAGTTTGAGGGGAAAGCTGGTGAAGACCCCCAGGCGCATGTGATGACGTATCACCTATGGTGTTCGTCTAACTCTTGGGTCGAAGATTCGATCCGTTTGCATCTTTTCCAGCGTACTTTAACAGGAGCTGCTGCTAAGTGGTACATAGAACTATCCCGTGGCATTTTCCAATATTTCAACTCTTTAGCCATGCGTACTTTCACGAGCTCAAGCACGGTCTTATATGCTCCGGATGCACCTCCGACTGGCGGTGATGATACATCACATCTCGTGACGAATGCAAGAGGAAGCAAGGCGAATGGCTGATCGCATCAAGTTTCACAATCCTGCCCAAGATCACCGCACTGTTCACCAATTTCAGGGAATAAAATCGCTGATATCGCTACGGGAGCGGTGGACTAAGGGAACAAGTTATCGGGCGTACTCAAAGACTGATCTTGTCTATTCGCACCGCATGCTGATGACATCTTGATTGATGCTCCACTACCCGAACTACTATATGCTCTACCCTCATGTGGATGGTGTCATTGGTTCTCATTTCTGCACCCAAGAAGTTCTAAATAAAGCAAGGTCAATTCTTCCAACAATACCCTTCAAATCCTACCATCCGATTCTCGTAAAAACCGCTAGTGAATGCCGCCTGTGCCAATCCTTAAAAAAAAAAAAAAATCCCCCCAAGGGGAGTTAAGGCAAGGCAAATCAAAATCTGATGCCCCCAAACCGGAATCTAAATCTCGGTCTGAGGATGGCTCACAACGTAAGCCGAAATTTCCTTGCCTCATCTGTGAAGGTGACCATTACACTAAGGATTGTCCAAGACGATCCGAAGTCAGTCAACTTCTTAAAGGCTCAAAGGGAACTCCGGCTATTTTAAAAGAGCCATTTCTATCTCAGCAGACCTAGATGGTCGAACAAGGTTCATCATCTGTACCATTTGGGTCTCAAGTTTTCATGATGAAGACTAATGCACCTATCACTATCGCTACGCTTGGCCGAAGGATTACGACATGAATCGCGCAGCACCCGTAGGCTGCGCTTGCGGATGGGCCGCTCCCCCACCCGGCTTGGCCCATTGGAAATTAGAAGCGACTCCCGAACCTGTGCCAGGAACTACCTCCCAAGGTGTTCTTCAAGATCCTCGTATAATCCAAAATGCTCGTGCCGCTCAACATTACAAGATTATTGAGGATTTGCTGTGTGCCAAGTGCTACAAGTGCAATTTATCTTTCAATGCTGTCCTTCTTCACAACTAAGGCTTTACCTGTCCTCCTGCACCCATGTATCGATCCCGCCGACTTAGAGCCTTCTCACCTTCAAAATGACTCGTACTCTGGGCCACATCAAATTGCTTTGGTTATTCAAGTCGGGATTAATGGTCTGAACATTCATAGGGCTGTCGTATATGAGGGTGCATCTACCTGCGTTATGTCCTCCGCTTGCTGGAAGGCCATCGGCTCTCCAGCCTTGTCGTCATCTCCCAATGCCCTTGAGGCATTTGATGGTCGGGAATCTAAACCCCTGGGAGTTCTCGAGAGTCTCGCGATTACATTACAGGGAAAAATTGTCAACATAGAAGTAGAGGTGGTTGACGCTAAACTCAACTACAATATACTTCTTGGCTGCAGCTGGACCCATGCCATGCTCTGCGTGCCGTCTACCATCTTTCGATTCATTAAGTTCCCTCACGAGGGCAAGATTGTCATGGTAGATCAGTTGTCATTTTTCACCTCTAGCTCTGAGAACAACGTGCCATACGTGGATCAAATTCCGAATCCCCCAGACAGTATAGGACCTGGTCTTTTCAAAGACCGAGTCCTCATGGGTATATTCCTCGCACCGCCACCGAATACTGCTCAAGTCAACATGTTGTCCAGGACTAATGACCCCTGGCTTATTCCTACACCTGAGCAGGTATATGAGTTTGGAGAATCCATGCCTTTGACGCCAGTAAAGATCAACTACTGTGAGATTGTTGCCACATCGGATCCTCCGCCTCCTCAGCATGCTCCAATGAGCATGGCTCTCGACGTCTACTCGCAATCCCCCTGGCTTGGTCAGGCTGATTCACCTGATCCTCTCAGAGAGACTTTTCCTTCAGATGAGGCTATCATTGAAACTATGTCTCTTGAGGAGCCACCCTGGGGTGATGGACATCATCGCTCCTCGTTTATGCCCAGCTTGGGGGCAATGACTGATTGTCTTGAGCGTTATGCTACTCAGGTTCCTTCCCCTCCTCTTCAAACACTGATCTTAATGCACGAGGTCTTTTCGGAGGGTAATCTGAGTAAAATTACTCAAACTATTCCAATCAACATCTCCGTTAAACAGGGGATTGTTGAGAACATTCATGAGGGTGTGACTTGTTTTCCCGAGGAGATTCAAGTCTATACTGAGCTTTTCAAAGAATTCAGAGATGTTTTCGCATGGTCTTACGAGGAAATGCCGGGAATTGATCCTAGTATTGTCGTGCACGAGATTCCAACCTATCCAGGTGCGAAACCCGTGCGCCAACGCTTACGTCCCATGCATCCTCGGAAAGCCGCCGCCATCAAGGCAGAAGTTGAAAAACTTCTGAACGCGGGTTTTATTTATCCCATCCCCCTTACAGAATGGGTGTCTAACATTGTCCCTGTCAATAAAAAGCAGGGTACAATTTGAGTCTGTGTGGATTATCGCGATATCAATCACGCCTGTCCCAAGGATAATTATCCCACTCCGTTTATCGACCAGATCATCAACGAATGCGCCGGGAGTGAGATCTATTCCTTAATGGACGGTTTCTCAGGTTATAACCAGATCAATATCGCACCTGAGGATCAACATAAGACCACATTCATCTGTCCGTGGGGCACTTTCGCGTACAAAAAACTCCCGTTCGGCTTAAAGAACGCTGGCGCCACGTTTCAGCGTGCGATGTCCTACGCTTTTCATGACATTCGCCATATCGTTCAGCCTTATCTGGATGACTTGCCAGCCCATTCGGGTAAGCGAGAGGACCATCCCGAGCATCTCCGCCAGATATTTCTTCGTTGCAGACGCTACAATATCAGGCTCAATCCTCATAAGTGCGTCTTCTGCGTTGATTCTGGCCGTCTTTTAGGCTTTATAGTCTCGAAAGACGAAATTCTCCTTGACCCTCTAAAGGTCGAGGCCATCGTAAATCTCCCATCACCTTCCTCCCTGTATCAGTTACAGAGTCTACAAGGGAAAGCGAATTTTCTTAGGCACTTTATCCCGAATTATGCCGAGGTGGCCAAAGGATTCACTCGTTTGTTAAAGCAGAACGTTCCCTTTCACTGGGACGAAATTGCTCAGGAATCCTTTGAGAAGCTGAAGACGTTGCTTGTCAATGCTTCGTTGCTTCGTCCTCCGGACTACCACCGCGACTTCACTTTGTATCTAGCCGCCGCATTTAGCACCATCGCCATGGTCTTGGTGCAGGATGACGATAACGGTGATGAACATGTTGTTTATTACCTGTCTCGGAACCTTCTCGACCCGGAAACGCGTTATGCACATGTCGAGAAGTTGGCCTTAGCAACAGTACACGCCGTAAAACTCTTTCGCCATTACATCCTCTTGCGCACGATAACAGTGGTTTCAAACTGCAACCCTATGACATATATTCTTTCTAGACAATTACTAGGGGGCAAGTACTCCAAATGGATTGTGATCCTGCAGGAGCTTGACTTGGAGTTCACCACTGCCAAGTCAACTAAATCACTGGTCTTCGCGGATTTGATATGTTCTCTCCCTACAGACTCTGTTCCCTCACACTCTGAAGACCATATACCGGACGAAACACTTTTTCTTATCAGTACTCGTGATACTTGGTATGGTGACATCATAGTGTATCTTCAGACCGCGACTTTTCGGTCTGAGTTGGATAAAACTACCCGCTGTCAGATTCGGCACCAGTCCCAACCCTACCGTATAGTAGGAGATACCTTATATCCCATTGGAGTAGATTCGGTGCTCTGGCGATGCCTAACCTTGGAAGAGGCTGAGAAAGTCTTAAATGACTGTCACAGTGGCGCCTGTGGTGGACATATGTCCGGGTATGCTACTGCCCAGAAGATTCTGCGGGCAGGTTATTTCTGGCCTTCCATATTCAAGGATTGTATCACTGCAGTCCGTAAATGTCATCCATGCCAGATTTTTCAGCGCAAGATGCGCGCGCCGCCGTTGCCATTGCATCCCGTTATTACTGTCGGCCCTTTTGCGAAATGGGGCATGGATTTTATGACGTGTAACCCTCACTCGGCCGGAGGGCATGCGTATATCATTGTCGCCAACGACTACTTCACTAAGTGGGCCGAGGCGATGCCTACACTAGCTGCTGACGGGAAAACGGCTGCTCAATTTATATTCAACCACGTTATTGTACGGTTCGGGGTTCCTCAAGCCATCGTCACTGATCACGATACTCATTTCCACGATTACATGATGGCAGAGCTGACTTCAACGTTGGGCTTGCGTCACGATAGCTCAACACCATACTACCCTCAAGCGAATGGTTAGGTTGAAGCGGTGAACAAGGTTTTGGTCATTATGCTTCAGCGAACAGTTGGGATTCATAAATCCAGTTGGCATCTTCAACTGTTCTCAGCTCTCTGGGCATACTGAACATCTACTAAGAGTGCAACCGGATTCACACCATTCCAATTGGTGTACGGTCTGGAAGCTACTCTGTCGGTTGAATGTGAAATTCCTTCGCTTAAATTAGCTGTGTAGCTCTTACCATATACTTCTCCTGAGGAAGAACGTCTTCTGTATCTCGAACGGTTGGATGAAACCCGTCGTCTAAATGCTTTGATCATCGAAGCACAAAAGAAGAGGGTCAAAACTCATTTTGATCAATCTGTTTCTCCCCGTTCTTTCATTGAAGGAGACCTCATCCTCCTGTACGACCAGGCACATGATAAGCTTGGAGCCGGTAAGCTCCAGCCTATGTGGCACGGGCCCTATATAGTAAAGCGCGTTTTGAAGAATGGGGCCTACGAGCTTATAGATTACGAAGGAGTTCTGCTGGTGCAGCCCAGAAATGGGCTGTACCTTAAAAAGTACTATGCCTGAAGTGATTTCTGGTATGGTGTGTGTACATAGGTGTGTGATTGTCATTTGTGTGCATATATAGTGTGGTATGCTTTGTAAACATCTTTCTGCTGATCGGGTCTTCCTGGTTATGCAGATGTCTATTCATCCATTTGTTGGTTTCGCGGATGGTGCATCCCGCAGTACCAGGAATCTATCTTCCGCAGCCTGGGTAATCTACGATCCTGCTGGTGAGTTGATTGACCTGCAAGGTGTGTGTCTAGGACGTACCACGAACAACATCGCGGAATATAGTGCCGTGTTGGAATTATTAACCGAGGCAGTAAACCTTGGTATCCATGAATTTCTCGTGTACCTAGATTCACAACTTGTAGTGTTACATCTAAACGGACACTATTCGGTAAGGAACCCGTCCATCTTACGTCTGTATTTGCGTATTCGATTACTGGAAAGGAATTTTGACTACATTACATATCATCATATACCCAAGCATTTGAATACATTAACAGATGCAGTAGCAAATTTGGTATTAGACAGACATTTGCGTAATTTATAAATCATCATCACATGTAAAGAAGACTCATCCAGAAATAGATATGCATATATATAGATATCGAAATGTTTACATAAGAGTGTGTCACATAAAACTCAAAAAATATACATAATCGTCTTAGTACATCCGGAGACGGTATGTCTCTCAAAAAATAGGTGTGGTATAATCCTAAGGACTAATCCGCATGGTGCTCATGATAGCACGTGACTGCACGCACTAAGCGCCTCAGGATTCGGTGGATCCGACTCGGAACTCCCACCGTGTGGCACTGGTATGCCATCGGTACGTCTGCTAGCCGGGCATAGTCTGGGATCCCGTGGGCAATCCCCTCGAGGTTCTGGATCAGCTCATCTCCTCCGGTGCCTTCTCCCTGAATCTCAGGGGCGAGTTGTGTCCTCCGGGAGATTGGAGACATCCCAGCTGGTCTCTCAGGTCCCACATCTGCATGCATATATGATTGTGTTAAGACGAATGTGTATTGACAAAAAAACATATAAACATAAAATCAAAATATGAGGTCTTACCCAACTCCTTGTCCCAGTCGTCTCCTTCTGGCAGTGGGAGATCTGGGTCCCCGGTAAAGTCAGTTCCTGAATAGGTCCAGTCTTTCACGACAATCAGTTGGCGCCGTAACCACCTAAATAACTCTAGCCTCCAGGACATCTGTTGGCCACCTCCAGATCTGGGCATCAATGCTGCCCAGCGAACCATTCTTGGCCCTCCTGGTATCGGACTCACCACTGCGGCCCCTTGGCCCTGGAAGATTGGTAAACATTCCAAAATGAATGATACCAAGATGGAACCATAACCAAACTGTTTTAGTTTCCCCTGTTTGCACCTTGTGAGCTGCCTTTTCATATTGATTGTTACTGCTTCTTCCCAGTTAAACAGCAAGGGACCCATGCATCCTGAGGCCAGCAGGAGTTGGGTCTTCGTGGCCTCGTGCGGAGCCTACGACCCAGCAACCCGCGTAATGGTATGGAGAACTACTCTCAGTGCTAGATCAGGGATAGTGTGGATATCCACCTTCTTGCTTCCTGATCCTGTTTGTGCCCCTCGGCACACCCGTGCCATTACTTCTTCCATATTTTCCCCAAATGGTCTGCTTCCAGTCAATACAGGGATTGGACCTCTGCAGGACAATCCAGTGATGAAATAAACATCGGTGACCTCCAGTTCTAACACCTGGTCTCGTAACCGGAACACCTGTTCCTGTTCGTCCCAGATACTAATTAAATACTGGAGGAGCTCGGGCTGAGCTCGTAAACATGGTGTGAGGAAGAACTTTTTCAATCCACAGTTTCTAAGTGCATTCATGCAAGCTTGGCTTTGCATGGCTTGTTCATCCTCTTCTCCGTGCTCTCGTTCTTTCCATTCGATTGCCATTTTGAGTGATTATCTGCATTCACATGGTCAAAAACCCTTAGTTAGATCTTTGATGAGCTTCAAATTCCATGCAATTTGGTCTAAATGTCGAAATTTTGGGCGAAATTTGAGGTTTGGCCATTGGCACGGCTGTTTTGTGAACAGTCACGCCACGTGGCATGAGCCCTTTGTAAAAAAGAGCTCATTGGCGCAGGTCCGTGCCCGATACCCGCGCCAATGGGTGCAGCCCTAAAATTTTAAAAGCGGCCACACAGAACTGATTTTTAAGGGAAAGTTATTAAAAAATGAATGAAAATGAAGAGCAAAAGAGCGCCTCTTACCTGTGACAGACGAGAAGCTGAATGGTCGACTGGATTTGTCGCAATCACCATCAGAAGTTTCTACTCCAAATGGACCACTGTTGCTTTCCACCAAGGTAAATAGTAAAAGTAATTTTATTTTTACCAATTTGGCATATTTATAACTTTTTCGACGTTAAATGAGTTTTAAAAGTTATTTTTATCAAATATTTGCATATGTTATGTCGAAAATGGATTTTACGCTTGCTTGGTATGTGCAGCAGCAGGTTTTTGCGACTTAAACGATGGAAACGAGTTGTATTTTATACTTTTTCGGACTCGGTAAATACACAAAAAAGTCACTTTGGAGTCATCTTTCAGCTCTTTTCTGACTCTCTAAATATGAAAAGATTGCCGAGGCCCTTGTCGTTTCGATCTCGTTAAAATGGACACGAATCGACATCCACCCAGTATAAGTTTAACCCTTTTTCGGGCTGGGATGGATTGATTACGAAAAGGAATACCCTAGCCTATCGTGACTAGGAGGTTTTCCCGGATATTGTTTTCTACCTTTTCGGATCTGGGGAACTATTTACGAAAAGGGGCTGATGGAGTTTACTTTTCCGCTGTCTTTTCAAACTCTCTAAACATGAAAAGACGCCGAGTTCTTCCTTTGTCAGACTCGTTAAACCCTGATGACATCGGATCTAGTCGAAATGACGTTCTCCGAGTTCCTCCTTCCTAGGAGTCGTTAAATGCACTAGGATGGATTCGCCCGAAGGGCGGACTTATATTGCAAGCATATGCTATCCCCTTCAAGCTTGTTATTAAAAAATAATTGGGGTACTCGCCAAAAATGGTGGGGGAAAAATGGAACCATCGTCGTTGTCGTCGGCAGTATGTCGCTCTTGAACATGGCACTTGTCTGCATTCGTGTCGGGTTGGGGACATCTCATCTCGTTGCTTCACTTTGCTTCCATGGGTTTGGGTAATCTCTTTGGACCTCTCATCTGTTCACTGCCTCGTCGCCATGACCTTTGATCTGTTGATGTCAAATACTGCCAAGTCCATTGCCGTGCCGTTTATATGTTCAAGAGAAGTTGGCCTCTGCGAATATCAACCTTCCTCTCTTTCTCATATGATCCTAATTCACAACAAAACATTATGTTCCTCTGTCTCGTGTCGATGATGTGGGAATCATTATGGCCCACCTTCGATCAAGATCACTTCCTGTCGACTTCAACTCATTATCCAGGTAGTTGGTCTAGAGACTCCTGATGGTACCTTGGGGCCTGCATGCCTTAATGGCAGGTTCGTCGCATTCGACGAGAGGTTTTCATTATTGACCTCCGATCGGATGATTCTGCGGGTGTTCGACGTCAGCTCATTTATTCACACGCCGTGGATTGTACCTGTAGTACCTTGAGGACCATTGTCATTATTGGTGGTTCCTCTCGCGTCTGTTAACAGCTTTCATCATTGGCTGGTAATCAGACGATGTTCTTGCATGTTCGACTTCAGCTCACATATTCGCATGCTTGAACTTGTACTTTGTTGGGTCGAGATGGAGCGCAAGACCCTGGATTGTGTCTGTTGTAATCCAGGCTGCGATTGTGGATTATTATCATTATGTACATGACTCACTGATTGGATGGCTGCGACCATACCTGAGTCTATTTATTTGCTCTTAGTTGGATGGCTGCGCCCATGCCCTGGATCCGGATTATAGCATACTCTGTTTCGGATGGCTGCGTCCATACCACTTATACATCATGTACTTGAGATATCGGTTGTATCTTTCTGCGCAGGTTTTCCGACGGCGGGCCTTCAGTTGAACATGTTCTCGTAAAGCATTTCACCCCTCTCTCTCTCGGGCCTCATACTTTAGGGGGCATCTGTTACACAGTAATTTGTCACCGTCCCTACCATTCCCCGTCCCGCATAATGGAGGACCCATTTTGTGACCTGTGAACATTGTCATGCCTTGAAAACATCATCAATACATTCCTCTAAGCATGAGCTTCATTTGCCCTTGAGACATCTCCTTGCAAAAATCATGAAAAAACATCCCTTTTTGCATTGGCGCGGGCAGACAGTTCAGCACTCGCGCCAATGAGGAAAATCTTGCAAAGGGGTCGCGCTAACTGGCGCTCTGTCATAGAGCAGTAGTCGCGCCACCCAATTTAGGGACTGTTTTTTAAATAAGGATGGCGGAAGTTGAGTTCCAACAAACTCAGAAACCATTGCCTATCTTGAGTTGGGAGGTTTGGCTGCGGGAGTTCTATGGAGGGGAAGTGGTTTTTGCACCTCCCATGGAACCTTCCTTGTTGATAGGGCCAATCCCATGATAATAGGGATCCCAACTCCCTCCTTCCCCATCTATAAAAGCCTGCTCAATCCCATGGCAAGCTAGTCTTGAAGTGCCTAAGCTTTGAATCTCCATATTCCCAAGAGCCTTTGTGCTGTAAAGAATCCCCTCTTTCCCTTAAGGCCAACTCAAGTAAGGAGACCATCGTCGAGAGACTCCGGAGAGGTTTTCCCTTTCCTTGGCGAGCTTTGCGAGACGTGGACGACCGGAGACCCATCCGAAGGAGACCGCGACGTCAGAACTTGGTTGTAATCCCTCTTCGCTTATTATTTAATAGATGATTATGATTATGGTTCCACTCCGTTTTCCATCATGTTAATGTGAGTAACATCCTTTCTGACTGATGTTTAGTTATGTGTGCCGGATTTTATGCTTGTATCTGTTCGTTTCTTCCATGTGTAGGTGTTCATCCGCGGAGATCGTGGAGGGATTGTGATCTGCCGAGGCTGAGGAATGGGGACGCTTCTTCTTCAGATCATAGCATTGGAATCCAGGTAGGCTTCTATCCCTAGTCTTTTCATTCGTAACTAGGAACTTGCATCATAACATTGTTTGATTGTTGCTAGAACCCTGCTGGGCTAGTAGGGATCACCTCTGTCCGCAGAGGGGATTTACCTCCTCAACAGTAGGGTAGGTTAGGTTAGGTTAGGTTAAGCTAGGGTAGGGTAGGCTAGGGTAGGTTAGGCTAGGCTACGCTAGGTTAGGTTAGGTTAGGTTAGGTTAGGTTATGTTAGGCTAGGCTAGGCTAGGCTATGCTAGGATAGGCTAGGCTAGGCTAGGCTAGGCTAGGGTAGGTTAGGCTAGGCTAGACTAGGCTAGGCTAGGCTAAGGCTAGGCTAGGATAAGATAGGTTAGGGTAGGATAGGCTAGGTTAGGTTAGGGCGAGCTAGATTAGGGTAGGCTATGCTAGGTTAGGTTAGGTTAGGTTAGGTTAGGTTATGTTAGGCTAGGCTAGGATAGGGTAGGCTATGATAGGCTAGGCTAGGCTAGGCTAGGCTAGGGTAGGTTAGGCTAGGCTAGACTAGGCTAGGTTAGGCTAAGGCTAGGCTAGGCTAAGGCTAGGCTAGGCTAAGTCTAGGGTAGGTTAGGCTAGGCTAGGCTAGGCTACGCTAGGTTAGGTTAGGTGGGGTTAGGTTAGGATAGGATAGGTTAGGGTAGGTTAGCTTAGCTTAGCTTAAGCTAGGGTAGGGTAGGTTATGTTTGGCTAGGTTAAGCTAGGGTAGGGTACGTTTGGTTAGGCTAGGCTAGGTTAGGTTAGGTTAGGTTAGGTTAGGTTAAGCTACGGTAGGGTAGGGTAGGGTAGGGTAGGTTAGGTTAGGCTAGGCTAGGTTAGGTTAGTTTAGGTTAAGTTAGGGTAGGTTAGGTTAGGGTAGGTTAGGTTACGATAGGTTAGGTTAGGTTAGGTTAGGTTAGGTTAAGTTAGGGTAGGGTAGGGTAGGGTAGGGTAGGGTAGGTTAGGATAGGTTAGGATAGGTTAGGTTAGGCTAGGGTAGGGTAGGTTAGGTTAGGTTAGGTTAAGCTAGGCTAGGCTAGGCTAGGCTAGGCTAGGCTAGAGTAGGCTACGGTAGGCTGGGGTAGGCAATGGTAGGTTAGACTAGGTTAGGCTAGGGTAGGTTAGGGTAGGCTACGTTAGGTTAGGCTAGGGTAGCTTAGGCTAGGTTAGGCTAGGTTAGGATAGGGTAGGTTAGGGTAGGGTAGGTTAGGTTAGGCTAGGCTAGGTTAGGCTAGACTAGGCTAGGCTATGCTAGGTTAGGCTAGGATAGGTTAGGCTATGCTAGGTTAGGTTAGGTTAGGCTACGATAGATTAGGTTAGGTTAGGTTAGGTTAGCCTAAGCTAGTGTAGGGTAGGTTAGGTTAAGCTAGGGTAGGTTAGGTTATGCTAGGTTAGGTTAGGTTAGGTTAGGTTAGGTTAGGCAAGGTTAGGTTAGGTTAGGTTAGGTTAGGCTAGGTTAGGTTAGGTTATGTTAGGTTAAGCTAGGGTAGCGTAGGTTAGGTTAGGTTAGGTTAGGTTAGGCTAGGTTAAGGTAGGCTAGGCTAGGCTAGGCTAGGCTAGGCTAGGATAGGTTAGGATAGGTTGGGCTAGGATAGGTTAGGTTAGGGTAGGTTAGGTTATGTTAGGGTAGGGTAGGTTAGGTTAGGTTAGGTTAGGTTACGCTAGGGTAGCGTAGGTTAGGGTAGGTTAGGTTAAGTTAGGTTAGGATAGGCTAGGCTATGGTAGGCTATGGTAGGTTAGGCTAGGTTAGGGTAGTCTACGTTAGGCTACGCTACGTTAGGCTAGGATAGGTTAGGCTTGGATAGGTTAAGTGAGGCTAGGCTAGGTTAGGTTAGGCTAGGTTAGGTTAGGTTAGGCTAGGTTGGGTTAAGCTAGGGTAGGTTGGGTTAAGCTAGGGTAGGTTAGGTTAGGTTAGGCTAGGCTAGGCTAGGCTACGGTAGGGTAGGGTAGGTTAGGCTAAACTGGTGAAGCTGAGATGGGCTAGGGTGGGCTAGAGCTGAAGCTAGGAGCAGGCCATGATATGAGCTGGGATTAAGTTAGGTTAGGATACAGTTTAAATTTAGGTTAGGTTAGGTTATGGTAGGTTGGGCTAGGATGAGTTTAGGGTATGGATAATGACTCTGGGATAGGCTAGGCTAGGCTAGGCTAGGTTAGGATAGGGTAGGTTAAGGAATTTAGGGTAGGGTAGGTAAGACTAAGCTTGACTTATATTTACGTTAGGTTAGTCTTTCTCCTCTCGTGCTGTCTCGGCTTGGAGCTACAGGTTAGGTAGTTTAGGTTAGCTTAATTCTAGGCTAGGCAGAGCAGAGTTAGGGTAGGCTAGGCTAGGGTAGGCTAGGGTAGGCTAGGCTAGGTGAGGTTAGGATATGGTAGGTTAGGGTAGGGATAGTTAGGTTAGGTTAGGCTAGGCTAGGGTAGGTTAGGTTAGACTAGGCTAGGCTATGGTAGGTTAGGTTAGGGTAGGGTAGGGTAGGGTAGGTTAGATTGGGCTAGGTTAGGGTAGGCTAGGTTTGCTTAGACTAGGTTAGGCTAGGCTAGGCTAGGTTAGGCTAGACCACGTTAGGCTAGGCTAGGCTAGGCTAGGATAGGCTACGCTAGGCTAGGATAGGCTACGCTACGCTACGCTAGCCTAGGATAGGCTAGGCTATGCTAGGATATGCTAGGCTAGTATAGGTTAGGCTAGGATAGGTTAAGCTAGGCTAGGATAGGTTAGGCTAGGGTAGGCTAGGCCAGGGTAGGCTAGGGTAGGCTAGGCCAGGGTAGGATAGGTTGGGGTAGGGTAGGATAGGCTAGGCTACGGTAGATAAGACTAGGCTATGGTAGGTAAGGCTAGGGTGTGCTAGGCTACAGTAGGTAAGACTAGGCTAGGTTAAGCTAGGCTAGGTTAGCTAGGGGAGGCTAGGTTAGGCTAGGCTAGACTAGGCTAGGTTAGGTTAGGCTAGGCTATGTTATGTTAGGCTAGGTCAAGTTAGGTTAGGTTAGGTTAGGTTAGGTTATGCTAGGCTATGTTAGGGTTGGCTAGGGTAAGTTAGGTTAGGCTAGGGTAGGCTAGGTTAGGCTAGGCTAGGTTAGGCTAGGTTAGGTTAGGCTAGGGTGTCCTAGGCTAGGGTAGGTAAGACTACACTAGTTTAGGCTAGGGTAGGTAAGACTACACTAGTTTAGGCTAGGATAGGTTAGGCTAATCTAGGGTAGGTTAGGTTAGGCTAGGCTAGGCTAGGCTAGGCTATGTTAGGCTAGGTTAGGCTAGGCTATGTTATGTTAGGCTAGGTCAGGTTAGGTTAGGTTAGGTTAGGTTAGGTTAGGCTATGCTAGGTTAGGCTAGGCCAGGTTAGGCTAGGCTAGGCTAGGCTAGGCTAGGATAAGATAGGGTAGGTTAGGTTAGGTTAGGTTAGGTTTGGCTAGGTCAGGTTAGGCTAGGTTAGGCTAGGCTAGGCTAGGCTAGGCTAGGCTAGGGTAGGCTAGGCTAGGCTAGGTTAGACTAGGTTAGGCTAGGCTTGCCAAACCTTGTTGGTGTGCTTCCACCCCACCATGATGATATTGATTTTGTTTACCTCTATTTGATCTTTGCCCCATATGCATCCTACCCATGGAGTTTCAGACTCATGGGAAGTATCTCTCATTTGGCCAATGAGGTGGGAAATGTGAATAGAGACCATAGCAAGACTGATGCACACATTATATATTTCCGTACACTCTATGTCTAGGATGACACGTGTCCAACCACTTGATCTGGGATCAAGTCTAGCGAGGTTTCAGACCTCCAACTGACATTGGGTCAGTGAAACTAAATTGGGGTTAGTATATGACTCTCTCGAGTCCAAGAGACATTTTGGACCTCCAACTGACTTTGAGTTAGTGAAACTATCTTCAGGTTAATATATGACTTTCCTTTGAGTAACAGAGAGGTAATTCCAAACCTCCAACCGACCAGCTGGTTCCACCGACCTACTTTGGTGTGTGTGACTCTTTGAGGTCCTATAGAGGTTTCATTCCTCTAAGCTAACTTTCGGTTAGCTGTGAGTGATGTCCTTATGACTCAAATTTTGTTTTGAAATAAATAAGCCAGCGAAGCAAGTTACGGTGGGATGACGCACAATGTTTGGAGGGCACTGGTGGATGGAGTTCTCCCTAGTTGAGAGAGTGTGTTAATTTTGGGCAACTAGGTCTAAAATTCATGATGTCATGCTCAAATGATGATGCCAATATTTTTATTGGATTCCTCTTTCAGAGAGGTGCAAGATCAATCCAAAGATCATCTTGATCGAATGTGTAGAACATGTATTTTGAATTTATTCCACATGTGCAAGGTGAGCCTAATTTATCCCAAATGCATAAGAGATGTTCCACACACCCCCACAGATGTCTATATATTGGAGATACTTGGATTTCATTACACACAAAATTGGTGGAGGCATTTTTCTTCTCCCTTGGATGGTGATGGAGCAACGTTCTTGGTTCTACGTTTAGGGCTTCTTGGTGCAACATCTTGGTGGAGTATTCTTGATGAAATATCCTGGGGTTGTGTGATATATAAGTAGGCTTCTTGGTGCAACATCTTGGTGGAGTATTCTTGATGAAATGTCCTGGGGTTGTGTGATATATGTGGTTGGATGACCTTATGAATACTTTGCTGGTTGAACCATCCTGCTGATCGCCGTAACTATATTTTATTCCGTGATCTTTGGTGGATGTCGTGAATTTCCAAATCTTTGGTGGATGTCGTGAATTTCTGGAGTTAATGTCATTACAGAAGGAGAGGTGTGCTATGAGCAAACTACACAAGATTAATAATTAATTTGAACAATAAAGTATTTAGAATTGTTGGCACCATGGATTTTTAAGTGGTGATATTATCCATAATTTTAGTGACATTTTATAATTCCGATGGACATGAGAAACCATAACTTTATGGAATTAGGGCCACTTTACTAGCATTGACAAGTAGAAAGTGCAACTTTTTGAGTTTGAGATTAATAAAAATAAATCAATTAAATTCACTTGAAATTTACATTTAAAATATAGAGTTGTATTTAGTGTTATTTTTGAAAAGCTTTCAAAATTACTATTTTTATCTAATTTGTATAAAAATCATATATTTATTAAAAATTAAATTTGAATAACACAATTCAATATTTTAACTAAAATTTCTCAATTTAATATTATTATTTTTTTATATAAACAATAAATTACATATATATTATTTGATTAATTTTCTAAATCGGCATTCCCCATCCCTATCGCTATTATCACCCCGCAAATAAACTTTTGTAACTAAATTGAATTGAATTTAAGGTAGGGTTTTACCCATTCTTGTGCGCTAGGCTTGTGCGCTAGGCTAGATCTAGGTTGTGTCCAGTTTGAATGTTTTATATAGCAGTTTTTATATCTTTATAAAATATAGTTTGAAACAGGTTTTTCTTTTATAGCTCGTAAATATCAAGAGGAGTTGTATAGTTGGAGCTTGCACAGACAGTCATACAGAGGGAGAACGGAGTCATTAATAGGAATATGGAAGGAAATATGGAAGGACGAGCTCAATACAGTGGGGATGATGCAAGAAGGACAAGATCAACATTGTGCGGGGATTGACGAACACAGATTGCACAGGAATGATTTGGAGAGCAGGGTTTATATGTATGTTTTTTTTTTATAATTATTATATTTTGTTAAATATAAGACTTTTGTGATCCATAATGTAAATGAATGTCTTTATGTGATTAATCCAAAAAACACTCATCTACATTATTATATTTATTAAGGAATTTTGTAATATTTAAATATTAAAAAAATCCATTCAATATTTTTATCTATTTTCTTGTTGAAATTATTATACTTATTAAGAAATTTTGTGATATTTGAATATTAAAAAATAGCATGTTATATTCCTTTTAATATTGAAAATAATCCAAACAGGTATAAATGATGTGGTGTGATCCCTCCAAACTGCTAGGGCAGGGAGGACGTGGCATGGCCACTCACAAATTAGCCGTTGATTGAAAAAGATATTTTGATCATGATGTTCACAAGTTCATCTATATTATTAATAATATTTAAATATTTAAAAAATCCATTCAATATTTTTATCTATTTTCTTGTTGAAATTATTATACTTATTAAGAAATTTTGTGATATTTGAATATTAAAAAATAGCATGTTATATTCCTTTTAATATTGAAAATAATCCAAAGAGGTATAAATGATGTGGTGTGATCCCTCCAAACGGCTAGGGCAGGGAGGACGTGGCATGGCCACTCACAAATTAGTCGTTGATTAAAAAAGGCTATATAATGAGGATTTTGATTATGATGTTCACAAGTTCAAGTTGAAGGAGGATAAGGACGGTACCGGAGTGAATGGAATTAAGACGATGCCCTTCGGTGCAGGGAGGAGGAGGACTAGCCACATCGCCGCTCCCAGCCGACCAGGATGCGTGCCCAGAACTAAGAGCTTCTCAATTAAGAGCGTTCATACAACTAGTTCCATGCGTTCATACATTCGATTCGTTCATGGATATTTGTGGATGAAGAGAAGGGAGTTCAGGAATAATTAATTTTCAGAAGGACAAATAGTAATGGTTTACATTCATTTTAGTAAATTACATATAGGTTTGCAGGTCTTCCTAGATTTTTTATTTTGATTGTTCAGCTAACATGTAGGTTTCTTTAGTAATTTTTTTTGTTAACAGGTTGTTCTTGAATCCAATCTTGTTGCCCTGCGAGACACTATTGGACCAATAACCTTTCTGAACCTTCGCCATTTAATATTCCTCCCACCTTTGACATTTTTTCCAATATTCTTCCCACCACTTCTTGCGTTGATGGTGAGATTTCCTTTCAGATTTTCTTTTCATAAATCAAAAGGTGCTCTACAAATTTGGATTTAGTTGGCTGCAACGCTTCCCAGAAGGCCCCCGTCTTCAAGATTTTTTTCGAGACGAATGAAGGCCCCATGTTTCATTACTCCTCCTGAAACAAAGCACCATTACCATACAAATCGGAGGCAAAGCTTCATGAGTATTGACTGTATCGTCTGCTGCTTCCACCCGTGCAGATCTATTTATGAGGTTCTCTCTGTTTCTCTAATTCGATTTGTTTTCTAGTGGGATGCCATTTTTGGATTTCTTCTAAGCGTGCAGTATCCATGATCTCTGTTCTTTTTTTCCACACAAACATAATCTCTGTTCTTCTTTTCCATTGTAATGATATTATTAAAAGATTTGATTGATAAGGTCTGCGCCTTCTTTTAATTGCTTTCTTATAATGTTTGCACCTTCTTTTAATCAACCGGTGTCTGTGTCAGGTAACTATTACTAAAATCAACCGGTGTCTGTGTCAGGTAACTACTAAAGTCAACCTGCAAGGTCACACAGGAAACCCGGAAACCCAGGATCATTGGCTGTAAACAAAACCCCCAAGAAACCTAATTCTGGTCTCAACGCCAAAGGTAAGTTTCTGCATCTTCGTTTTGTGTTTCTTGAATTAAAAGTTTCAAGTAAACCCATTTCAAATAATTATAAATAGAATTGTTTTTTCATTTTCATTTTGTGGTGGTTCTATAATTTTCGAATTAATACTTGTTTGTAATATCACTTTTTTTTGGATTTCTTCTAAGCGTGCAGTATTCATGATCTCTATTTTTTTTTTCCATTGATATATAGTTTTATGAGATTAATTTAATCATATGATTAAAAGATTTGATTGATAAGGTTTGAGCCTTCTTTTAATTGATTTCTTTTAATGCTTGCACCTTCTTTTAATCACCTTCTTTTAATCAACCGGTGTCTGTGTCAGGTACTACTAAAATCAACTTGCAAGGTTTCACAGGAAACCCGGAAACCCAGGAGCATTGGCTGTGAACAAAACCCTCAAGAAACCTAATTATGGTCTCGACGCCAAAAGTAAGTTTCTGCGTCTTCGTTTTGTGTTTCTTGAATTAAAAGTTTCAAGTAAACCCATTTCAAAGAATTATAAATAGATTTTTTTTTTCGTTTTCATTTTCTGGTGGTTCTATAATTTTCGAATTAATACTTGTTTGTAATATCACTTTCTTTTTTTGGATTACAACTATATTTTCTCTGTCTACTGTTAAAACAAAAACCAGTCTACTTCTCTTAGTTTTATTGTTCCTAGTTTTATTATTCCATTTTCCTTCTGTCCTAGGCTATCACAGATGCCATAGTTTCTTATTAATTCATATCAGCTGGTGTAATCTCTTTGTCTTTCATTTCTCCGTTGTAATTTAGATATTTCTTTGTTGGATTTATCAAATCAAATTTCTAGATAAATTGAATTTTCTTTGATGTTTTTTCAGGTATGTTTTGAGAATTTTGATTCCATCTATTATATTCATCTTAATATCAAATATCAAATCAAATGTCTGGGCATATTAAATTTTTCTTCGATGTTTTTGCAAGTATATTTTAAGGATCTTGATTATATAGATAATATCTAACTTGAATATTAGTTTGTTTTCAATTTTTATTAAAACTTGAATATTTAAACTTTTATTAATAGCTTTTAATTTATTTTGTTTTTTGAATGATTTCTTCATTAATATTCTAATATAGAGTAATGTAGCTTAAGCTTGAGTAGCCTAGCCTAGGCTACTAAAGACTACACTAAGGTAAGCTAGAGTAGGCTAGGTTAGGCTAGAATAGGCTAGACTAACTTAGGATAGGCTAGACTAGACTAGGATAGGCTAGGTAAGAGTAGTTTAGGCTAGGAAAAGCTAGGTTAGGCTACTATACCCTAGGATAGAGTAGGTTAGGCTAGGCTAGGTTTAGGCTAGTCTAGGATAGGATAGGATAGGCTAGGATAGGATAGGTTAGGCTAGGCTACTATAGCCTAGCATAAAGTAGGTTAGGCTAGGCTAGTATAGCCTAGCATAGAGTGGGTTAGTCTAAGATAGGTCAAACTAAGATAGGCTAGGCTAGGCTAGGATAGCTTACACTAGGTTAGGCTAGGCTAGGTAAGACTACACTAGGGTAAGCTAGGTTAGGATAGGTTAGCTTAGGTTAGCTTACACAAGCTTAGGCTAGGCTAGGTTAGGATAGGTTAGGCTAGGGTAGGGTAGGCTAGGTTAGGCGAGCTAGGTTAGGGTAGGCTAGGCTAGGTTAGGTTAGGTTAGGTTAGGCTAGGCTAGGCTAGGATAGGCTAGGCTAGGCTAGGCTAGGTTAGGTTAGGTTAGTATAGGTTAGGATAGGATAGGTTAGGGTAGGTTAGGTTAGCTTAGCTTAAGCTAGGGTAGGGTAGGTTAGGTTAGGTTACGTTAAGCTAGGGTAGGGTACGTTAGGTTAGGCTAGGCTAGGTTAGGTTAGGTTAGGTTAAGCTAGGGTAGGGTAGGTTAGGGTAGGGTAGGTTAGGTTAGGTTAGGTTAGGCTCGGTTAGGTTAGGTTAGGTTAGGTTAGGTTACGTTAGGCTAGGCTAGGCTAGGTTAAGGTAGGCTAAGGTAGGCTAGGGTAGGTTAGGTTAGGTTAGGATAGGTTAGGTTAGGCTAGGTTAAGGCTAGGGTAGGGGAGGTTAGGTTAGGTTAGGTTAAGCTAGGGTAGGGTAGGTTAGGCTAGGCTAGGCTAGGCTAGGCTAGGCTAGGCTGGGGTAGGCTAGGCTCGGGTAGGCAACGATAGGTTAGGCTAGGTTAGGTTAGGGTAGGCTACGTTAGGTTAGGTTACGTTAGGTTAGGCTAGGGTAGCTTAGGCTAGGTTAGGCTAGGTTAGGATAGGGTAGGTTAGTGTAGGCTAGGTTAGGTTAGGCTAGGCTAGGTTAGGCTAGGCTAGGCTAGGCTATGGTAGGTTAGGCTAGGATAGGTTAGGCTATGCTAGGTTAGGTTAGGTTAGGCTAGGATAGATTAGGTTAGGTTAGGTTAGGTTAGGCTAAGCTAGCGTAGGGTAGGTTAGGTTAAGCTAGGGTAGGTTAGGTTATGCTAGGTTAGGTTAGGTTAGGTTAGGTTAGGTTAGGTTAGGTTAGGCTAGGTTATGTTAGGTTAAGCTAGGGTAGCATAGGTTAGGTTAGGTTAGGTTAGGCTAGGCTAGGCTAGGCTAGGTTAAGGTAGCCTAGGCTAGGCTAGGATAGGTTAGGATAGGTTGGGCTAGGATAGGTTAGGTTAGGGTAGGTTAGGTTATGTTAGGGTAGGGTAGGTTAGGTTAGGTTAGGTTAGGTTACGCTAGGGTAGCGTAGGTTAGGGTAGGTTAGGTTAGGTTAGGTTAGGATAGGCTAGGCTATGGTAGGCTACGGTAGGTTAGGCTAGGTTAGGGTAGGCTAGGTTAGGGTAGGCTAGGTTAGGCTAGGCTACGTTAGGCTAGGATAGGTTAGGCTTGGATAGGTTAAGTGAGGCTAGGCTAGGTTAGGTTAGGTTAGGCTAGGTTAGGTTAGGTTAGGCTAGTTTGGGTTAAGCTAGGGTAGGTTGGGTTAAGCTAGGGTAGGTTAGGTTAGGTTAGGTTAGGTTAGGGTAGGCTAGGCTACGCTACGGTAGGGTAGGGTGGGTTAGGCTAGGCTACAATAGGCTAGGATGGGCTAGGGTGGGCTAGGCTAGGCTAGTCTAGGCCATGATAGGTTAGGTTAAGTTAGTTTAAGTTAGGTTAGGTTAGGTTAGGTTATGGTAGGTTAGGCTAGGATAGGTTAGGGTAGGGATAGTTACGCTAGGCTAGTCTAGGCTAGGTTAGGATAGGGTAGGTTAGGGTAGGGTAGGGTAGGTTAGACTAGGCTAGGCTATGTTACGTTAGGTTAGGCTAGGGTAGGGTAGGCTAGGTTAGATTGGGCTAGGTTTGGGTAGGCTAGGTTAGCTTTCGCTAGGCTAGGCTAGGCAAGGTTAGGGTAGGCTAGGCTAGGGTAGGCTAGGGTAGGCTACAGTAGGCTAGGCTAGGTGAGGTTAGGATATGGTAGGTTAGGGTAGGGATAGTTAGGTTAGGTTAGGCTAGGCTAGGGTAGGTTAGGTTAGACTAGGCTACGCTATGGTAGGTTAGGTTAAGGTAGGGTAGGTTAGGGTAGGTTAGATTGGGCTAGGTTAGGGTAGGCTAGGTTGGCTTAGACTAGGTTAGGTTAGGCTAGACCACGTTAGGCTAGGCTAGGCTAGGCTAGGCCAATTACCATAGCTAGGCTAGGCTAGGCTAGGATAGGCTACACTAGGCTAGGATAGGCTAGGCTACGCTACGCTAGCCCAGGATATGCTAGGCTAGGCTAGGCTATGCTAGGATATGCTAGTCTAGTATAGGTTAGGCTAGGATAGGTTAAGCTAGGCTAGGATAGGTTAGGCTAGGGTACGCTAGGCCAAGGAAGGCTAGGGTAGGATAGGGTAAGCTAGGATAGTTTGGGGTAGGGTAGGTTAGGCTAGGCTAGGTTAGGTAGGCTAGGATAGGGTGTGCTAGGCTACGGTAGGTAAGACTAGGCTAGGTTAAGATAGGCTAGGGTAGGCTAGGGGAGGCTAGGCTAGATTAGGTTAGGCTAGGCTATGTTATGTTAGGCTAGGTCAAGTTAGGTTAGGTTAGGTTAGGTTAGGTTATTCTAGGCTATGTTAGGGTTGGCTAGGGTAAGTTATGTTAGGCTAGGGTAGGTTAGGTTAGGCTAGGCTAGGTTAGGCTAGGTTAGGTTGGGCTAGGGTGTGCTAGGCTAGGGTAGGTAAGACTACAGTAGTTTAGGCTAGGGTAGGTAAGAATACACTAGTTTAGGCTAGGATAGGTTAGGCTAGGCTAGGCTATGTTAGGCTAGGTTAGGCTAGGCTATGTTATGTTAGGCTAGGTCAGGTTAGGTTAGGTTAGGTTAGGTTAGGTTAGGCTATGCTAGGTTAGGTTAGGCCAGGTTAGGCTAGGTTAGGTCAGGCTAGGCAAGGCTAGGCTAGGCTAGGCTAGGATAAGATAGGGTAGGTTAGGTTAGGTTAGGTTAGGTTTGGCTAGGTTAGGTTAGGCTAGGTTAGGCAAGGCTAGGCTAGGGTAGGCTAGGCTAGGCTAGGCTAGGTTAGGCTAGGTTAGGCTAGGTTAGCCTAGCCTTGCCAAACCTTGTTGGTGTGCTTCCGGCCCACCATGATGATATTGAGTTTGTTTACCTCTATTTGATCTTTGCCCCATATGCATCCTACCCATGGAGTTTCATACTCATGGGAAGTATCTCTCATTTGGCCAATGAGGTGGGAAATGTGAATAGAGACCATAGCAAGACTGATGCACACATTAGATATTTCCGTACACTCTATGTCTAGGATGACATGTGTCCAACCACTTGATTTGGGATCAAGTCTAGCGAGGTTTCAAACCTCCAACTGACATTGGGTCAGTGAAACTAAATTGGGGTTAGTATATGACTCTCTCGATTCCAAGAGACATTTTGGACCTCCAACTGACTTTGAGTCAGTGAAACTATCTTCAGGTTAATATATGACTTTCTCGAGTCCAAGAGAGGTTTCAAACCTCCAACTGACTTCGGTTCAGTTAAACCAACTTTGGGTTGGTGTGTGACTCTTTTGAGTCCTATAGAGGTTTCACACCTCTGAACTGACCTCAGGTTAGCTGTGAGTGATGTCCTTATGATTCAAATTTTGTCTTGAAATAAATAAGCCAGCGAAGTAAGTTACGGTGGGATGACGCACGATGTTTGGAGGGCACTGGTGGATGGAGTTCTCCCTAGTTGAGAGAGTGTGTTAATTTTGGGCAACTAGGTCTAAAATCCATGATTTCATGCTCAAATGTTGATGCCAATATTTTTATTGGATTCCTCTTTCATAGAGGTGCAAGATCAATCCAAAGATCATCTTGATCGGATGAGTAGAACATGTATTTTGAATTTATTCCACATGTGCATGGTCAGCCTAATTTATCCCACATGCATAAGAGATGTTCCACACACCCCCACAGATGTCTATATATTGGAGATACTTGGATTTCATTACACACAATTTGTGGAGGCATTTTCTTTCTCCTTGGATGGTGATGGAGCAACGTTCTTGGTTCTGCGATTTGGGGCTTCTTGGTGCAACATCTTGGTGGAGTATTCTAGATGAAATGTCACGGGGTTGTGTGATATGTGGTTGGTGACATTTAATAACTATGTTGGTTGAACCATCTATTTGATGTTAGTAGCCACCATTATTTATCTGTTTTTAACTTGTCTTGCATCAATCTATTGTGTATTCTTGTCTTCATCTTACTTTAACTATGCCCCTATAAGTTTAAAGTATATTTTCATCTTAGCATAAAACATCTTCAAAATTTAACACATAATGCTACATCTTCTGCTTTGGAAGTTAAACCATCAACAAAGTTAGAAATACAATGTACCAACATTTTCTCCTTTTT
The DNA here is from genome assembly GCA_034641835.2 of Pinus albicaulis. Lineage (NCBI taxonomy): Eukaryota > Viridiplantae > Streptophyta > Pinopsida > Pinales > Pinaceae > Pinus > Pinus albicaulis. The sequence continues at coordinate 6,239 of JAXQQM020068413.1, read as the reverse complement.
CTATTACTAGGTCTCCTTTAATGACCTTCCAGCTTTTATCTGTGAAATTTGTAACACAACCTTCACTGCCTCACTACCTTGTTGAAATCATACTTTTCTTTAGCTCTGGAACATGCCTTAGCTCCTTTAATAACCATTGGTTTCAATTTTTCTATTTTACAGGAACTTGACCACATAAAATATGCAGAAACACAAAGACATAAAACATATAAAATAAGAGAGACACAAATATATGTGGTTCACCCAACTTGGGCTATTTCCATGGAAACAACCAATCCTTCTGTTACATTATCCAGCAAAATGAAGAGACACAATCTACATCAGATCCAATGTAATATCCTCTTCTCTCTCACATAGTCCCCTTTTTGATTTCTCACTCATAGTATACACACCATACACAAACGCAATACAATACCCTTAAACAACAGACAAGTTTCCTTCTAGGGTGAAAACCCTAAATTAAACATAACTTCTACTGCCAAATCATCTGCCTAATGAACGACCCATATTGACTATGAAATTACAACATTTTAGAAGGAAATTTTACATATTTTTTTAGCCTCGGGGGCGCTTCCCCCAAAACCCCCTCCCAAGGGGGGCTCCAAAAGGCCGCCGACACCCCCCCAATACCCCCCTCATGAAGATGAAATGACGTTAAGAATAGGGTTCCAACATGGCGATACATATAAATAAAGAAGATAATCATGTTCCACACCCAACACAACATATGAATAAAAAAATTAATTAGACTAGGGTTTGATCATAAAAACACACACATACAAAGCAAATCATTCCAAAGACATTGTGGGGCTCTTACTTACACATTCCATGAAACCCTAATGAGTAACGATTTCAATATAGGAACATAAAAAACCCAATATTACCAGCATTTCATACGTTCAAGACTTTATCCCTTATCATTCAACCCTAAGAAGTTAGTTTTTCATGATCATATCAAAATCATAAACATGATATCGTTAATAAAAACTTCAAATACAATATCCTTAAGAAGTTTAGGGTTTCAGACATTCACATTAGAATACCCTTCAGTTAGGGTTTTCCAAAACTTGTCTAGGGTTTTACAAAATCAATTAGAAATATGAGTGGGGTAGGTAGATTTATCAAGTGATGAATCACCTAGAATAAGAATCATTATGATTCAGTATAGACAGATATAACAATGCGAGTAAGATAATGTCAAATGAAAAAACCTTTAATATAAATAAATCTATGTTTTAAGGCATACCTTTGTTTCTTGACAAACCTTGTCTTGAGAGGCCCTCCTTCATACTTCTTGAGAGTATAACAATTCTTTTCCTAATCAAGACCATAGAGGGAGAAATTTCATTAGTATTAATATAATCAAAACTGAAATAAGTATATGAAACCAAAAATGAGCCTAAAATGAGATACTTATCTTGAGGATCTGTTTAGGACTCCCTACAAAGCTTTGAGGGATACCTAAAACTTATAAACAAGAAAAATGTATTTTCCAAAAATATATTAAAGGCCTATAAATTATAAAACATCAAAAATATAAAATAAAATATCTAAAGCTACAAGAAAAGACTTGGTAGTGTAAGTCTCTAATGTTAAATTCTCCAGGCTTGACTTCCTTTGAGTTTCCTTCTTCAACAATGTTGGCCAAATATCTCTCTATTTTCTTGTTTCTCCGATTTTAGAGATAGTCACTCCTATAGTGACCCTTCTTATGGAATCGATATTATTATACCTTGGACATGTCACTTTATTCCAGGGCCCTTTATATTTATTTCATTTCTGTTTAGAAATATAGGCATTAGGTACTCCTTCAGGATTGGAAGCTAATGAGATACTTAATTCCTCTCGACTGTCGGCAATCCATTGTTCTTCAAAGGTGGAAGCTACCATCCAATTATTAAATATGGCAGCAAATGCACCCCAAGTAGGCTTCAATCCTAATAGAGCATTGATCATGAGTTCTTTGTCTAGAACAATTTCATAAATGGCCAAAATATCATCCTTGATTATTTCTATATTCACAAACGAGGCCAATGTGTCTTATTTTGTCATATTTGTAGTCCTTAGCTCATTTTTCAAAGTATCTACTTGACGAATGTTCTTAACAGTGAATAACTTTGACAAGGCTTCATACATTTTGTGAGCATGGTCAATGTTGGCTATGAATGGGAAAAGGTTGTCCTTTATTCCTGCTACCATTAAGGTTGTACTTTTCCTTTGACCGGGTATAGTACCTTATTCTTTTCAAGGATGAGGCCAATTCTCTTCTTCTAGGACCTGTAGTTTGAGGCTCCTTCAATTTTTTTTCTCCCTTGATTGTGTTAGACATCCTTCTAGAGTGTAGTAGACTCCTACCCCGAGATGATCCTTCAAATTTTTCCTTGATCAAGTGCTGAGGACTTTATTTTTCTTCCTTATTTCAACAAATCTATGATATCATGTTAGAAAATCAAAAAGGCGGAAATATTTTCTTATTCTTGAAAATTACTTGTGATGTTTCTTATTATTACGATTATTTATATCTTCGTTCTTTTAGTTCATCAATAAATTACCAAAGCAACATCACATAAAACAACAGACACCAGATGCAGGAACTATGCCAGGGGGTAACCCCCCTTAAGGGGAAAACCCTCCTCGCATATGCTCCATTAGTCCCATACTCCTAACCATAGTTGATCCTAAGTGTCCCATATTTCTACAACTCCCACAAAGTTTGAATGATGGCCACATTAACCTCTACTTTATTTTCATGTGCTTGTACAATTCTATCATTATCTTCTTTAAAACTCATTTATCCCTATAAAATTCTCAATGTATCTTCCAAATCAGATGAATATCCAACACAATGCAATGTGAAATGTCTCACCTAAACCAATTCATGAAAAAACTAACGAACCTTAGTGTAAGTTTGGGAGGATACATCCTGCAAGATCAACCATTAACCAAATACATGTATATCCATAATCGTAGCCTCATATAAACTTGTAACAAAAGGCATAATAGCTTATAAACCTCACAATAGTTGGAGTAGAATCATGGATGCATAACCATACAAACTACAAAACATGACCTAATGTATAACCATACCATTGAAAATTTACTACACACCATCACAAGCATAAGCGAAATGTAACCAAGCGTGAATGACCAAATCATTTTCAACATATAATCATCACACAAGAAAGCATACAAGGACACTACACAAGCATGACCAATATGTGACCTAGCATAAAAAAGCAATGCATATACAACATGTAACAATATGTAAGATAATGTGCATGGACAATACACAAACATGAAAAATAGATAATCACTCATACACACATTACCACATGTTGACAACGACAACATAAACACTTCCATGGGGACACCATGGCCAACAAAACATGGGTGCAATAAAAAAATACACCATAAGTATGAAAAAAACACATGAAATCAACATAATGCATGATCAACACACTACTCATCGATTCTGAGAGTTGAACCATGCTCTGATACCACTCTATAACACCCTCATCCCACATCAACCCAGGTAACCAACCAACTAAGGTAAACATGTGAGGAGAGGCTACTAATATGAGATTTCACCTCATATGTTACCTTAAGGTAGTGGAACCGAGGGAAAGAAGATAAAGACACCTTACAAAACATCAACACCATCCCTAAGAGGTAATCCGACATCCCAGACCCCTAACCCCTAAGGGCGACTGAATTTTCAGCCCTTTTGGGCCATAGTCGTAGGTATGCCAAGGCACAATAATAGTTGGGAGCCTATAGCCATAAGAACAACACAACAAACATGCGGGGAGGGCCCCAATTGGTCAGTTATGTGTGTTCAACTATAAGATTTATGCCACCTTTTTAGCCATAGAGCCCAAGTCATTTCCCAGAACTTCATGAAACTTTAGGAGATAATAAATAACATTAAAAAAAAGGTACAAAAGCAATAACATCATCAAGAACTCATCCAGATATCTCCTAGCCATGACAGGAATTTCATCAAGCATGTCGCAAACATTGCATCTACGAGTGTAAACAACAAGTTTGAGCATAGGTGTCTCATACTTATCTAAGAATCACTAAAATACATTTTCTTACATCATTAGTACAGAGTACAATATATTTGACCATAGATACATTATGCATTCATTTACAAGTAAAAACATAAGATAGAGACATACATCATCATTAATAAAACATATTCTTATAACCAACATAATAAAAACAAAAATACCATGTATGTGATAGCAATAGAATCCACATAATAATACATTTTCATACCAAAATACCAAAGGAATATGAGTTCTTCATTAATGCATGTAAAAAAAAATGGGGTTGAGGAATTCACGTTGACAAGCCATATATTAGTTTAGCCAAGTCTCACTTCGACCCAGCCTTTGCTGCCATATTCCAAGCGAAAAGCATGAATGTGGGATATCCTACAACATCAATCATAATCAATTCGGGGCCTCGAAAAGGCCAAACCACCTCAACCCTCAACCAATGACTCCACCTCATGGTCGGAAATCACAACCATTGTTGATTGGTCTCTATCCAAGTTGTTCGAGGACTCCAGAGTGTTTTTTCCAATCAGGGCTTCGAGGACTAGTAACTCAACCCACCTAGGGCTTCCAAAGTGTTTTTCCAACCAAGGCTTCCACGACAAGTAACTCAACCCATAGTTGTTTGTCGGGCTTCCAGAGAGTTTTTCCAACCAAGGCTTCCATGAACTAATAACTCAACCCATAGCTAAATGAATCATGAGAACAAGTGTAGAGCTATAAAAAGGGTCTCTTTCACCTCTAATCACCTCACATTAATATGTCAACCCGAGAGCGTTTTGTCATTACAAAGAGTGACTCAATCCGAGGCTCATTTGTCGGAGTAATGCTAGTAGTACAGTGCTTAAGAAATACAAGAGTAAACGGATGCTTAACTGAAATCAAATTACTTTAAAGAAATAAATCACACACTCAGAAAACTCAATAACTTATCAGTCAAGGGTGCGGCAATGATAACCCATCCCTTCGGAAACATGGAAAAGGAACTAGAGCATAGATCACGAGCCTGGGAGCTAGACAGTGACTGCTACTGCTCACTACAGCCTTAGATCATCTCTCACAACAAACCAACAACTGCAAGTAAATGGAACAACAAAGCGAATAAAGGATTGAACCACAATTCTGAAATGGAACAGCAACTCTAAAATGGAACAACAATTGAATAAATAAGTCCCGCGGGTTATAACCAAACTCAATCTATACACTCTTTGCAATCAAAGAACATTCTGTCACTCTAAAGGCGATTTACACAGATCACACTAATGGAACAACAATAACAACGAATGAATTATAGAACAGTACTGATAAATTAGGAACGCACACCACACGAACGTTTTAGTATAACATCTCTGTAATATAACAGTAAGAATGTGCGATTAACTCTTGAAAGGATAAATAACTTGATACAGAGTCAACATACAATTCTATCTGTAGAAACTTCAATGATTCAAACTTGAACGGAGCATATCATATGAACTTGTAAAGCATATCAAATGATCAAATAACAAGAATACACAAACCACACAGAAGTGAACCTGTAATGGTACAGAAGCAAGTGTCCTTCGGGGCTGGGCCCTTAGCCTCCAAGGATACACCGCTTTAAGTTAATGCAGACGCGAAGATGGAATAATCACCAAGCCTTTATTAATGCATCGATCAAAAATACATCGAACCAGTCTTCAACAAAACTTAATAACCAAAGCTGATGTCTTACAAAAGATTACATAAAACGTATCCTATCTCTCTCTTATCTGTCTTAAACTAACAGTGCTGTCTCTTTTTATAAATACGACGGCGGAGATGTCCAAGCAACTAGATAAATAAAGCAGCGATCCCTCAGGATCTTCGATCCTGAGGGATTCGCCAAACTGTTAACTCTTCATCCTGTCTTTTCTGTTGCGCTGAGCTGGTGTCCTCTCCTTCTTTCCCGAGCCGATTTAATTTGATCTGTTTCCCTATGTTTGCGTTCGGTTCTCGTCCAGAGAGACAGCAGTTATCTCCACTTTGTCCTTTCCTTTGGAGCGGCAACTCTTCGTTTTCTCCTTTTCCTGTATAGAAAATAACCATTATCAGTGGCTAAGTTATGCACATCAATTCTCACATGTTTTGTTATAGTTCCTTATTACTTTCCAAATTCATGATTCAAAAGGTTCACAAATTCTATTAAAAAGCCATTGA
>JAXQQM020059463.1:0-44692 GCA_034641835.2 Pinus albicaulis | reverse complement strand
AAACCTTGACCTTTGATGAGTTTAGTTGGTTTAATTTCGATATCATATTCTAAAATGGTAGCTATCCACTTACCTCGTTTGCCTTCAATACCATCTTGAGTCAAGATGTCTTTAACTACAGCATTAGGCACATAAGCTATCACATGAGAATATAATATATAAACTTTGAAATCTTTAATTTCTTTCACAAGTGAAAAAGCCTGTTTCTCCATGATATTGTATTTCAAAGATGCATCTCTAAGTGCTTTACTGAAAAAGGCAATTGGTTTTTCACATCCCTGATCATCCTTTTGTAGTAAAACAGCTGCAATTGTATGTTCAGAAGCAAATGAAAAAATAATGAAATCTCTATCAAACTTTGGACTGGTAAGAATTGGTGTTCTTGTTAAAGCCATTTTGATTTCTTCAAATGATTGCTTGGCTTCTACAGTCCAGTCAATGCTTGAATCTTTTTTAAGCATGTTAGTAAGCAATCTAAGTAATTCAGCTAAACTGGAAATAAACCTTCTCAAGAAATTAATCTTTCCTATGAAAGCTTGAAGTTCTTTAATGTTTCTGGGATGAGGTATTTGCAAAATTGCTTGTATTCTTTCAGGATCAATTCTAATGCCATCTTTAGAAATAATGTGACCTAGGAGCTTTCCTTCTTCCAAACCAAACAATGAATTTTTAGGATTTAAGGAAATACCATATTTTCTGCACTTTATAAACACTTGCCTTAGATGATCTAAATGTTGCTGATCTGTTTTGGAAAAAAATGTTAAATCATCTAGATAAATTACCAGAAAATCATGTATTTCTTTAGCAAAAGCAATTTCCATTGCTCTTTGAAATGTAGCTCCTGCATTCTTGAGTCCAAATGGCATCTTGACATATTTAAAAGTACCCCATGGTGTTGTAAATGTTGTTTTATCTTGATCATCAGGATGAACCAGAATCTGGTTATACCCTGAAAATCCATCTAGAAGAGATATTCTTGAAGATCCCACTACCCTCTGTAGAATATGGTCCATTTTAGGCAAAGGATAGTTATCTTTTAAAGAAACTTTATTCAAATTTCTTAAATCGACACACAGTCTAATTTCTCCAGTCTTTTTCCGTGTTGGTACTAAATTAGAAACCCATTCAGAGAATCTGATAGGAGCTATAATTCCTGCTTCATACATTCTTTTAATTTCCTTTTCAATTGAAGGTAATAAAACAGGATTAATCCTCCTAAGTTTCTGTTTGAAAGGTTTCTGATCTGGTTTCAAAGGTATAGTATGTTGAATGATTGATGTATCATATGATTTAAGATCTTCATAACTCCAGGCAAAAACATCCTGGAATTCTTTTAAGAGTTCAACATATTTAACCTTTTGATCTTTTGGCAAAGACTTAGATAGTTTAACCATTTTGGGATTTTTTGGGGTTCCTAAGTTGCATTCTTCAATATCAGCTTTAACAGGTTCCATTTTGGGTTTAAATGGAATGTCATTTGAGTCAAAAAGATCTTCCAGAGGAGTTAATCCTTTGGGTAAATGATTATCTTTCAGATTAATGATTTCAGTTTCATCTTCTATGATCTCATCGAATTCCATTTGTATCAAATCCTGCATATATTTTTCAGTGAATTTGGTTGGGTGAAGCATATGAATTTCCATCTCTTCAGAAATATTTGTTTCTTGTTCATCTACTTGATCAGATTTATTGATTGTTATGTCTTCATCTATATTACTGTTAGAAAACTCATTTTCTAGTGTCAAAAAACTATTGATCTGATTGTTATTTACAAATACTTGCCAATTCATTAGATTGTCCGGTATAGCAGGTCTATGTCTAATCTCAGCTGTGAACTGATGATTAGGTCCAAAAGGAAATTTACATTTGCTAGCGAACATTGCAAGACTGTGAGCATGCAAATTTTGTTTCCTGGGAATCTTGGCAAGTTGAGCTTGTAGAAAGGTGTTGAGAATTTCCACAACTGTTTCTCTGTATTGTTTCAATCTGGGATCTTTGGTTGAACATTCACCATTAATCTGTTGGATAATTAATTCAGAGTCTCCTATGATTGATACCCTAATTGCTCCTAACTTTTTGACATGTTTAAGCCCTAGAAAAAGGGCTTCGTACTCAGCCATGTTGTTAGTGCATTTAAAATTCAATCTATAAGAATGACCTTCAGCATGATCATTTTCAACATTATGTAACCAAATTCCAGCCCCTGCTCCTAACTTGTTTACTGAGCCATCAAATTCTAAATGCCACAGAATTTCATGTTCATAATCTTCATCAACTATTTTAACATGTTTCTTAACAGGAGCTAGTTGTTTAGCTTTTTCTGGTATTTCTTGGTTGTCTGGTGTTTCTTGGTTTTCTGAAATCTCTTCGATCTGAACAATGGATTTATTTGTAGTTTCTGTTTCAGGTGCTTCTAGCTCAGTAGGAAGGTCCATTTCAGCATTGTAAAGGATGAAGGAGTCCATATCAGAATGTACTGAATAGACAGGGAAGTTTTCAGGCTTCTCATGGCTACTAACTAAGTACTTCATCAAAGTCTCTCTATATAATCTTTTAGGTTGACCAAATACTGAAATAGTGGCATATGACATGTCTAGTTGAATAGATCCTCCAAGTTTAGCACCCCAAGATCTAGACAACAACATACCATATTTAGGAGGAATATCAACCACTACTATATCCATCAAAACAGACTTCGCAGGGTATTGCACCAAAGTAACACACAAATCTTTAATCAAACCTAAACATCTTACCTGACTAGAATCAAAAGAAAACAAATCTTTATACGGTCTGGTAATGTCTAAATTTAATCTTTCCATCACAGCTTTTGGCATCAAATTGTGGGATGCTCCAGAATCAAGCATAGCATTGTGGAGTATTTTATCATGAACGTTCAGGCTAACGTAAAATGGAGGAGTTCCTCCACTTTCTGGTTTGCCATTTACCTCAGGGCCAAAAAGGAGTTTGGGTTGATCATCAAGAATATTCACTGAATCATCCATTCCAGTAATGTTAATGTTAAGGGATTTGCTGATTTGACTTCTATAGACATTATGTTTAGCCAATTCTGATAAAGGAACAACTATCTTTAGTTTGCCTATTTCAGCCTCTAGATTGAAAGGTTTTTCCGTTTGAGCTCTAGTGTTCTGGATAGTTGGGTTTTCTCTATTTTTTGGATCTTCAATGTTTTTCTCTTTTTCATGAGTGGAATTATGATTTGAAGGTGTTTCTGAACTAAATTCTACTGGTTCTTCTACATTTCCTACAGGAGGAAAAGTATTAGATTGTTGTTTATTGTTTGGTTGGTTGTCAGACACATCTTCAATTATTGGATTTGAGGGGTTAGGAGTTGTCCTAGACAGAATTTGTACTTGGGGAATGTTTTGTACAGGAGGGATGTTAACTTTACCTTTGACATTTTGTTTTACAGCTTTCTGTTTGCTATTCTCTGGCACATCAATCCGTCTGCTTCTCAAATTATATTGTTTATGAACCTCATAAATTGCTGTGTCATAGCCTTCTTTAAAATCAAAAGTCTCTCCTGAATGAGTTTGAAATGTTTCAAGGATGTGGTTCTCTTGATCATCTTGAGATAGGAAAACTTCTGGTTCATTTTTGTCCTCATTTACATTATTTATTTCAACATCCTCAGTAGGTTCTTCAGAAGTTGAACCCTCAACAAAATTTTCTTGGAAAGGTGGCCTGATATTTTGGTCAGGGACATTCTTCCCAATATTTTGGTTTTGATTTCTTCTAAAGTTTGGATTTCTCACAACATTTTGATTATCACCAGTAGACTTTCTTTCGATTGTCTCCACTCTGTCTCCTAATATTTCCATACCTTTGATGATTGCATCCAGCTTTCTTTCAAAAGCTGAAGGTTCTTCATTCATAGGCATTCTTCTTTCGGCCTTAGCTCTGGCTCGTTTTTCTATAAGGTTTGCTTCCACACTAACCACTATGCTCTGCATTTCCTCTAGGGTTTGGGGGGCTCTTTCCCTAAGCGAATAGGCTATATCAGAGTCAAAACCATCCAGGAATTTGACCAATACTGAGTCAGGAGGGGGTCTGAGGTTCTGGGGAACAACGTTATATGCTTCATTGAATCTTATTATGTAATCTTGCACTGTTTTATTAGGTCTTTTCCTTAATTTTTCAAATTCTGATAGGATCTGAAGAGGATCTTTCTTCTTCTCCCATCTATTCAAAAATGCTCTATACAAAGCTGGTAAATCAGCGATACTGTTTGGAGTAAGGGCCCTAAACCATGTCCTAACTTCCCCAGTAAGACTCTGAACAAAAATTCTCATTCGGACATCATCAGTGTCAATTTCATAAAACTCAAAGTAATCAGTCATTCTTTTGGTATGTTGTTGAGCTGTATAAGTACCTGATCCATCAAAAGGTGTGATCTTACTCTGATAATCTTGAGGCAAAGCCACAGGGTTGGCTGGCAACTGTAACGGAGCATATCTATTGGCCATTGGAAGGTGTAATGGAATAATAGGTGAGGGTGGTCTAGGTGGAGGAGTAGAAGGGGTGACTGGTGTTTGAAAAGCTTGAGGAAAAGTAACTGAACTTGGGGAAGCTTCAGTAATTACAGAAATGTTTGAACTTTCTTCAAAGGTCTGTTCAGATTGAACAGAGTCTTGTAAATGTCTGTCAAGGTGAAATGAAACAAATCTGAATTGCAAATCTTCAAAAAACAATGGATCTGGAACTAATCTGGATAATTCAGTTTCAGAAAAATTTACAAATAAGGATGTTTCAAATCGCTCATCAAAAGGAATTTCGTCAAAATATATAATCTTCACAGGACAGGAATGTGATCTAGAAAGAGATCTGGAACTTCCAGAACTCTCTTGACTTCCTCTTTCAGAACTTTCTTGGCTTCCCTGTCTTCTAAGAATCCTAGGAATCAGATTCGGATTTTCAAATATCGGTGGTGGATTGGGGTCAGGATTTGACCTAGTGTGACGAATCCTTTCTGAAGCCAGTTTTCCTAGATGATATATGTTTTTGGATTTTTTGGTTTTAATTGAAATGAAAGTACAACTTCTACAAATTCTTCAAGAAATAATGATTTATGATTAAAATTTTCTCAAATATTTATTGAACTAGAGAGTCTGATTAAACATTTGAAACTAAGGTTCAGAGTATAAGCTAAATCAGAGATAGACTGAAGCAACATTTATTTACTTTTGCAATTGCAGAGCAAAAGAAATTTCAAAGGCTACCTAGCTGATCTTCAGACTCTGTCTATAGCTTATAAGTGAAAAATATTAACAATAAAATGATTCAGGCTCCCCAGTATGGTCACCACTATGTTATCACTCAGGTTTTCCTTTAAGTTGTGGAAAAGGAAAGTATACCCGAGGTAACCACAAACCAACCTTCAGATGCAGAATCTAGCCAATCTGCATCCAGAGAGGGCTCTCTCTTTATGATTTATCTTTGTTCTTAGAAGATTTTAGGCTAGTTATAGATCCAAGAGTTTGTTTGAAAATGGTGGAATCCGCAAACTAGGGGCAAGGTTGAAGATTTTCAGTCCATTGGGCTATGGATTCAAAGGATGGCTTTACTGGATTTCTATTCTACACACAAGATGGCTTTGCAGGGCAAGATAGCCAAACAGAGAACAATCCTTAAAATTTAAAGTGGATGGAATGGGTTTGAAGGGATGAAAGGCAGTTAAGAATCTTTCACCATGTTCAAAAGAAAGAAATGAAATGATTACAAATAAAGAGCAGTGAAGAATTCTTTACTATAGTAACCAAAATGTTTAAATTATCGAAACAAGAGCAATTAAGAATTCGTTGCTTATAACTAATTTAGAGGAAAAAATTTAGAATAATCACAACTGAACTCAGAGTACAATTAAGTAAATTCTGAGTTATTCTTTTATGTCAAGTATTCAGAAATGGACACAATGATATTATAAACAAATATAAAACTTAAGACATAGGATAGAAAGACTTATTGAACTACAGTCAGACACATGAATCCTGCAAAAAGTCCTGAGCTTCAAATTGTCATCCAGCAAGCCACAAATAAATTTCTCCAAAACGCTTTTATTCCAAAAACATCAATGTCACAGCGAAGTCGTAGAATCCACACTCAATACTTTCTTTGAGGGTTTATTTATACAAAAAATTATTGAAAATATCTCACACTAACCTAGCAAATAATCTAGGGTGACTAATGAATAAGTTACAATAAAAAGGAGACAGATGGTCTCGTAGATAGGACAAAAAGTAACTGTTGGTGTGTTGTTTCCTCCCTTTGTGGATGTGCTGGAGGCAGGTCCTACAATAAGGCTCGATGCTCTCCTTCTAAGTAATTATTTTTTTACTGCCTTGCTTGTCTGATACTCTTTGTTTCTACTGATACTTTTTAACTACTAAACGGATACTCTTTAACCTGTGCTCATTATTTATCCTTTACATGATAGTAAAAAGACAAAATTCTCTACCTGAAAATAAATTTCACAAAATTTCCAATAAGTCTTCCCACCATTGATCTTCTGCTATTATGGTTCTTTTAAGTTTCCTTAATGTTTCATCGGCCTCTATGTACCTGAAGAAAGTAGGCCTGTTTGGGAATAAATACCTTATTTCATACTCAAGATGAAACAAATCCTTTAACCTGTCGTAGAGATTCCTCCCTGTTGGCAATGTTGCTTCTGACGAACTGATAGAATGAGCAGTTGTGTTATGAGCATGTATACCTATTTTATTAACATAGGTTTCCAGGTCCATTATTTTGTCCTCTGAGAGCATAGGACTGGGTAACCCACTGTCTAATAAAACCTGAAACTTTTCTTTGAAAGCGTTAATTTCCTCCAGAATATCTGAGCATTTCCTTTCCAAGTTTTGCATAAGAGTTATTTTGGTAAAAACTCTTTTTATTTCTAAAATAGTGCCTGTCCTGTCTTCAATTCCTAGCTCTGCAAGCTGTTGCCTAGTCTGTGTATTCAAAAACTGTATAAGTTGATTGGCTTGCTCTGGCCTGCCTCTTAATTCTTCTCTTGTTTTGTCTATTTCTTCCGTGGCTACTTTGACTAAATCATTTTGTTCAAAGATTATCTGAATAAAGGACCAAACACTCTTTATTGATTCAACTATATTATCTCAAAGAATTTTGTTTATTTCTCTCAAAGGCTTTTCTAATGAAAGATCTCTTTCTAAAGCCTTAACCAATTTTTCTAGCCTTTTGATTTCCCTTCTATTATCAGCAACAGTATTTTTTGACACATCATATTTTTGTTCCAAATTTGTGAGCTGCAATTTTGTATATTGAAGTTCTGTGACTCTGAGTTTTAAACTTTCCATTTGTTTTACTAATTCATCAGAACTTAAATTAGAAGTATGCACCTGTAATGGATCTGTTTGTTGATTTGCTGCTGTTGTACCTGTAGTTGTAGTAGCTTCTGTGGTGGATGTCTGCATGATAGCCTCCTTTTCTTTTAAATCCTGTTCCAATTCTTTCTCTGTTTCACTCAGTTGCTCAGTCATTTTCGAGAGCAACTCCATCATTTCTTCCTGTGAATTTTCCTTCAAAACTTCTTGAGTCTGGGGATGCCTTGAGGCTGGTAATTTTAGTTGCTTTCTCAGTGCAGCAATATCATCATCTTTATTTTTAATTAGTGCCTCAATGCTTTTGATATCTTTGGGATTGTGACCCAAACTGATGATTATTTCTTCCATAGACTTTATTCTGTTATCTTTTGCCTGAGCAGAAGCCTTCTCAATTTTCAACTGGGTGTTTGTATTATTTAAAGAATCCTGCAGCCTAAGGGCTGCCATGGCCTTATCAGTAAGGGTGGAATATATCATTTCCCAAATTTGTTTATGCAACTCTATCTGGTCCAAGGGATGAATGTCTTTTGCCAGGACCTCAAAATTGGTCCTAATATAATCAAATGTTGTCTTGGGTTTTGGCACCTTGGATTTGAAATGGCTCATCATCATTTTTCCTTGTTGAATGTCAAATGCTGACATTAATCTTTCCTGATTGTGTGGAGCCATTCTCAGATACTGATCATATACCTGCATTCTCAATGGATCATTCTTTGCTTTTATATTAATGAAATTTCTCTTTATATCACCTGTATCTATTTTTGGCTGTTTAAAGGAAGAGACTTCAGTACTCAACTGTTTTTGCAATTCTTTTCCTTTGTGGCCTGTGTGTGTTTCACTAACTATGCCAGTTAGTTGACTATCTTCTCTTTCATCATCAATTATTTCATCTATAGTTTCCACTTCTGGGAGTGGATTGAGTTTCTGCTTTTTAGCTTGATGTAGCTCTGAGGATTCTTTGGGAGGAGTAGGATCTGGAACCTGTCTTTTCTTGCCTATTTCCATATTAGATGGAGTTTGCAATTCTGAAACTTCAGGATGATTTACTTGAGTAGCAGAAACCTGTGTTTGATCTGGTGCCCTGGAGGTTCGAGGTTTCTCTACCATGATGAAAGTTTCAATGACCTGTACTTCAGGTTCTTTCCCTTTGCCTTTAGACTCAACTGTAATTGATGGACTGATTTCTTGTAATCCCTGTTGAAGATTTCCTGCTGAAGAAGTGCCAATATGAGGTACCTGCACTTGACCAAAAGATTCTAGGTCAAAATTTTTCTCAAGATCTTTCATAATTTTGTTTATATTGTCTTCTTCACTATCTTGCTCAACTAGTGTTCCTTCCACCCACTCATCTTGATTAGCATATTGTTCTATTTCAGGAATCCTGTGGTGAAAGTATGGGGATGATTTGTTCTTCATTCTTTTATCACAGATAAAACTGAATGGATCATAAGGAACCCAACGGAAACTCCTTTGTAACTTGTAACGGTTTTGTAGTATATCTTCTGCTTCTCGCTCAGCGTCCCTAGAATTGCATATGAAGGGACCTAATTGACTTTTGATCCTGAGTTGGGCTTTCTTTTTTACACTACAAAAATGAATCATATTAGAAGTATTCATTTGCCTAAAATATTCTAAGGCAAAAAGTCTCATAGGCACATATTTTGGCAACCTGAATGGATACAATTCACATCCATATATTATGATGACTGAATGATTTTGGTATAAATACCAGTCCCCAACTTTATATGTCCTTGAAAGCTGCAAAGTCTTCTTAATCTCATTACTGAGCCTTGGAGGGGGAATTCCTGTCAACAAGGTAGTTGCAGGATATACAAAAAGATCGATGAACTCAGCATAAGAATAGGGAGAATCATAGGAAGAGTGAGTTATGGCAGACCAAAATATAACAGATCTAGGGTTTCCCTTGGCATCAAGCTTTTTAACAGGAAAAGGGAACTTCTCTGATTGATAATAGATGATGAGATGGTAAATGACTGAGGAATATTTAAACACTTTCTCATTATCTCGCCTCATGAACTGGTTATGGATTTTATTGGCAATGAAAGATGCAAAGTCATATTTTACTGCAGGAGGTTGCCCAGGAGTAAAGATTGACAGCAATACCAGGGTTATTTCATCAACATATTCACTTGTATTGAAACCCATGACAAAGGATATCATATTTAGGATGAGTTTGCCTAAATGATTAAAATAAGCAAAACCATAGGGAGGAGGTCCCTTAGGTTGATGTTCAGGTAACATAAAAGTCTGGCAAATGCATTTCAATTTTTCTGGGGACAGTTGGGTAGACTTTTCAAGTAGTTCTTCCATGGACAAAGGAGTAAGATCTTGATCAGGTTCAAAATGGATCATTGTATTGATAGCTTGAGGAGTGATGGGGAAAAGGATACTCTGGTCAGGAGACAACACTGCCCTTTGAGTTGAATCATAGTTGGAGTGACAGTAGTGGATAATTTCTGGGAAAATACGGACTGAGGGGATGAGATATCTCGGGAAATTGGATTCCCACAACCCAATGACATCCAAACCTTTCGAATAATCGTCTCTGCAGCGACAATAACTTCGAAGGGGACTTTCATCGAAAACTAAGTCTTTAATTTGGAAGTCTTTATCCACTAATGGTAAGTATTCTAACTCTCTGTGAGGGGCATTTAATGGGGTTACATTCAGGGCTACCGGAGCTTCCATTTTGGTTCTTGTGTGTTCAAAATGGAAGTTTCAGGGTTTTCTTCACAGACCAGGCACAATTTTGCTTCTGGGAGCTTTGATTTTACTTGCAGGAACTAGAATAGATTGATATAAACCCTTTTTCAGACTTTGGCGTGAATTTTTAACACAGGAAAGTGGATTTTTCAAAGAGTTCCAGCAATAAATCAAATAAATACCCATTTGATGGAGAAGTTTGAAATTTACAGGTACTGGTCAATGGCGGATGGATGCTTGGGCACTGGTTTAACAATGGCGTTCGGCAATTTGGTTGGCGGTGTCTCAATCAGCGGAATTTTCAAATTTTTCAGAGGAGGACGTAATCGCTTTCAGTAGTGAAAATGACAGAAATACACGGGTTTTTGTTTTATTTACAAAGTCAATGGGGATTTTCATTTTTTCGAGGATGACGTCATCCGGTACGGGAGGACGCGTCACCGGGTCCAGGCGGTAAGCGGTAATTTCCGCACCGCTCTTTGGGAAATGGTGGTATTCAGCGGGGAGGCAGCGATTCCATTAGTCGACAGACACGTGGTCGGAGTACTATTCCAAAACCACCGTGCCCCTGCTCGTTATCTTTCAGACGCAAGACGGCCAGCGGAACGATCCTGGGCCGTTGATCTTCGGGGGGGCGATCTGACGGTGGACGGGACGTGGAGTTGGCGGGGGTTTTAATGTGCGGGCCCGACGGGTCTTTGAAATGATTATCGTTTAATTAATCATCCCGGGAGGCTTTTGATAGGCGGAAAAGATGGTTATTAATTAATCCTGGTGATTTAATTAATCCCACTGTTTAATCGGGGTTACGGCGGGGTTGAGAAATTTTAACTAAGGTTAAAGTGTCGGGGGGAAATTAAAATACCAAGGGAATAGGCCACGGTTGCTCGGGGTAATTTCGAAGTTTTTGTTTGAATTAAAACTTTCGGGTTCATTATTTTTCGTTTCTAAACACATAAAACTATATGTTTAAAAGCCCTTTTTCATATATTTTTAGTATATGGTAATAAATAAATGTTATTTATCAACCATAAGGGTAGGGAAATATTTTATATGGGTATTTTTTAGCCAAAGGGTTTTTATTGGGGGTTTTTTATTAATCAAAGGGGATTTAATAAACTTTGGCCAAAACTTATAATAAGAGGGGTTTTTTGGGATATTTATGTAAAAGGAGTTAAGTACTATAGGATAAGGTCTTTTTACTAGGGATTTAATAAATAAATCAGAAGTTAATATGACAAAGGACAAGGTAAACTCAAAATACTTAACTATAACTAAGAAAGTGAAGATTTCTGAAGTAAATTACATCATCTCAATTTCAACACTTAAACATAGAATAGCAAGTAATTTTGAGGGTTTATTATGGAAATTTGCATGATTTTCCTAAGTAAAATTGGATTTTACTTAGGAAAAGGTTAAAAGTGAATGATTATAATGATAAATAACTTCAAGTACTTAGGTCTCTTTGATCATTAGGCCGAGGGTCCGTTCCCTACAAAAGTCAAGGAAATGCCTTGAGCCCCTTTAATCTCCAAATACCTTAGCACTTTGGGGAAATTAGTAAAAATCTTAGGGAGAAAGTGATGTGGGAAGTTAATGATTTTGACTTTGCTTTCTGTGAATTTTCCAGTGTATTTTCTGCTTCAGTACTTGTGATGAAGGTAAAAGATTAAACATATTTAGCACCATCATTCATCATATGAAACTTTGCAACACCATCTACCTACCCTATCTACTTGACACTACCATTGTCTCTTCTTTATTAGGGTGCATTTAGACTTGCAAACCCTTATCAATCTTTTTCTTTTTACATGGAAAATCTATCTAATTCTACCCTTATTACATCCAAGGGCTCAGATTAAACTGTTGAGCACCTTTTATTAACTCTACCTATCTACTTATCTGCCAAGATTAAACTGTTTGGTCAGATATTTATTCTCTATTCTACAACATGAAATTGAAAAATGAATGAGTCAAGTTTAAACATTTTGACTCTTCATAAATTGTGGCAAAAGTTTGACAAGCTGCACACAATTTTGTTTATTACAAAAAATGAAATAGTAGTGGCATTTGGACTTGCACACTTTCCTTGGCCTTTGTTTTTGTTTGGGGTTCATTTCTTTCACTTTTTTGACCATTTTATTCTTTTTACCCTTTGATTTTTCTTTTAGGGTATACCCTCTTTACATTTTTTAAAATTTTTTGATTTTTTGATTTTTCAAGAATATGGAACACCTTTGCACAAGAAAAAGGTTTGAACATATTGCATAGTTCAATCAAGACAATTATGAAAAATGACACCTATTGGTATAGGAGTCTACCGTATGCTACAACAAGACTCTTCGAAAAATTGTAGAAAGTATTGATGTAAGATTTGATGAAGAACTCCCAAACAAAACGAGAGATATAGACTGCAGAAACTATTCAGAAAATTATGAAGAAGAGGACCAAGAGGATGATGAAGCAAGCAAGACATCAGAAGATACTAAACTAAGCTCGAAAACCCCCTCGAGATACACTCAAAAGAACCATCCAGAAGATCAAATCATTGGAGACAAGAGTGTAGGAGTGCAAACAAGAAGGCAGCTAACTGAACAGACAGAAGAAGTATACATAGCAATGTTATCACAAATAGAGCCAAAGAAGTTTGAAGAAGCTAGCAAGGACAAGTATTGGGTAAAAGCAATGAATGAAGAATTGGACCAAATTGAGAAGAACAATACCCGGGAACTAGTTCCTAGACCAATTGAGAAGAATATCATTGGTTCAAAATGGGTATTTAAAAACAAAATGAATGAGCAAGGACAAGTAATCAGGAATAAAGCCAGGCTGGTCTGCAAAGGATACTCACAAATTGAAGGACTTGATTATGAAGAAACATTTGCCCCAGTAGCCAGAATGGAAGCTATCAAGGACAAGTAATCAGGAATAAAGCCAGGATGGTCTGCAAAGGATACTCACAAATTGAAGGACTTGATTATGAAGAAACATTTGCCCCAGTAGCCAGAATGGAAGCTATCAGAATGTTCCTGGCATTTGCATGCTACCAAGACTTCAAGGTATATCAAATGGATGTAAAGTTTGCTTTTCTTAATGGAGATCTAGAAGAAGAAGTATACATGGAACAACCAGAAGGCTTCTCATTGACAGACAAAGAAGACTATGTATGCATACTGAAGAAGGCCCTATATGGACTGAAACAGGCTCCTCGTGCTTGGTACTCAAGACTAAATAAATATTTTCAAAAACAGGGTTTTAAGAGAGGTGGAGTAGACAACAATCTATATATAAAAGCCCATGAAAATGAACTTTTGATTGTTGTAGTGTATGTTGATGACATTATGTTTGGAAGCAACAAAGATGACCTTGCAAAAGGGTTTGCTGATGAAATAAAAACAGAGTTTGAAATGTCTATGATTGGAGAGCTCAGTTTCTACTTGGGACTACAAATTCAGCAAAAGAACACAGGTACATTCATTTCACAAGAAAAATACATAAAAGAAATGCTGAAAAAGTTCAAAATGGAGAACTGCAAACTTGTGTCAACTCCCATGACCACAGGTTGCAAGCTGTGTGCTAATGATGGGTCTACTGATATAGATCAAAGACTTTACAGATCCATGATTGGAAGTCTATTGTATCTGACTGCATCAAGACCAGACATCATGCTAGCAGTAGGACTAGTGGCTAGATATCAAGCAGCACCTAAACAAAACCATCTTCTGGCAGTCAAAAGAATATTCAGATATCTACAAGGAACAACACAGTATGGACTTTGGTATCCTAAAAGCAAAAACTTCACTTTATCAACATACACAAATGCAGATTGGGCCAGTTGTGTGGATGATAGAAAGAGTACAAGTGGAGGTGCATTCTATCTAGGAGAAAATCTAGTGGCATGGTTAAGCAAGAAATAAACATCTATCTCCCTATCTACAACTGAAGCAGAATATATAGCAGCAGCAGCATGTTGTACACAAGTCATGTGGATGAAGCAAACTCTCCAAGACATGAAGGTAAGCATTGATGAACCTATTTCAATCAAATGTGATAATACAAGTGCTATAAGTATATCTAAAAATCCTGTACTTCACTCAAAAACTAAACATATCCCAATCAAATATCATTTCCTCGGAGAACAAGTGGCTCAGAAGATAGTAAAGCTGGAATATGTACCAACAAAAGAGCAGACAACTGATATATTTACCAAACCTCTTGCTATAGAATCATTCCAATATTTGAGAAATAAACTAGGGGTAGTATCTGCAGATGTTATTCTCTGATATAAAGAGAAAGCACAATTTCAGGGGGAGAACAAAACGAAAATATCATTCCAGGGGGAGAACAGCCTGCAAGAATCAGGTCCTCAGGATCAAAGGATTAAGGCAAAATAACACCAAGTTATTATCCTAGAGTTATCTGCGTTATTCAAGCATCAAAAGTCTATGAAGTATCATTATTCTCACTTTTAACTCTATACAAGTGAAAGAACTGTATCAATTTACAGTGTACATTCAAAATCGATAATCCTCAAAGTGTTCTCTCAACAAGTCTTATACATCACTATGGTATCGACAGAAGCCAGAAGAGAGCCTAAACATAACTCAGAAAGAGGAAACACAAAAAGAAACCCTTTTCCATTGATGTCAAAGGGGGAGGAAGAAGAGGCAAACAGGAAGAGCAAACAACAGGAGAAAGAGCAGGCAAATAGAGAAAATGTATTGCCATCAATGCCAAAGGGGGAGACTGTTGGAAATATTGTCATTGATGGAAAAGGAGGTAGCAGATGTAGAGACAGGAACAGATGCAGAGACAGGAGCAGAGGCAGAGGCAGAGGAAGCAAATATGAAGACAGAGGCATTATTCCAAGAATAGAGAACTATGCATTATATATATGGCAGGACTGTGTTGAAATGCGCAGTATGAAGAAGACGGAACCATAGTCGAAAAAATATAAATAACCGAACCATAGTAGACAATATATATATATATATAAATAGTTGAATGGAGCGGAGTCGAATCATAAAAATACAATGATAATTGAAATTTTGGATTAGGGAACGGTGTGGACGGAACCTGAGCGCACGAAGAACTGGAACCTAGAGAGGCGAAACTTTGACCAAGGAACAGTAACAGTGGTTTAACACGGAGGGTGGTTTCTATCGCATCACCATTATACGGAAAGTGGTTTTGATAAAATTGCAGCAATTCCATAGACTTCATGACACATGGCCAGGCCATTGATCAAATATCGTTGTCTAATGTGTGCCATCGCGCATTATATATCGTACGAAGACGCCGAGAGAAATGGGTGTAGACCGTTGATTTGAAGGCTCGACATCGAACGACGATCACGTGTCAGACTTGCCCGAAGTTTAATAGAGGTGTGTAGAGGATAGCCAAGTATTATATGTGTATTCGATTGGTCGTTTGATTGAACTATGGGGCCCAACGGAGTTATATGTATAATGAATTGGTTTATTTATGTTTCGATGTATTATAGCCTTAATATAAGGGTTGATGGAATATGTTAAAAGAGTTAACCAAGGTTAATATAATTGGTGATCAATCCTTACGGAGGTCGATTTATTCATGTGAACGCATATTATATACATTGAGATATTATATTGTGTGTGAAATATTTGAATATGCGAAGACTTGCATATATTATACACATTGATATATTATGTATAATGTCAAGTACGTGAAGTCATTTATTTAAAAAGCGCCGGGTTTAATATAAAGTTTCGACGGATCATAAACTTTGATTATAAAGGTTCGGAGGTAAATATAAATATATAAGCCAGGAATTATAAAAGCCACTGAATGTATTTATTTATCAATTTTCTCCAAAACTAATAAATAAAATTCGCAAAGAAAATAAAAGAGCCATGTGGAAGTAAACAAAGGGAAACACTGACAGAGCCACACTACAGTAAGCTCAACTTCTCCTTGGGGTCCAAATCCAGTGAATTGAGACATTAAAAATACTCAAACTTGTTTACTTAAATGTTCCAGCATAGAATAAAGGAATGGGACGAGATTGGCCAGATTGGGAATATTGTAATGACTGAAATATGAATGAATTCATATGTATGGGTTTATAACCATGAAAATGAAGTTTCCACTTTAATTCAAATTTTCTTAGATCGACAGTTGGATTGAGTACAAAATTTTTTGTATTCATTATATATGCACACAGAAAGAGGAAGTATGAGGCCTGACAGAGGAAATCAAATATTGCAGAGTTGAAGAAATGTATAGGAATGAGTTGAACAGGTGAATAAACATAGAGAACAAAGAATATGCAGAATAGTGTCTTAACAACTGTAGAAATAGACAAAATCCAATAAAGCTAAAGTTCAGAAGAGGAGCTGAGTGATATTGAAATATGTAATTAAGAACGTAAATGTAAATGATGTAATTATTTTTATTGTTTGTGATGCAAAGGCAAGTATCCTAAGGAAAAGACAAAATCCCACTGTAGCATGAAAATTTGTACATATTGCTATAATTTAAAATGAGTTGGTAAAAGATATGAGGAGGTAGAAGGCAAAAAGTCAGGACTACTCACTTCAAATTCCATGTGAAATACAAACAGTCATGTGGGAATTTATATATAATATCAATTTGATAAGCTAAAGAAAAAGTGAGAGAGAAAATATAGAGAATGCAGAATATAAAAGAATAAATCAGAGAAGATTAAGAGAAGAAAGAGAAGCTACAGAACAGAGCTGATATCTGAGGTAAATCAGCAAAAATTCAGTTTGTTAAATTGAGGAAGTTGAAGCTTCCCTATCAAGTAGTAGCTTGATAGCTGTCAGTTGTAGCTGACTGAGGTTGAAGCCTCCTGTAGGTTGGTGCCTGCAGAAAGTTGAAGGGAGTTGGAGCTTCTGTGCAAGTTGTAGCTTGCAGAATTGAGGTAGGAGCCTCCTGTAGGTTGGTGCCTGCAGAAAAATAGTGGTGAGAGGGAGTTGGAGCTTGCCTTTGCATCACAACAATAATAAGATGTGGTTTTCTCCCTTTATGGGTTTCCACGTATATCTGGTGTCTCTGTGCATGATGTTTATGTGTTGATCTGATTTATATCATTTGCTTAATACCTGTTATTCTCATATTAAGTCTGTTGTTCTATTATATTAATACTTGCTACTCATATTCTAAGACTACTTACATATTAAGCTGGACATGAAATGAATATGTATGTTAGTTTGAATAAAAGGTTTAAAAACAAAAGTCCATGAATGTGTTAAACTGATTCACCCCCCCCCCCCCCCTCTCAGTTTAACTAAGAGTTCAACAGATTTAAGGCAAAACTAGAGTCTATAGATCAGAGAAGGACCTTTAACTTTCCCTGATTTGAGACCAGCAAGAAACATCCAAGCAGCAAGCTCCGAGTTCACACATTAGCTAGCAGGAAATAACATATGAGGGTAAATCCTATGCTATATTTCTGATTCGTACCAGAAGAGCAATGAACAACATGAAAAATGTAAATAACAATGAGATAAGAATAACATCACCCGTAGTAATAGACCAGGATCCTGTGAAATTGCTTGATTAATTGATGCAAAACCAGTCACATACATTCAGCTCAAATAGATGATTATAGTCTCAACTTTCTCCTCCCAACCTACTATTTTACAAAATACTCTGCTACTCGCAACAACACAATTCAACCCTTTACAAAATGTTTTCTGGGGTTCTTTATAGCAAAAATGGATAGCAAAAGTAGGTGATACGCATTAAATCTGCTTAGTAGCAATGTGCTGTACTTGGTGGTCTAGTTCGAGGTCTCTGTCAGGTCGATAGCGACCTAAGATGTTTGGTTGGTGTCCTTTCTGACTGTAAGGCAGTCTGTTCTATCTTTTAAAGCAAGTAAGGTGACTGGAGTTCTTCTCGGTTTCCATACCTGCATTATTGTCGTCCTAACAGTCTTTGGAAGCTTTCTCTCAGTGGAGTGGCCTTTGGAGACTGCGAGAGGCGTGAAAACTTCTGCTGAGGCCGTACTGTTATGAGAAAATGTACTGTTGATGCTGAGAGCAGATATGGCTCGATTCATTTGCTCTTTATCTTCAAACTGTGTCTTTTCGTTTGACCACTGGATTAGGTCTGAAATATTCAATTAACAGGAGAAGTGACTGCGACTATGGCAAATAAAGTGAATTCATGAGTCTATGTACCATGTACAATAAAACAAACCAATTATAAAATTCAAGGCGGTGGCCGAATAATGTTGTGGAGGAGTGGTGGCGTGGTAACGCAGAAGCGGGAACCGTGGCTATCGCGGGAATGTCAATATGCAGTTAGGTGGAGAAATGAAATAAATTTTAATATGGAATATTAAAGTTCAAAGCGGGCGGATTACAAAGGTAATGAGTGAGAATGTGATGGAATGGGCTGACATAGTGGCAACCGTCGCTCGCAGAAGGCGATTAACTGAGGGTCATTATATCACGGGAAACGGGTGGCTACGATCTAATCTGAGGATCGCAATCGGGAGGGACGAAGGGGCAGCACAGCGAGAAGTTCCTACTGCGGTTGGAGCGGAGATGCGATTGAGCGAGCACCGTCCGATCTGGAGATAGATCAACAGCTCGCACGCAATCGAAGGAGTGGATGGATAGGGGTGAGGGGCGCACTGTGATTAGCGCTGGGCCATCGGACCTAGGGAGATCAATGGCTCAGATCATGGCGGGGGTTCAATATAACAAAAATACTATGGCGTCGGGGGTTTCGTTTACAAAGGAAAAAGGCGTTCCGCCCCAATCCTCCGATGCGATAAGCGCCTTACGGGCTGGCGCTTCGTCTTAGCGCTGGGGTCATGCGGGGAAGTGGTTAAGGGGCTGGCCTTAAAAGGGACTAAACCTATCGTAGATCAGAGTGGGTTTCAGGCCTATTTTAATGCTTTTTAAGGCCAGAGAGGGCGTCCGGTGAGGGGAATAGAAGAATTTTGAGCCAAACAAAGGTGTTTGAGGGGTTTAAAAGGGGATTTGGGTGATTTACAAAATATAAATTGCTTCTTAAGACAACAAACACTTTATAAATGTAAAAAAATAAAAAATAAAAATAAAAATAAATAATAAATAAATAAATAAATATTAAAATATTATAAATTTTATAATTTTTTATTTTTTAGTTTTATAAATATTATATATTTTTAATTATATTTAGGTATTTATGAAAGCTGGCCATTAACCTAAATTTCATCTATATTTTCTTGATGTAATTGGTGTATTCAAACACTTTATAACATTAGGTGATCCAGTATACCAACAAAAACTAGAACGATATGTATAAGATTATTTTAAATAAAAAAATAAATAACAAGACTATTTTAAATAAATAAAAATAACTTTCAAAATAATAAAATTAGTGACTACAATTAAAATTTAATTAATAATTTTAAAATTAAAAATAGATTTATATGTATTTTTAAAATAATAAATATATTATAATTTAAATTTAAGTAAATTTAATGTGATTTGGATTTTTAAATGAGTATAGTTTTATTTAAATAATAATAAAAAAATTTCACAAAGTATAAAAATATTTGCAAAAAATAAATATGTTTATATTTACTTTTCAAATATTGGAATTAGTTCCCCCGATCGGGGTGCCAAATGGCAAGGATTGTGACGGGAAGAGGACAATTGTTTGTTTTGTTATGCCCCCTGGTTACATTTGCCTATTAATCTGCATCTGCTCTGACATGGGGTAGGTAGCAATTTAAGTAAGAAGGAAAAGGGGGTGGAAGGAATGCTTATAGTCTACTGAAGCGTCATGGGGCTCACGATCGCTATGCCTCAACTACCTTCCGCAACCATTGTCAATTGTATGTTTTGTTCATTAAATATTTTGGTATTTTCTATCGTCTTGTTGCTTTAGTGGTTATCGTCTTCCTCTTAGTCCGATATCCAAATATGGTGAAGAAAAACAGAGGCAGAAAGCTCAATATGGACAAAGGCAAGGAAAAAATTTGAAGCTCGCTAGGCAAGAGCGGCAGGAAATCCAGTAGAGAGCTCATGGAGCCCTTATTTCAGGTATACTCAGAGGAGACATCCTGTTTTATAAAATCTCTAATTAACGGATGAGAGACGGAAGTTAGAACCAAAATTGAAGAAGAGGATGATATGGCAGCGAAAGAAATACAACATGTGATTATCGACACTGGGCATAGCCGAGGGAGAATCTCATTATTTCATCACTTAATCAAAACCTATTGGTTATTCAAATGCTTGCTAGTTAATGCCATTACTTCAGTTCAGGAAGTAGGAGGGGATCCCAAGGCAGTCTCCACCTTGGCAGAGATTAACAAAAGCATCTTGGAAATTAACTTGTGTGAATTGCATCAGTATGCTTGCGTTGGCAGAATGGAGAAGGACATTAAGGCCATCAAACAAGTTGACATGCTAGGTTCCAGTGTTAAAGATTTGGCCGCAGTGGAGTTAGATGATGACTAGAGCAGTTAGATTCAGTTTTTTTAGTTGTTAGCTTTCTTGATGCATTATGTAAATGTTAGTATTAGTAAATTCTGATATTACTTAGCTAAATACTTTTTGTAAGAATCCAAAAAAGTACATGTTTTGGATGGCATACAATGCACTCAGATGGCTAATAGACCTGGTTTCCTTTAGGCAGGTTGAGGTCTAATTTTTGTATCTACTATGCCTCTTTTTTTTACATAAATAGAAAATAGTACGGACGTAGTAAACTTACAAAAAAAGATATTGGAATTAGTTATTATTGTGAAATTAGCAATGGAAACAATTAGTATGAGGAATTATTTGTAAATGTAAGTTTATTTATCAATAATATTAAAAAAAACATATTATCTAGTGTAATTAGTTAATGATTTATAAGAGTACACACTTATACTCTTACAAGACATCTATAATTTTGAATATTATCGTATTTCTTTATTGTGATGAGAAATTCTTTCTAGTCTATGTGCCACAATATTATATTATTTATATTAAATAAATTAAATAATGACTTTATTGAATAATTCAAAGATGTTAATAAAAAATATATATATATTTCAATATTGAACAAAAATATTAATTAAAAAATAATTAGTGTTGGTGAAAAAGACATCGCATGCTATTTCATATAAGAATGGGCCTCTACTTAAGCCAAGCTTCGCGGGTGGACAAGACCACGTGGCATTATCATATTGCATTGCAAGTTGAAACATATCGGGAGCGTTTTCTTTGTCGCCCAATTGAACAGTGAAAGGAACCGGAGTCGATGCATGTTATAGGTCATAGCTTTGAACTCGGGTACGATTAACAATCGGCATCGGAGTTTTTTATTTGAACCATTTGTTATGCTATAACTCCGGACACGATCTATGTTATATGGTGCAGTTAATAGTTGATCGCGCGTTTGCGTTTCAATCGGCATCGGAACCTTTTTGTATTGGCTGCTTTGTAATATTATGTTTCGGATCCGATGCAGTCTATGAAGCGGATTTAATCTCTTTTCAGGTCCGTGGGTATATGCGTAAATGAAATGTTTTAATGTTTTTATGACGTGACAAAAGGTTTCACAACATTTGGTTTGTTGTATTGTTTTAAATATATACAAAGCGCATTTGTAATATGCCCTACAAATTTTAGTTTAGTTTCATTTCATATAGTTTTTGTTTTATGTTTTAATATGCGTGGCATGTATAAAGTAAGAAGCCCGAGAGGCTATTGTAACAGACTGTAATGTTTTTATTTTGAAAGCATACCAAAGTGCTAAAGACGGTATGTAATTTTTTTTTACTGTTTATTTTTTTTTAAACAAAAAAAAAACAGAGAGTCTGTGTTGTTTTTTTCATTATTTTGTGGTGAGCGTGATGGAAAAATACGATCATGATCAGGCGAAGACCAAGGAATATAAGACTAACTTTAGTCTTAGTACATTGTTCGCAAAGATACACGAACATCATCATACCAAAAGCTATAAAAAAAGAAAAGCATCATAGTGTATATACAAATTTCCAATGCTACCAATGAAAAGAACAAGGATTATTGAACCAATTACTTCGGTACATAATTCAATAAATGAAAAAGTTTTGTCGTTGCAAAGCACCTTAGAGAAAAAACACTAGGAAAAATTGACTAGCCATGAAGATTTCTTAGATGAATTCCAGTTAACAGAGACTACTTACATCGAATTAATACAAAGTACATTAACACAACCAATGGTATTATTGCAATGAAAACTATCAAAAATATGGAATAATAGCTTTGCATACAATATGCCACACCTATGGAATGAAAATACAGATGCTCAATACATTCTAAGTGCATATGCTGCAGTTTCATATTGCACTTCATATATGACCAAATTTGACAGATCTATGACAAATGCATTCAAAAGGATACGAAAACAACATGAAAAGAGCAAAATTGATGCTATTCAAATGATACGATCTCTGGGCAATGATTTGCTCAACCTTCAACAAATTTCAGCTCAAGAAGCAGTCCACATAGTTTTATCACTACCATTGAATCATAGTTCAACAAAGTGCAACTTTATAAACACAACACCAATAGACAAATGCACATTTATACTTAAACCAACCACTTTTCTGAAACAAATTACTGACAACTCTGAAGATGTTATGTGCAGTTCTATAATTCATGTGCTCTTAGAATGGCTTTCAGATTTAGATTTATTTTCCATTCATAGCTTTGGCCCTAATTCTAGTCCCAAAAATCTTGAAGCCTTGAAAATTAGCAAATTTAAAAGAGAATATCATATGACAAAATAAATTAACAGTGAATAGATAAAATCCAGCAATTACAACGCAAAATCAACTCCGAGCTACAGAAATTCAACTCTTAAAAAATAATTCCAGACAGAATCACCAGATGTGACCCTTTATAAAAGAATATAGAAGTAAATCTAGTACAAATATGTAATCTCCAAGTCAAAAGATATTACAAATTAAGGACCCCTTTCTAAATGCATGAATGGGGTTTAAATAGGTACTCAATAAAACAAAATAACTACAACTATTCCTATAATATATCTAAAATAGAATATCTTAAACTAAAATGTGAACTTGTAGTAGAATAGATCATTAATCACACAAAGTATCTAGCTTTGTATCTCTATCCATGTCTGGATCCATGTTTTTGCAAAGAAGTTCATTGCATCTTCTGAACCAGTTCACAGTCCTCTACGTTCTTGTTCTGGCAAAATGTTGCAAACATACTGCACTTTGAGAAAGGCAGATTTGAGCAGTAAAATCTTGTACAAAAATTGAGAAGAACTGTGCACTGATTTCTGGATTACTATGCGATTCTGTTGTAGCCAATGTTTGAAGAAGTTCTGGTGTTGCAAAGAAAAGGGAAAAATTAGTCAAATCTTGCTATTTTGGATAGCATAATTTAAATTGCATATATCTGATTTTTTGTTGAAAGATGAAGAGTAATTATAAGTATACCTTGCCTTGGTAGGGCTTCCGTTGCTGTCAACAGATTGGATCTCGTTGTCTTTGTTGATTGTAAATGTACCATTGATTTTGAAATCGCATAGAATATACATTGTTGCTTACTTCCTTTTAACATAGTCTTGAAAAGAAATATGCGCTAGGTTGGGAAGTAACTATTTCAAGAGGAATTTGCTTCGAATGCAACATTGCAAATTGGTATTGTTGGACTTGATTATGCAATTAAGACACTGCGAATAGGAAAAGGTCAAATTTTTATTGCATTTTAGGCAATCAACTGTATTCTCCTCTATCATTGTAGAGGCTGGTATTGGTGAATTGCATTCAACACAAACTGGTTCAAATGGCGTAGAGTAAATGCTTGCAATTGTCAATGTTCCTTTTATCTGTTCATAGAGAAGGACAAGTAGTATATGTCAAAATAGAAATAGACGGGGAAACAATTGCAAATTGAGTAGTAGAGGTACTGTTTCATTTGTACTTACAGAGAATGTTGGAGGGTTCAATTTTCTGAGTTCTTCTGCTGCTTCTGCATTCAATTTTGTGATGAATGTAGCTTGCGTTGTTCGAAGTGTTCTATCCCTCAGTTCTTTCCTGTTTGTTATGTTTTTGAATAACATAATTGGAAGATGGCCTTTTTTCAATTCTTGCTCAATTTCATCATAGAGCGGTGCAAATGTTTCAAATAACTGCAACTGCAAAAGAATACATAAAGTTTTTTCTTTTTCTTTTTTGAAAAAGAATTGAAATGTAGCATGGAACTAGCAATATAGAAACATTGTAAAGTAATTTATGTTACCATTGCTCTATTGTCATCGAAATTTCCATCTTTAATATGCAATGTATATTGGAAACCAACTTTCTGTGTAGCTGTCACAACTGTTGCAATCGTTCCAATTGGATATGTTTATGTATTTGTTGTTGTAAGGTGTTTTATTGTTGTATCTGAAATGAATTTGTATTCTTTGAAAATTGTTGGTATGTTTTGTACGATGCTTAGTTCAGTTAGCAGCAGAATCCAATCACAATCACCGCAGTCATAATTTGTTTTAGGAAGTACTTTAAAATTTGCAATAGATATTGTTTTTCCTGGTGATATTTTTTGGCCATGTTGTTCAATAAGCTCAGTTGGTATGGACAATGTGAATGTCATTATTCCTTCAGCATCTGTCAAATCTGCACGTAGTATTTGTCGTGCTTTGTGGACTTTATCAAGATATGTGCTATAGATAACCATAACATCTCCATTGAACATTCTTCCAGTTTTGCGAATGTTTAGTTCTTCAATGGTAACTGGAGCTAAATATGTTGCTTTCGATCTGTGTATTGATGATGTTGATGTGGAAAAAGAAACAATTAGAAGTAAAATATATTGGTGATAAATATGAATGCTATGTAAATGGTACGTATAAGAATTTATTTCAAGTTTACTTACTTGTCTGATTCAGTTGCACTTGATATTTGTTGTTCTTTGTCTATTGTAGGTTGCTGTGCAGAACTGCGAGATCAAAAAGATGCAATGTCACTGAATCGTGCGCTTGAACGCAACCACGAAGTCTTTGGTAAATTTTAATAACTAAGAATAAAAATAAAAGTATAAGGTCATTGTATATTGTACTGGAAACTGAGTATTAGATATTGAGAGAGATATTAATTGCATTTAAAAACTTGGATAATGGAATACTTATAAACTATACAATATTAAATTCAGAAAATTCTATTGGTGCAATAGAGATATATACTAATCTTAGTTGCAAATATTAAAAGTTTTTTTGGCTGATAGAAAAAATGACAAAATTCCAGTACTATAGAAACGTGTAAATGCATCTAGTACAGATGTATGAAAGTTCAGGTACTGCTGATTGGCATGAAAACATTTACATATGCATCAAAGACTAAGTAACTTGGGCATAATAAGCAAGTCTGGATGTGTTTCTTGATCAAGCTCACTTTCCAATGTTGTTACTTATTATTGGTAGTTGGAAGTTTACAGAATAAATATGTTGATCAAGATATATGTCATTTGACTTTGTTGAACTACTTAACGAAAAATAACATAGAAACACCATAGGACAAAAGAAACCAAAAAAAAAATGTATAGATAAAATTTCAAAGATGATAGTGGTATTAAGAGAAATAATGATGAGATTGGACACATTTTGTTCAAATTGCACAATGTGAATTAAGATGCATATGGATTATGAAATAATTTAGTTTGATGTAACTGAAGTGGAGTTATAATTTTGGAAGCAATTTAATTTGTATTTGATGTTATATTTATGGAAATTTAGAGGTTGACAAGAAGCAACATGGGAAATTGGGGGAGATCTTAGTAAAAAAGGGTTCAAATGTAAAGTGAACAGGAAGCTTGACAAGTTTCTAGAGAAGGGTGAGGAAAAAGAATCAACGGTTGACAAGAAAAGAAGAAGAAGACTGGGATTCATAGAATTATGCATGTAACGGTTCTGATGTAAATAAGCAATTGGTGATGATTGTCAAGTTTAGGCATGGTACATTATTGAGAACTTAGCACTAGTAATATAAGAATAGATCTTGCAATAGTTTTGTAGAAAGAAATAAATAGTTAAACATAGAGATATATCTATACATATGCATTGAAGGGTAAGTAAGTTTAGTGTAGTAAGCAAACTTGGATGTGTTTATTTCTTTTTGTGACTTGTCTTTGGAAATTTGACTCATTGTAGAAAGCTATAGCAATCTGCAAGACAGACAATTAGAATTCAAAGTCATAGTAGTTAAGAGGCTATGATACTATTGACTAGAAAAAAGCATTAGACTACTTTCATTTGCATTGTTTGTGTTGCATTTTTGTCTTCAATGATGAGACAAAT
Organism: Pinus albicaulis; assembly: GCA_034641835.2. Taxonomy (NCBI): domain Eukaryota; kingdom Viridiplantae; phylum Streptophyta; class Pinopsida; order Pinales; family Pinaceae; genus Pinus; species Pinus albicaulis. The sequence continues at coordinate 18,308 of JAXQQM020059463.1, read as the reverse complement.
AGTATCATGGTCGCTCCAATATGTATCTAATATGAAAGTCTTATAGCTACAAGTTATGTTCGACCATATGTGATCAATGATTGATAATTTTTTATTTTTATTTGTCTCTAAAAGAAAATAAAGGTTCTAATTGTGCATATACGATTTTAGTTTGTTTGTTTTGCTGTTGTTTTCAAGCATATTGATGTTGAAATCGCCAAGAATCACTATTGTTTGATTTGAATGTCTTTTGCATAATGCTTTTGAAAGAAGATCCAATGTATTGTTCAATGTTTCATATGGTGCAACATAGACATTCACAACTATAATATCCATGTCATGAAGAAGTAGCTTTGCTAGTGTAGCTTCAATGTTTTTTTCTTCAAAATGAATATGGTTCAAGATCTTTATATGCTTTTTAATACAAATTAGCAAACCATGTTTACTATGATTTGATATGCAATTGAATGTTTCAAGTCTTTTTAGAAGAATTGAATCATTCAAATGTGTTTCTTGTAAACATAGGATGTCAGATTGCATTAGATCATAGTCATTTAACAAATCATCAATATGTATTTGGAAACTGCGAGTGTTTAGAGAAAGAATTGAAATATATGATTTTGTTTCTAATAATGAATAGTTGTAGTCTAGTTGCCACTTTGCATTTCTGTATAAACGTTCAATTTCAACAGAAATTTTGTCTCGAATTCGGAAATTTTGTTTCTTAAGTGGACTAAGCAAATACAATGATTCTATGTTTCTCCCACGAGAAAGAGTTGTATATACTAATTCATGGCATCGTATTCCTAAACGATCAAATGCAAGATTGTCTAGTGTCAATCCTTGTGATTTGTGTATTGTACGTGCACATGCTAGTTGGATTGGGAATTGTTTTCTTATTTTCAAGTTGCATGTTTTTGCTAATACAGAAACTGGCTTTGTTGTGCGCAATATGGGAGTCCAATCACTAGAAATTTCTTTGCTATATAGAAAAGCAAATTTATGTGCTTGGCGACGGCCAACACGTTCATCATAGAATTTGATCCATATTACATCAAAATTGTTTAATTTTACATATGCTTTAATGATACCATCTGCACCATTGACTAGACCATCTTGTAAGTCATAGTTTCCTGCATATATTTCAACTAGCATGTTAAGTTTTAGGACAATTTGTGAAGGCAATGTTGCCATTTGTGCATGAGATGGTATGTGTCCATGGTTTTCTTCTTCGTAATCAATTGCATTAATTACGATTTCATCACTAGGAACAATAGACAACATTTTCTTGTTATGTAATGCTACATCTTTATTCCTAAAAAATAGATAGGGGAAAGTAGGATCATTAGGAGCATTTCGAATACAATGTCTATTTAGGTAATTCAAATCATATTCTGTTTGATTATTTAAACGCATCCTATTCAAAATGCTAATGAATTTTTCATTTGTTTGACGCATTGCAATCTGCAATTCATAGTACTTTACATGTTCTTTCCAAAAGTCATATGTTATTGGTTCCTTTCTTATTGTAGGTTGTTCAAATATTAGTGAATCTTGTATAGGTTGTGCTTGGTATAAGTCGCCACAAATTATGATATCAATGTTTGCAAAGTATTTTTTTTTATTGTGCTTAATGTTTCTTCATCTATCATCAATTTGATATAGAAAAAAACTTCCAATTAGAGATACTTCATCAATGAGAACAACACTTAATTCTTTGTACAGTTGTGTTAAATTGTCTAATACATCGTTGCTAAGTGGAATAAAACTAGATTTGTTGAAAGGCATTAGCAATGCAGAATGAATTGTAACTCCACCTCCATTATATGCAGCTTTACCTGTGTATGCTAATATCAAGCCTTTTGGCTTCAAAGGATCTGTATTGTAATGTTCATTGTAGATGCGCTTGAGCATTTGGAATATTGCTTTTGCTGTGAATTTTTTCCCAGTACCAGCTCCTCCAGTCAAAAATAAGTAGAATGGTTTGTCTATGTTCTTTCGGTTTTTCATTGCAATGTCTTTGAGTATTGCTTGTTGTTCTTTATTTAGAATTATCCTAATCTTGTATTATTCCTCATTGCTAAGCATAAATGGATGTTCTGTAAATTGAAAACCAATGTTAAGATGTCTTTTTTTCTCATTGCATTAGGGAAATTGCAAATCTTTAGCCAAGTCATACTTCTCAGTAACATCATCAGACATTCTAGGATTTTTTATTGTATGATTAGAAGTTGCAGTGCTGCTATATTTTTTGAATTGCTTCTTCTAAATCACCCCATTTCTTGTTCATGTTATATGTGAACTTAGTTTCATTGTTCTTTATTGTGTTCTTATGCAACATGTATGCACTTTTCCATGTAGAGCAGTCTTGCTTTAGTTTATTTTCATTGTTTTCGAATGGAAAATATAGCAAATTTTTTTCTCTGTAATAGTTTTCATAGTCAATGTGTTTTTTGTATTTAATGAATCAAATCACTTTTTCTTTTTTTCTTTTTGATATTGGTTTGCCATCTTTCCTATACTTTGATACAAATTCGGCTAAACATATATGCTTAATAGCATTAGGCCTATTGATATAGTAATCAATTATAGAATTGCACATAACATCCTCAGAGTTGTCAGGAATTTGTTTTAGAAGAATAGTTGGTTTGAGTATAAATGTGCGTTCGTCTATTGGTGTTGTGTTTATAAAGCTGCATTCTCTTGAACTATGATTCAATGGTAGTGATAGAGCTATGTGAACTGCTTGTTGAGCTAAAATTTGTTGAAGGTTAAGCAAAGCATTTCCTAGAGACCGTATCATTTGAATAGCATCAATTTTGCTCTTTTCATGTTCTTTTCGTATACTTTTGAATGCATTTGTCATAGATCTGTCAACTTTGGTCATATATGAAGTGCAATATGAAGCTGCAGCATATGCATTTAGAACATATTGGGCATCTGTATTTGCATTCCATAGGTGTGGCATATTGTATGCAAAGCTATTATTCCATATTTCTGATGGTTTTCGTTGCAAGAATACCATTGGCTGTGTTAATGTACTTTGTACTAATTTGATGTAATCAGTTTCTGTTAACTGGAATTCATCTAAGAAATATTCATGACTAGTTGATTTGTCATAGTGTTTTTGCTCTAAGGTGCTTTGCAAGGACAAAGCTTTTTCATTTATCGAGGCATTTACCGAAGTAATTGGTTCAAGAATCCTTGTTCTTTTCATTGGTAGCATTGGGAATTTGTAACTACATTGGGATGCTTTTCGTTTTTTACAGCTTTTGGTATGATGATGTTCATGTATATTTGTGAGTTCTGGGTCAAGGTGATTTGTGCTACAAGTTATATAGTTATCCAAAAAGTTTTCAATTTCTAAGTTAGTATTAATTCCATATACTAGAGCATTTTCTATCCATATAAGGGCATGTTCATGTGCACTACCTCTATTTTGGAACTCAGTTACAAAGTAGTAATCTAATATTTTGCCAAAGAATGTGCTATCTTGACAGATCAATTGCTTCAATGCATTTGTCTTATGTCTATAGTAACATGTACATGTTACTGGGTCCTTCCTGACAAGATAATCAATGTTGCATTCCTCAATTGTTTCAATGTATTTCTCTTTATTTCTATTGCTATGTAATTCAATAAGAGTTTGTACTAGTGGTGTCCAAAGATGCTCTGCACTTGTAAATGTAACAAAGAAAGTTGGAGGACCTAATTTTCGTATCATTGCAAATATATGTTTCTGCATTTGTTGATGGTAATCAGGAGAAATTCTTATGTGTTTGGAATCTATGTATCCAATATGACTTTTTAGTAACTTTTCTAAGTTAGGCTTGTACTTAACATCTTTTTCTAACAAGTTTCTTCCTTGTAATTTTCCTTTTCTTATTCGTACTGAGATGCATGACATGACCTTTTCAATGAGTATTCGCATTGTCTTGAAGAACAAATTTGTGATGTGATAGGAAAAGTGACCACTGCAATGCATTAGTTCCCATTTTACTATTTCTTGGTAACGAAATCTTTGTAGTATATCATCGTCACGTGGATTTCCAAAGAATAGTGTTGGGAAACTCATTTCTTCTGCATGTTTGTCTTTGAATATCCCAAGTGGTCGTTGTCCCTCAGCTAGTGCTATTTCAATAAGCTTGTCTTGTAAATCATGAATTCGTTGTGAAGCTATGAATCCATGTACCAAGGTTTCAGTTGGCTTTTCACTTTTTGAAATGCTATCAGTTTCAGTTTTGCTATCAATGTTGTCATCATCAGATTTATTACCTTTATTGTCCAATTCAAGTATATGATTCCAATTGCTATTAATCGAAATGTTTTCAGTTTTATACAAATTTCGAGAGCATAGTTCTTTAAGTGCTCTCATGACAATATGCACACACACTTTTCCTGTTTGATATGCATTCTTGTATTCTAGTCGTCGTTTTAATGTAATAGCAATTGTGATTGTATTGTTTATGGATTGTGGCAATGCTTTTTGGACAATGTCCATCTGGACAAGAACATTGATTATTGAACCAGTTAAGCACATTTGTGATCGCTTCTTCCCACATTGTCTTATTTGTGCAAAGGGAATTCTCAATGCAACAATTTTTTCCTCAAGCTCTGAAAGTTTTGTTATAGTTTGCAATGGCTTGTTACATCTTATTTGTTCAGGTGTTGCAAAGCGAGGCAACTTTGCATTCACAAGTGTTGTTTTGCAAGATCGACAAATGATATTTAAATGCAATGTCTTATGTTTTCTAGATATGTTTATGTACATTTTTTCTAATTCAGGTCCAATGCTTGAGATGTTCTTTTGAAATTGCAATGTCTTGCATATTGGACATTTGGTCTTTGGTGTCTCTTCGATTTGTTGTTTGTAAATTTCTATCGGAGTACTTTTTCGTGATGAGCAATTTTTATTTGCTATTTTATTTCTATTTTGTCCAATTTTATTTGGGTCATTTGTATGTATTGTTTGTTTCAATTTGCGCAAGTTTATTCTATTGTTGGTGTTTTCGTGCATTTGTACTATTCTATGTTGCAAATTGCACCGATTTGTATTTTGATTTGATAGTAATGGTTCATAATGAATGTGTGATGTACTTGTTTCAAATGATAATATGTTGTACGTTTGGTTGAAATTTGTTTTTGATTGGTAGTAATTTACAATGGTTTTACTAGTAAATGACCATATTTGTATGTTTACATTAAATATGATCGATGTCCATTGGAAGCAAAAAGATGTTCCCTCAATTCCTCCTTTTTCATATGGCATTGCCATATTAATTAGGTTATTTTGCCAATCTGCAACCACTGTTTGACTTTGTATAGTTTCATTTGTTAAGTGTTTTTCTATACAATTCAATGCATCGTTGCTCCTAGCCATTAGTGCATTGCAAAAAGATTGGACAATGTAGAGTCTAAGAGATTTTTCATCAAATTCAGGTGCTATTAAATAACAAATTGCAGTCAACATGCTATTATCACATTTCGACATAGTTGTTTTTTCTATATGCAATCCATGAATTTGCATTTCATGAACAACGGATTCATAATGGTTTTCAAGATGTTTGAAAAGAGGTGACAAGAAATAATTTGGTACAAAGTTACATCTACATAATCTTTTGTATATTAGGGGTTCAAAATGTCCACTAATTGGATCTGTATCATGAAACAAAATGTTTAGTGGAATCGTATCTAGATCGTGGTTGAAGAACAAATACCTTGTTTTCATTGTTAGCGACCAGACTCCAATTGGTATGTCCAACCACTTTGATAGCCACCGTATGCAAAATGTGTCTCCCCATAGGCCTCTTTCAGATTGGAAATTGCTATTAGATGCAGAAAAACGCATTCTACGAAGGTATGTGTCAACATCGTGAATTCCATGAAGTTGATATAACATTACAGGATCTAGTTCGTATTGGTATGATTCTTTTGCCTTTGTGTCATTTCGTTGTAGACAATTGAGAAAATGGTCTATTATTCCATTTCGCAATTCAATAGATGAGTAACGAAAGTGCAAAAGCACTTCAAATGCATCGAACAAACAATCCCTAGGAGTATATGCAAATTGTTGTAGTCTAAAGAGACTATGGTTCATTAAAACGATATCAGTATTAGTATCTATGAAATGTTTTTTTGTTGGATGGTAGTTTTCAATGTTTATGATTTCGACCATTTTTTCTATGTATTTATTTTTCAGATTCGTATAGTGATTTGTTTGCTAAGTACTATGTATCTTAGATTTTTTTTCCTCAAAGATCAGAAGAGCTTCTATAATATTTTTTTGCTTTATTAAATATATCTCTATGATAATGTTTACTAGCACAAAATACTAATTTTACTATTATATTGTATCTTTGATCTCAAAAAAGTAAAATAAGAGAAGCAAAGTTGCAAGTAACTAGTTCCTATTTTGCATCTCTCTGTATTTCAGAAGTATCACTACAAAACAAAGAAGATGCAACATTGATTATTGTCTCTGAAAACATGAATCTCACATACAAGCTATGTATTCTAGAAATAATTGACTTTTCTACACAATAGAAAGCATGAAATACAGATTCTATGTGTCTTGACTAGTAAAGCTAATTTTGCTAGTTGTAAGCAACATAGTTGTAATTACGAATATGTATCTACAGTTAGATTCTTGAAGACAACAATATGCTTCATACAAATAGCCAAACGTGAGAATCGACTTAGTTATTACAAAGCATTCATTCCTTATGCAAGTCCCAACTTTATTGCACCAAAGCATGTACTTCCAAGTCAATGTAGCAAATATTGAACAAGATAGGTCAACATAATATGGACTAATTCTATCATTATATTTTGAAATTTTGGTGCTTACACTACTTTTTGTGATAAGACAAAATATTCATTTCAATGACAAATAAATGTATTCTATAATGATTGCTAACAACCAGACATTATTCTATGGACATTAACAATGGTGGTATATACAACAACGACATTTGGATCATCTGAAGTCGTATCTATACGACCTAGTATGACATCTAGATTTAAAGTATTGACTATTTGTTTTTTTCTTTGCTTTCCTTCGTGTTGATCTTTGAGAACTATTTATTATTTTTTTGCATATTAACAAATGTACTGCATACAACAACAACATTTGCACCATTTGAAGCTGCAAGTAAACCACTTGTTACAAGGTGTACATGCAAAGTATCCAACACTTGTTTTCTTCGTTGCTTTGTTTCTACAGTCTATTTTGATATTAGCAGTGTCTTCTTCTGCTATTAGTTGTTGTAGCATCTTTGAAAGTTGCATGTCACTACATTCCATCGTTCCAAATTGATATATTCCATTCAATGCAACAAGTAGCACCTAACTTTGCTAAAACATCAAGAAAAAAACAACAAATTAACTATCCAAAGGTATCAATTGACTAAGAATAAGAGCAATACCAAAAGTTGAGACATAGTCACTTGTGCAGGATAATGTGAATAATAGATGACATAGAACAATCTTGATTTATACTATATGAAATTTCTAAGATCCTATAATAATAACTTAGGGCATGGGACTAAGACTACCACCACCATAGGTCCATAGAAATAAGACTAATATGACTATTTGGGTAGCTACTCTAATTTGCTATAAATCTCTAGACTATAGTGTAACAAGCACTATTCTGACTAAGCTATAACTACATAACCTATAAACTACCCTTGCTTTTGCATCTATTCTATTTGCTACTTCTGTTTTCACTGCTCCTAGTATTGCTTTTAGTCAATCAATTAAACTAATGACTCTTGTTAGGTGTCTTGTATTCTGGAAACAATTGTTTAAAGATTAATTTTGACCAACTTTCGACTTAGCTGCTTGTATTTTCTTGCCTCCATAATATGCACAACATGCAATCATTTTTTGGACGATGCCAATGGCCAAAAAATAGCTTGAACTTTAATTTATTTCATAGAGTTTTGTTTTTGGGACTGTCTTAACTACCCTTGGCTTTGCATCTATTGTATTAGCTACTTTTGTTTTCACTGTTCCATTTTTTATCTCCAGTTTTTTGTGTTCCAATTGCTTTCTAAAATGATGAACAATCAGCTGTGTCTTGCAGCAGTCACTATTTTGTAAAACCCTCTATAAGAGAAAGACATTGTAATAGCAGTTTTTATTGTTAAGGAATAGAAGTATTTCTTTTCTCTCTCCTGTTCTCATCATATTTAATATTTGTTTCGACTTTGCACGCCTTTGGATGTTATTTAACGTCTAGCAAGTCTGTATTGGAGATCTTGGAATTTTGCAGCATAAAGTCAAGGTCGAAGTGCTTCTAGATAGAAATGATAATAATCCTGCTAATATGTTGTTCTATGAACAAGAACATAGTTTTTGAGCTGCTAACACCGAAGCTACAAATGAAGTGAAATTTGATTCAGAAAATGATGATGATAATAATCTACATTTTTTAATGAATAGACGCTTTAGTAAACAAATTTGTTAATATTACAAATGGATAAGCTTATTCGAAGGAGGAAAACTCCACCAATATCGAAGATGATAAGATGTCGAAGTTGCATAGTCTCAAATCAAATCCTTTTTCATGGGCCAAAGCTACAAATGAAGTAGAATTTGATTTAGAAAATGATGATGATAATAATCTACATTTTTTAATGAACGACAGCTTTAGTAAACAAAGTCGTTCCAAGGAAAATGACTTTGAATCCTCCGAGGCTGATACAAATGGTATTCTCATACTAGAGACGTAACAAAATTTTGTTTTCTATGTTTTCTCTGTAGGACATAATCTTGATAATTAATTTTAGGAAATTTGTAAATTTGTCAAAAAGAAACAAGATTTGTAAGACGTATCAACTTTATCAAATTCGAATGGAATTGCAATTATCAATGTTCCATCTGCTATCATTTAAAAACACAGTGGATAATATGTAAATTGCAGGTAGAATATCATTCACTTTGCACTCAGAATCAAAGCAAAAAAGTGAATTTAACATATGGAATTACGTGAAAGAGTAAGAGAAACTATGCTTAGCAAACCTTGCAACCGGAGGCGCACAGTTCCAGCCTGACTTGCCAAAGCTTGCTTGTACAGCGTCCAATCGCACCATAAATATAGTTGCAAATGTGTTGAGCAGAATACAAAGATTTTGAGGATCAAGAACAGAAAATCTAAAGAGCGGAAATAAGATTTAGAAAGCTTCAAGCAAAGTAACAACTGCAAAGTAGAAACTGGTACAATTGCCATAATTTTATGCTATTTAATTTTGAATTAATGGTTGTTGATATCAAGAGATCTACATGGGATGTATGTGACATCGACTAGATCCTCCGAATCAGATCTGCACTTGCATAATGGATATGATAAATTACATATTCGATGCGGAAAACCTTATTGTTAATAATGATTCTATGTATAGTTAATAACATTGAAATTTGAGTTTTATTTTTTCATGATGGTTTTGGCAGCAGTATAGGTGGACAGCTGTGAGCATTTGTACAATCAAGAAATGACCGATGATAAATGTAGATTCGACATGGATTTAGTTTAATGTAATCCTCGAAGCGGGAAGAGATAAATCTGTAATTTGTGTTCTTTAATAAATTATTTAATGATGTGGATAAAATGGTTCTTAAAAGTATTTTCAACCCACTAGAAAATACATTAATAACTAATTTATAATTTAATAATAAAAACTAAACAACTCCACATACCAAAATTCAATAATTTGGAGCAACAAGTCAAAACTATGTGGATGACATTACAAATTGAAATATTTATTCTACCCCATTTAATGCTCTGTAATAATATTCAATGCCTACATAGTAACGTAACTGGAGGAATATATTGCTAATGAATAAGTTGTATGGGGTCTGATGCTTATTGGAATGCATGGAATCAGTCAACCAAATCTTTTCATGTAGGAGCATGTACGTTTGATGTGGATTTACTTTAATGTAATCCTCAAATCAAACAAAGATAAATTTGTAATTTATGTTTTTTAATAAATTATTTAATGACCTGGACCCAATGGTTCTTAAAAGCGTTTTTAATCAAATTTCATAGGAAAGGCAAAAATATATTAATCACTATTCATAATTTAATAAAGGCTAAACAACATCCCCAACCTAATTTCTTTTTTAAGCTTAATTTTTCTTTTAACAACGGCCTGAAACAAGTTAAATATTAATTACATTTAACCAATACCAATTACATAATAACAATACGAAATAAATTAGTAATTAAATTAAACTAAGTAGCAAGTACTAAAAATAAAATTGAATATATATTTTAAAAATATATATATAGTATAGAAGATGTATAAATATTATGCAAATTAAATTTATAAGAACTTCGTCATATCTAAATATTATACAAAAAAATAATTGATAATAATAATTTAAGTGGAAACTTACTTTAAAAAATAATTTATTATATTTATTTATCATAATTCACTAAATTTACATTAATAAAAATTATATAAATTAAGAGTATTTTGCAATTGCAATTCAATATTTAATAGTATAAAATAATAAATAAACATAATAATATAAAATAATAAATAAACAAACTATTAGCACAAATAATTTAAAGAGAAGTGGCAAATTGAACAAAATATATATATATATATATATATATATATATATATATATATATTAAGTATTAAATTATAATTAACGTAAATAAAAACTTATTTTTTTTAACTATAATATACTTATAATTAGTTAATCTATGGTTGAGCATTATGGTTGAGCATTTTAAACGTGATAGATTCCAATTTTAAAGTGTTATCTATATGTTCTATTTGCAACTTCTAATCATACAAGCAATAAAAGCTCCATGCATCACAATTCTATTTATGATGTTCTTATTAGCATGTGGCTGATGTGTACTTAGTAATGCTATATATGACTGTGGGTCAGTCTAGAGAAGTTCAACATTGATGTCAAGTACAATATATAGTACAAGCATAACTTAATTTACTCGTCTCGACTTACGATAAAATTCTTTATATAATTACCCATGGGCTTATAATCTTATCTTTATTACCTATGGTTTCAACTATACTATATTCAGAATAAAGCATATTTGAAAAGTAAAGTTAATGTGGCAAGACTTGAACGTTGTTAATGTCATATTAATTGGAAAGGTTTATAACCTTCAATGGACAAGCTTCCGTACAACACTAATAGACTGAACTGTCTCTACTTAGACGCATTTCTATGCACACGAAATGAAAAGCGAATTAGTTAAAATAGCAAGTTGAGTAGAATTAATAAGGCCATAAAAATTGGCATGAAACACTTAATGAGATAAGATCCCGAGAAATATCAAAACCATTAAATTGATATAATTAGCCATAGTACAATTAATACTCATGGCTGAAATATCTGAGAGGTGTGGAGTTCGAAAACTGTCAAACTGCGAAGTTAATCTACATATAGATGAAAATGGTATAGGTTAGTTCAAATATAACTAATTTAAGTAATAATTATCAACACATTAATGTTTATCATGTAATTGGTGAAAGTTTGAATCTGAATTAGAAAAATAAGAATTATTCACTATAACTATTTAACATAATCCCAATTACTAAAATTATTTTTTAAAAATACAATTTTAAGTATTATTATTTGTATTAGATTTATTTAACATTTCAACAAATTTCAATCCTAATAATTTTTTATAATTAATTTTTTTAAATAATTTTTTAAATTTTTTATAATTAAAATAAATAATAATACAAAAATAATAAAGTTGATTTAGAACATAACTTAATTTAAATTTTAAATTTCTATAATTGCATTCTCTGTTATTGCTTGTATACACTGATGTTGTGTAATATTATATCATAGAATTTCAACTATTTATAGCAAAATGATGATGTTACAAAAGCGTAGTTATATATTGCATGCTCACAAGGTAGTGAATGGTATTTTTATAATGTGTGCGATAAAGCTCTGGAGAAGCCACATAGTAATCGAAGATCAGCGAATCCTTGTAATAAATGTTGATCGCATTGCAATTTGTTTTAGTGAAAACGTTTTTTCCAAATTCCGATCCCATCAAAGATTTAAAATGAAGTGGACTGTTACAATCTATCTTGGAATTTTATGCGATTGCGATTGAACGCGATCGCATCGGAAATTCTCAAAGCAATAACAAGTCTTTAAAAGAACCTTTCCGAATTTCCGATTGCGATTTACTATTCATTTTAACATATTTCTAAATATAAACTGCATACATCGAATTAATACAAAAAAAGAAATTGCAATTGAGCGCAATTGCATCAAAATTTTCCAATGAGATGAATGCAATGTTTAATCTTTTTTCCGAGATGTGATTGCGATAAATCGCATCTCATTGTTGTAAATAGAAAAAGTGCAAGACTTAATATTATTCCGAATTGCGATTGCGATTGAACGCCATCGCATCGAAACTTCTCAAAGCAATAACAGCTCTTTAAAATAACTTTTCCAAATTTCCGATTGCGATTTACTATACATTTTAACATATTTCTAAGTATAAAATTTTTCTAATATGTTCGAAATATGTTAAGAGGTCTTTTTTTTTTCTTTCTTTTTTTAAACTTTAACGGGTATGGATTTTATTATATTGTAAATATTATGGGCCTTTGCCGAGGTAGCCCCTATTACAAAACAGAGTTCTTGCTACTGCTTCTAATGAGCTATTACAACTTTCAGGGCATTTGAACAGTGCTACCATTGTTGACAATGAGCTGCCCTTTCATGAGCAAGCTGCCTTTGTTTGCCATCTTATCAGCTTCTCTGTTTGACTTTCTCAGAATATGATGAAATTTGCACTTGTCAAAGTCAAGAAGAACTCTCTTCAATCTGTCCAGTATTTTGTTAAGGCTGGCATTGCTGAACGGAGTCTCCATGTTGATATTTTTTATTATTATCTCTGAATCACCGAAAACTTGGAGCACTTTGATACCTTTATCTCTTGCAATAAGACAAGCTTTTAGAAGCCCAAGGATCTCTGCATGATTGTTGGATTTCTTACCTATTCCCCAGCAGAACCAGTCTTTGGAAGACCCACCAGGAGAGTAGATAACACCACCCGCATCGACAGCACCAGGGTTCCCCTTGGACGCCCCGTCAAAAAAGATAGTGGATAAGTTGTGAGACCTCCACCAAGATTGAAGAAAATCATCCTCATATCTTAAGCGCCATTCTGGATTGTCACTTTGGGGGGGTTGAAGATACTTACGTGGGTGTGTCACTAGCATTCCTAGCCATCTCTTTTCTTTAGGCAATAGCAAATGATCTTCTTTAAAATACTGATATTGGGCCGCTTCCAAGAGGAAGGACTTAGCTTTTGCAGCTACCTGCAGAGGGGTATATAGTAGCTCTTTAAAAATCCTCTGATTGCGGGCCAACCAAATCTGCCAGCATACATATTTGGGGAGCGCTATCCAGATTCTACGCCATAAAGATTTGGAAGAGATTCGATGGGGATAATATTGACTCCAAGAGGCAAACAAATCTGCTACAGAGTTCTGCATAGGGGTTGGGATTTGAAAGTCCTGTAAAATGAGAACCCAAACCTCTTCAACAAATCTGCACTCCATGAAAAGATGCTGGGCTGTTTCGAAATTATTGTTGCATAGTGCACATCTGTGAGGCCCTGCTATGTTCCTTTTTTCCAGGTTATCTCCCGTAAGATGCTTATTATGGACCAAGGTCCAGAAGAAGAAATTTACTTTTGGAAGGGAAAGAGGTTCCCAAACATTTTTCCAGAACTCTGGTGTTTGACTGCTATTTCTAAAGACCTGTAATGCTTTGTAACCAGCTGCTGTGGTATGTACTCCAGTTTGTCCCCAGCCCCAACTATATTTTTTGGACCTACAAACAGGAGCAACATCCTCCAACAGATCGACTAGCATTACTTGTTGATGAGAAAACCGTGCTGGCACTCCGTGGAAATCCCATCCATTCCAGTCTCCACGTTGATCCCAGCTCGAGATGTCATAAAGTCTGCTTACTCCTGCACGCTCCAGCTAATTCCTAATGTCTGCAATGTCATCGTTCTCAGCTAATGGTTCACTTCCCATTATACTATCAAGCCACAAATTTGTATTCTTAACGTTTCCTGGTATCCTGTAGACTAATTTTTTGAAAAATTTGCTGCTTTTACAACATAATTTCCAAGCCTGCGTGCTATTAGCTGCGCTTGTGTTCTGAAGATTGGTGAGTGTGTTATTGGGTCCATACTTTGAGCGCAAGGTTACACTGACCGGATGAGAGGGCTTGTGGATCAACTTCCACAAAATCTTTCCTCCCAGCGCTAGGTTGACAAGCGTGGGATCTCTAATTTGCAGCCCGCCCTCTGTCAGTGGTTTTTTTACCACATCCCAGTTAACCAGGTGCATTTTTTTCTCGTTACCCTTCCCTCCCTGCCAAAGAAAATATCTGAGCAACTTGGAGATTTGTTCCATCACATTTCTTGGCGGAAGGAGAAAAGCTGCCTGGAAAATTGGGAGCGCAGATAGCAAGGATTTGATTAAGATTACTTTACCTCCCTTAGTCAACCAGTTGCCTCCCCACGCAGCAATTTTGGATTTGATTTTTGAGATAATATCACTTCATAACGATCGCTTGTTAACTCCAGATGTTATGGGGAGGCCAAGATATTTAAACCTGTCCCAATTTGCTTGACCTTTGAATCCGAGGAGAGTTGTGTTTGCGAAGAGTTCATGTTGATCTATATTCCAGCTGTAGACTTCGCTCTTACTCTCATTAACTAAGGCACCTGAAACTCTGCAATAATTTCTGAGGACTGAGTCGAATGCTCTGGCTATTCTGATGGAAGCTCCTCCGAGGAGAAGAGAATCATCGACAAAGAGAGCGTGGTTCATTGGTTCAGCTCCATTGGAAGGTTTGAGACCCGGAATATTACCAACTAATCTTTCAGCAGTAAGCTTTCGACTAAGGGAATCTGCCATTAAGATATACAGGAAGGGGGAAAGAGGGCATCCCTGCCTGATACCTCTCTCTGAGCTTGGAAGAAGTTAGTTGGTCTGCCATTAACTAACGGAGCAATCCACAAACTATCAATACAGGATTTAATTAATTGAACAAAGTGTGTCGAAAAACCAAAGGAGAGCAGGACCTTGGAAAGGAAATTGTGATTTACTCTATTGAAAGCATTTGCCATATCTAGTTTTATCAACATACCTCTCTCCTTCCGCTGTTTTCTTGAATGTATTGTCTCCTGAACTTGGATAACATTGTCCAGAATGTGCCTACCCTCCACAAAGCCACCTTGAGAGCTGGAGATCAGTATTTTTAACAGTGGCTTGATCTGAATTGCTAGAAGTTTTGCCAGAATTTTATAAGAAGCATTGCACAGCGAGATGGGTCTAAATATAGCAAAGGAGTCTGGATTGGTTTCCTTGGGAATTAAAGCCAGGTAAGTGGACTTGGTTCCTCCACCAATCTTAGCTTTCTTCATGAATCCTCTTATCATTTTAAGCAGGTCAGCCTTGAAAATGTGCCAACAGGATTTGAAGAAGTGGATTGTGAATCCATCAGGCCCAGGGGCCTTGTCTGCTTCCATGGACCAAATAACTTTTATGATTTCCTCCTCAGTAATAGGTCTGCAGAAGATTGAATTGTCTTCAGGACTGATGAGGGGAGGGATACTGGAGAGAAAGTCAGCCGCCTCCTCATCATTGCTTTGAGTTTCTTCTCTGTACAGATTCCTGTAGTGGTTTTCAGCAGCGGCTTTGACTTGATTGAATCCTTTACAAACTTGACCCTCAGCTGATTTGATTTTTGCTATGTAATTCCTTGACAGTCTCGCTCTGTATTGCCGGTGGAAGAAGGGAGTGTTCCGATCCCCGGACTTCAACCACAGGCTTCTAGATTTAAGCCTCCAGTATTCTTCTTCCTTTCTAAAAGACTGATACGTTGCTCTTTGAGCTTTTATTTCTTCCTCCAGCAACTCTGATATAATATCTTTACTCTCCATATCAGTTTGCAGGGACATCAGAGACTGTACTGCCTCTTTTCTCTGATTGGTGGGATTGGTTTCCAGTTTCTTAATCCAATCCTTCAGAGCATTCTTTGTAGCTTTCAGCTTTTGCTCCCAAACGTAGCTGGAGGATCCTGAGATTGGTTTGGCCCATGCTGCCTTGACAGTCTCAAAGAATCCACCTCTCTCAATCCAGAGTGGGCTGAATCGAAAAGGTAACGGTCCCAGGTCTTCTTCATCTTCCAGGTGGAGCTGAATCGGCTTATGGTCTGAGGAGATTTTAGGCAAAATTTTGGTAGTTATTTTCTTGTTCATCATAATGGAACTTTGCACCAAGAAGCGGTCTAATCGAGCAGATATGTGCTCCAATCCAACCTGATTATTTGACCAAGTGTAAATGCCACGGATGGGCCTGAAATCTAAAAGGTCCCAGAGTTGGGAGATCTCCTCAACCTTGGCCAACATAGGGTCTCTGGAGCTGTAACCCCCCCTCTTTTCCTTTGCTTTCAAAACAATATTCAGATCCTCGGCAAGTATGATGTTGCTGGGAGAAGACTGCTCTAGAAAGGCCACAAGTGTATCCCAGCATTCTCGTTTTTCTGAATAAGTAACCGGAACATAAAGATTGAAGAGAGAGATGGACAACTTACTTGCCTTATGCTTCAGCTCCGTATATATCCAGTGCTGGGTTTCATGGGATTTTATCAGCTGGAAGAGGTCATCCGTCCAAAGTGTTTCCAACCCTCCAGAGGTTCCCCTTGAACTGACTGCTTTTCCTGTTCTTTTGTTCCACTTTGATCTGCCTAGCTCTAGAAGGGCTTGCCCTTCTATTTTGGTCTCTTGGAGCATGAGAATGTTTGAGGGGTCTGCTTTCAATAGGTCCTTGACTGCTTCTATTTTAGAGGGGTTCCCCAGACCTCTGCAGTTCCAAGAGACGAGTTTCATTATTTACCAAGAGGGGGATTGGGGCCTCTCTTGGAAGGCCTTGGTCTGGTATTTCGCCCAATAGACATTTCTATTGTGGACTGACTTCCTTGAATCTTGAGTCTTTCTGCCTCTTCTTCCCTATTCTCTTTTCGAAATTTCCTTCCTGCTTTTTTGGAAGGGCGCTCGTAGGTTTCATCCTCAGAAGAACTGGAGCTATCCACAGGTTTTTTCCTTGCTATTTCTGCGTATGAAGGATTGGTGGGACTGCCTTGATTTACCTCCATCTGTGTTGCTTCCTCTCCCTCTTTGTTTTGAGGTAAGGGGACAACCTGTTCCTCATTCTCCTGGTTTAAGATGACTTGGTTGTCCTGATCTCTTTCTGGTCGATTTGGTGTTGCTTCCGCTTCTTAGTTGCTTTTGGAGCTTGAATGGCCTCCAGTCATATTCCCTTTACCTGTGCCTTTTTTTGAGTTTGTGTTTTTTTGGACTAGGGTCCATTGTTCCCCGTTTTGTTTATCTACTTGTTCCTCAGCCTTCCTCTTATAGTGCTTTGCAAAGTGACCGTGTCCATGAAAATGCCTACATTTAAATGGTAGCTGTTCATAGTCCAGCTCTTGGACATGCGTCCACCCAGCAACGGTGAGTTTGATTGCTTCCGGTAGTCCTTCTTCGAGGTCCACTTCTACGCAGATGCGTGCGCATGAGTACTGATCCTTTCGTGCCGCCTGGTCTATGTATTTTCCCAAAGCATTACCTATTATTTGGAGGGATTTTTTATTCCAGCAGTGGAGGGGCAAATGAGGGAGTCTAACCCAAACCGGGATAGCCGAGGGAACATCTTGGGTGGGGTCAAAATCTGGAGACCATTTGTTTAGATAAAGGCCCTGAGGACCCATGAAGTATGGTCCATTTCTAAAGATTAATCCTTTCTCTTCTGGGTTTTCAAAAACAAACACAAAGAAACCCTTACCTACGAAGTAGCTTTTGACTCCCTCCGTGATCAGAGGCTTCCAGTTCCTTTGAGTCGAATCCTCAACTGATTTGGGAGAGGGCCAGAGGCCCGTGAACTGACCTATGAGTCCTCTCTCCGCCAGATTCAACGCCGATTTGCAGGTGTCTTCTTCTGGAAGGGCCACAGTGGGGATTGACTCCATTTTTTACATGAATTTCTGCTGAGACATTGACGGAGGGTGCTTGGGAGCAGCAGAAATAATTACTCTAAAAGCAAAAACCTCCGGAGGCGGAGGGGGATCAGGAGCCTGCGATCATCCATGGCCGGAACTGGCCCTGAGCAGGCCGAGCTGGAAGGAGCTGGGGCGCGCCGGAGCGGCCAGCAGCCCAGGCGCAATCAAAGCGCGAAGAGGCTGGTAGAGCAGAGGTTCAAAAAAACCTACGTGCGCGAGCTTGTGCAAGTTGG
>JAXQQM020092567.1:0-10226 GCA_034641835.2 Pinus albicaulis | reverse complement strand
GGACTTTCTATATATATTAGAGAGTCTCATAGCATATGCATTGCATTACAAATCAACTCCAGATCTCCTTCAAGTGAAGGAGAAAAGCAGTCACGGCTTCCTTGGGTACCCATAAGCATCCCAAAGGCTGCCAAAGCAGAAAAACTTCTTCTCAAATAGAGGGCACTTCCAATCTTTCCAATCTCCCGGCATAAAACCGAAACAGAGATAAGTGAAAAGACAGAAAGCATTGCCTTCAGCATCTGTAGAAACAACAGACATATCAAAAAAAAGTATGTTCCTGTAGAGACCGGCAGTAAGCACTATTCCGGTCTCAATGTTAATTGCAAAAACCAAGACAGTAAATGGTTTTTGTAAAATCTGGGTCAACGGGCCTCCTCATAAGAGGAAAACAGCCCTCAGAAAAAGTAAATATAACTGTGGTAGTCCAAAGTTTTTGAAGAGAGACATAAACAGATTATATGTAGTTCGAAATAAAACTAAAGTAACAGCAGCAGCATGATAATAAGTAAAAACTCAAAGCAGATCAAAGTCATCCAAAGACTGGCTGATCAATAGGATTGATCACCCCCTTGTCCATCTTTGTTACTGACCAGGTCCCCAAATCTTGTTGTACACTTGTTTTAGATAAGTTATCTGCCTCCTGGTTTCTTTCCCTGTAAATGTGGCAAACAGTGATTTCATTAAAAAAGCTTTTGATATGCAGAATCTCATTAAGCAAAGGAAGCAAAATATAATTTCTGCAATGTTGAGTCCTGTTGAACCAATTCACAACATTCTTTGAGTCACCGAATATCTGAACCTGTCTCAACTATTTCAAGGATAGCCAGCAAAGAAGGTGATGTAAAGCCTTGAGCTCAGCAAAATTATTAGTCCCCTGCCCAAGGCCAATTGAGGCACGAAAAGATTTTTCAGGATTTACATGAATGACCAAACCACTCCGCACCGTCCATTTAAGTCTGCTGCCCCATCAAAGTAGGCCCACGGAACAGATTCCCTAATAAATTCAGTCTGAATAGAGTGGTGGATGGAATGACCAGATGAGGCTGGGATGCTGTCGAATATTGCTGCCCCTTCCACAGCCAGTTTTCCAATAGGGAAAGGAAGATCTTTGAAAATTACTTGGTTCCTTGCTAGCCAAGTGCCCCAGGCTATTAGGAGAGGGATGGAGCGGACTTTATCATCAGAGGCCTCCTGCCACCACCGGAGCCATGCTTGCTGGATACTATCTCCTTCCCACCTGAGGGGAGAATTCATGAGTCTCAAGGATTCAACCCAAAGGCTGACATTGAAAGGGCATGTGAGAAATAAATGCGTTGTTGATTCCTCATTTTCTTTGCAAAGAGAGCACCATCCTGGGCCTATTTTCCCCCTTTTCTGCAAGAAATCCCATGTTGGCACTTTTTTCTGAAGGATGCACCAGAAGAAAAGTCTGGTTTTTGCAGGGCATTTCAACTTCCAGAGAAGTTTTGTCCACCATGCAGGGTCTTCCCAACCTTGTTGGGACATCAACCATTTGTAGCCCATCTTAGGTGAGTAGCTTCCTGTCTATGCATGGACCCAAACTAGCTCATCCCTTGCTTCTGAAATCCTGAAAGAGGAGTTTTGGAGGTCCAAGACAAAAAGTCTCCATTCCTCCCTCCATCTCTCCTCCAAATGAAGGTCAGCTTCTGTCAACCACCCTTGTCTCCAAATGGTAGTAGTCCTAGGATTGGCCACCTGATTCAGAAAAAGATATCCCCGTTCAGTTAAAAATAATTTCAGATCATGAGATAAGGCATATCTTTCCGAGCACCCAGCCCAGGGATCACATCCAACCCTCACCTGAGTACCATCCCCCAATTTCCATGCCAATCCTTGTTCAATAGTGTGAGCCGAAGCAACTACTTCCTTCCAGACCACCGAGGAATTTTTGGAGGACTTTACAGGATTGCAGACCCATTCCATAGCAGTGGCCGGAACTATGTACTTTCTTTTTGTAACAGTAGACCAAAGAGAATCAGTCGATATAAATCTCCATGCCAGCTTGGCTGCTAAGGATTTTGAAAAAAAGGACAAATGCTTAATTCCCCATCCTCCCCATTCTTTCGGTCTCGAAATCTTATCCCATGCAACCCAGGGAGTCACATGTTCTACTTTAGATCCAGCCCATAAGAATCTGCTACACAGTTTGTCTATGGAGGCTAGTATACCTTTAGGTACCCACATGAGACTAGCCCAGTAAACAGGAATTGCCATCAGAACTGACTTTATTAGGACCAGCCTCCCTGCTCGAGACAACCATTTATGACTCCACAAATTGAGTTTCTTTTCTATTTTTATCAGGAGCCATTTCCAATCCTGTACCCGGTAAGTATCGGGTTTCAACAGGAAGCCCAAGTATTTAAAGCTTTCCTACAGAGATTTGATTTCAAATGGAAGAAGAGCCCCTACTCTGCCACTTTCCTCCAAAGACATACCCGATATTGTAAGGGTCGATTTCTGCTCATTGATTTTAAGACCTGTAGCTTTAAGAAAAAGGTCCAGAATGCTCTTTAGAGCTCTACAGTCCTCCACACTTCCATTGCTGAATAAAATGATGTCATCTACAAAGAGCAGATGGGTTACCCACAGATTAATAGCCACTTCAATTCCTCGGAGCTCTCCTTGTCTTTTTGCCCTACTAATCATCAGACTCATCCCCTCTGCAGCCAACAAGAAAAGAAGGGGGGACAAAGGGCATCCTTGTCTCAGCCCTCTCTCCGGATTGAAAAAATTTGAAGCTGCTCCGTTGATTAATAAGGAGATAGAGGATGAAGTAATGCAGCTCATAATCCACCTTACAAAATCGAATCTGAAACCAAGGTGAGTCAACAGAAGGCGCAAGTACATCCAACTTATTCTGTCGTAGGCCTTTGATAAATCAATTTTAACAATTGCCCCTTTCTTACCATTCCTCTTTAAGCTATGCAGGGTTTCTTGAGCAATTCCCACTGCTTCATGAATCTGTCTTCCATCCAAGAAACCAAACTGCTCTGGAGAGATGTGCCTAGATAAGAAGGGTTTCAACCTGGAAGCAATGATTTTAGCAATAATTTTTATAGACACAGGTGCATAGGGAAATAGGCCGAAAGTCATCGAAAGAGGCTGGCTGATCAGATTTGGGGATTAGAGCCAGAAAAGTTGAATTGAAGGGTTGATAGATAGATCCAGAGGATCTCGATTCATCCACAATTGCAACCATATCATCCCCCAGGAACTCAAAGAAATGAAGGAAAAATTCCACTGTCCACCCATCTGGCCCAGGACTCTTGTCCTTCTACATATCCTTGAGAATGTCCTCCACTTCCTGTTTAGAGACAGCTTCCATAATAGAGTCATTGTCTTCTTCCACAACATATCTTGGAAAGAATTGAGCAACTCTGATGACCTCCGCTATGGATACTTCCTTCGGGGCTTTGAAAAGATTCTTGAAATGGTTTACACCTAGAGAAGCCAGTTCTTAAAAGGATTTTGCCATTTCCCCGTCCTCTTTTTTCAATTCCCAAATTGTATTAGCAATCTTTCGGCCCTTTGCATAATTCTGGAAAAACTTAGAGTTTTCGTCTCCCGCTTGCAGCCAAATGGCTCTGCTTTTCAATCTCCAGCTTCCTTCCCTTAACTGGAGAAGTTTTCACCGAGATGCTTCCAATTCTTTAATTCTGTTTCTTGAATCCAAGGACTATAACCAGATCCATCCAAGTTTTCCAACAGATCTAATTCGAAGTTTATACTTTTGAGCTCCTCTTCTTCCTTCAGTTTCTTCTGATGCGCCCATTCTTTTGTCGCTTGCTTCATTCTCTTAATATTGTTCGACAAGTGGATTCTTCTGCTTCCCTCTTCATTATGATTGTCCTTTCTCCATGTATCATGGAAAAGAGCTTCAAAGGATTCATCCTTCAGCCAGGATGAGTTGAATTTAAAAGGGGATCCTGGTTTTTTTGCATCTTCTTTCAATTCCAGGAGGACCGGGAAATGATCAGAGTGACCCCCTTCCCCGACCCAGTGTCTGAAAACTGATAGAAAATCCACCAGAGGCTCACAGAGAAGGAAGCGGTCAAGTCTTTTGCCCACCCAATCGACTCCGAGGCGTCTGTTTCTCCAGGTAGGGCGCACTTTGATCAAAGGAGCATCGACCAGGTGGTGGGAAGCAATTTTATTCATGAAAAAAACAGAGAGGGGGTCCGAGTGGGCATTAGCACCCCAAGATTCTGAATCCCCCAAAGAGAAGTTCAGGTCACCTCCAATGATGAGGTAAGGATGGGAGAGGCAAGAGAGGCTGAAGAAAGAGTTCCAGAAGCGTTCCCGCTCCAGACAGGGCCCATAGATATTCAGAATGAGGAAGGATATACACAACTCTCCAGAATAGAGTTCCATTGCCAAACAGTTTTCAGAACCCCAAGATGAGACTTCCTTGAGCTTTCTCATATTGTAAACTGTAACTACACCCCCCGACCTGCCTTCAGCGTCGAGAGCTGAGAAGGCCCACCCAGGCAAAATTTTTTGAAGAGTACAGATAACATCATCACTTTTCCCCAATGTTTCTTGGAGGAGAATAACATCAGGGTTATAGGAGTGCACAAGGTTTTTGAAGGCTAGCTTTTTCGGCTGGCTAGCTAAGCCTCTGCAGTTGAAAGAGAGTAGAATCATCAAGGAACAGGGGGGGTGGTGGCTCCGCTCTAAGCACCCCAGGAAAAGTTTTCTACTTCCCGTCAGCGATATCAATGATAGCTTTGAATTGGGATTTTGAGAGTAAATATTTTCTTCCCCTTAACTTCCTTGGCCCAATAACCACTGGGTCCAAGGCAATGCCTCCTACAGCCTGTCCCTTACCCTTTCTATTGGCCAAAGGGCGAAGATTATAAGGTGGGTTATCCAAGATATGAACACAGGATTCAGCAGAAGTAATAGCAATCTCAGAGGGTTGTGAGGTATCATCAGAAGGAAGGGAGACCGAGATAATAATACTATCAGAGGAGGCTTTAGATAAATTCAGCGCAGAGAAATCATTTAAAATCTGCCTGGAGGGACCAGGCCTTTCTGAGAGAGACTGTAAAGAGAATGCAGAAGAACATTCGCAAAAAGGAGGAAAAGAAGACGTACCCGCCATGGACGCCCCAGCAAGCTCATCAGGTAATGGAGCCAGGGTGGCTGACGGATTAGTTTGTGCGACAGCTGCATTTTTACCGTCCAAGGTGTGATCCTGCTCCATTAGATCGATTATTTCTGAAGCCCTCGACAGGTCTACTGCTTGCACTGAAACCCTCTGCTGAGCCCCCCCTGCTTCCTGTACAAGAGCCCCTTGAGGTCGAAAGGATTTCATCTGACGGCGACGACGACGATGTCCCAAAGGACATTCCTTCGCAAGATGTCCATACTTATGACACCGAAGACAATGGAAAGGGAGGTTTTCATAATCCAGGGTTTGAAGGAATTCAAGGTCTCTGTATTTTAACGTCATCGCATCCGCCAAACCCTCCCTTGGATTTAGGCTTACAAGCACTCGAGCCATACTCCTGTCCTTGGTTATGATGTAAGAGTTATCATAATCCAGAAATTTACCCAGGGTATTACCAATAGATACAAAGACAGATTCCGTCCAGAATTGTAAGGGGAGTCCAGGGAGCTTTACCCAGACAGGGGACTCCACCAATTTCTCCTTCTGCGCATCAAATAATGGAGTCCATCTGCGAAAAAGAATGGGACGCTTTCCAAAACACCAGTTCCGTTCAAAGACCCAGTCCGCGTGTGATTTGCTGTCAAAATGAATACTAAACCAACCCCTTTCCAAAACAAGAATCTCTGATGGCTTGCCCGGGGCTTCTTTCCACTCGGATTGGACCCAGTCCGCTATGTATTCGGCCGAGTACTTCCTTCCTCTTACACGGCCAACCATAATAGTCTCAGTTGCGTCCATTGTTTGTTCTATGCTGATATCGACCCCCAACAGACAACACGGATGAAGCTCTTTCTTCTTGATGGACTTCGATTTCTTTCTCTTTGCCCCCACGACTTCCTCGAAGTCCCCTTCCACTCCCACGGAATTTGGGATAGGAGCATCCGGCGCAACCGAAACAGGCGGCCCTTGACCCCATCCTTCAGGCACAGAAGGGACTACTGCTTCGTCCGACCTCCTCTGCTGGTTTCCTTCAGCGGTCCCAACCTCCTTTGTGTGAGCAGCAGCCTGAGGGATCAGATTAGAGGTCGAGGTCCTAGGGTTTCTGTCAACCCCCCCACAAGATGTGGCCCAGGGTAGTCGATTTATGCAAGCAGCAGTCGGAATGGAGCTTAAAGAAGGACCTCCGCCACCGTGTGAGGCTTCTTGACCCTGGTGTGCGAAGAGCAGAGGAAAAACTTGCCAGGGGCTAGCTTGACCTTGCGAGACTCCACCGACATGAGCCACTTCTCCTATAGATTTAGAACCTGAAAAGCCTTGCAAACCATAGCTTCCTAAGATATCTTCCAAGCCACCAGAAAGCTTAAGACGGAAAGGGTTACCTTGTTCCTCTTTCGAAGAGATAATGCGGGAGAAATGCTTCAAAAATTCCGCCCGATCTTCGACTGCCCGCAGCTGCTCGTGGTTCTCCACAGAGGTAGCGCCCGCCCGCCACACACCATTCTAGACATTCGGGAGGTTCTCGTCTCGTCGACTTACCCCATACTGTGAGCCTCCCGCAATCACCTCTTTACTGGGACCCTGGATGTTTACATTCTTTGGGAAAAACAAGTCAAGGTTCTTGGAGGAGACCTCGTGTCCCCAGCACGTCAAAAGGTCCTCTGGCGCAGGCTCAAGGAAATTAATATTAAAGCTAAATTAATAAAAAAATTATTTATTTTTTAATAATAATAAAGGTATACATTAACACAGCCAAATTTGACGTACACATCCACGATAGAACAGTTTTTCCAAAGGAATATTGCCCTCACACATTAAGGTTTCCAAGGATAATTACCCTAGCAAATAATTATTAAATATTAATGTTTCAAGGTTTGTGAGGCTCAAATAATGCAAATGAGGGGAACAAGAAACCCAAATGCCACATCTAGTTTGGCGCATAAAACTACTACTATCACTTCACAGTTTCTCTCATTCTCCTGCCATAATCAATTGACCCGGTTTGTCTGATTGCGCAGATAGCTTTGCTCTGGGGCAAGGAGAACGCCAAGAGGATAGCCAGGGCTTCTGATCCTTGGCTCTTTCGCTAACGTTTTGGAGAACCAGACGTCTTCATACTTTGAGGAACCGAAGCTTTTAGAATTGGAATTCATCTGGAACTACTGTTTTTTTTTTCTTGAACGTTTTGCAGAACCAGACATCCTCATTCTTTGAGGAACCCTAGCTTTTATAATTCAAATTCCTTTGCAACTATTGATTTTTTTCGTTTTGCGAGTTTAAATTTAGGCACATTGATTGTTTGTCATACATTGTGTTTTGTCTGGTTATTTTGCTAGACTAGGAGTAATGGAATCGTCTTGCAGTTCAATGAATTCCAGCAGGCCTTCCACGGGGAAGCGATGTCTCCGTCCTCTGCAGAAACAGGGTGCTTCAATGAATAAACACAGCGTATGCATTCTCTCCTTTTTTTACAGATAATTTCTATGCTGCAAACATGTCATTCCCCCAATTGGGTTTATTACAGTGAAATGTGGCTATGGGGCAACAGGTTATCAGCCTTCCTGCTTAACCATCAATCAATTTTTAAGTGGATACCGTTTTTTGGTACGTTCAGTTGGAAGTATGAATCAGGATTTGGTTTTATTGTTTTTGCTATCACAGAGCGACAGATTTATCCCGGCAAGAGGATCCATCGATTTGGAGGTAGCTAGATTCATGATCACGCAGAAGAAAAGGCACAATGACGATCCCCCTTCCCTCTCCCCTTCCCCCTCCCCTTCCAAAAAAACATACAAGAAGGAGATGGCAGCCACTTTATTGAAGAATGCCGGTGCTGCTGACAACAATTGCAGAATTCTTTCTTTCAATGGAAAATCATCGACTGTTTCCCAGGCTTCACAAGAAAATGTGCTGTCTAATCTCCCTATTTCTAGAAGAGCACGCAGATATATTCCTCAGGTAGGCCTGGATTTCAAAAAATTTTACAGTCATTTTCACTAGATATTCCATAATCAAATCTTGAATACCATTGATGTTTAATCGTTATTGAATCAAAGCCCTTGATCCTATTTGCAATTGGAGCATTATCGCATATGGAGAAATGCGTTACACATTTTTTTTTTCATTTGCAACGCTGAAGTTGCTACCACACCCATTCCAATTTCTTAATTTTTTTTAATAACAGAATGATGTTAGAAATCATTTCAGTACAAGAAAATTACCCCTTTGCAAACAAAGCCATGATCACATTTTTTTTTTTTAAACCATTGATATACTCTTAGGACACCAGATAAACTACATTGTATTTGGGGTTTTTGTTATTAGTACACTGGATATGCCCCTATCTGAGGACCATTGTCCTGTCCTTTTTTCTTCACCTAGTAATTTAACTTATCCATGTTGATTGCAGTCTGCAGATAGAACCCTGGATGCGCCCGACCTTCTAGATGATTATTACTTGAATCTATTGGATTGGAGTTCCACCAATGTTTTGTCCATAGCCTTGGACAACACTGTATACTTGTGGGATGCTTCTGATAGCTCTATATCTGAGCTTCTGATTGCAGATGAAGAAGAGGGTCCCGTTACCAGCGTCAGTTGGGCACCCGATGGGAGGCAAATTGCCGTTGGGTTGAATAATTCTGTTGTACAGTTATGGGACTCGCAATCTAATAAAAAGGTAAATAAAACCTGTCTATCTCTTCCAAGGTGTTCTCATTCTAATATAATGGCGATCGCTAAATTTGACATGATACAATTGCAGCTAAGAGCCTTGAAAGGTCATCATGAGCGTATTGGTGCACTTGCTTGGAATGGTCCTATTCTCACCACAGGAGGGCGGGATGGGATTAGAATCAATCATGATGTTCGCATCCGTGACCACATTGTTCAAACATACAGAGGACATACCCAGGAGGTTTGTGGATTGAAATGGTCTCCTTCTGGCCAACAACTTGCAAGTGGGGGAAATGACAATCTACTCTACATTTGCGACAAGAGCATGGCTTCCCATAATCCTTCCTCTCAATACTTCCACCAGTTAGATGAACATTGTGCATCAGTCAAGGCCTTGGCATGGTGCCCCTTCCAGAACAATCTTTTGGCATCTGGTGGAGGGAGTTCAGACGGTTCTATAAAGTTTTGGAACACTCAAACAGGTGCCTGCCTGAATACCGTGGACACCCATTCCCAAGTCTGTTCATTGCTGTGGAATAGACATGAGCGTGAGTTATTGAGTTCGCATGGGCTAAGTCAGAACCAGTTAACCTTATGGAAATACCCATCCATGGTGAAAATTACTGAACTTACAGGGCATACTGCTAGAGTTCTTCATATGGCACAGGTATGAAAATTCATGCTTTTTATGAGTACTTATGCATGCATCCATGTTTTCGCTTTAAATTTGTCCTAACGATCCTTACCATTGATTTACTTCTTCAGAGTCCTGATGGGTACACAGTTGCATCAGCTGCAGCAGATGAAACACTCAGGTTTTGGCCAGTTTTTGGGGCTCCCGATGCCTCAAAGAAGACTAAGACTAAAGATGCAAAAGGGGCTTTCAACATGTTTCATACTCACATCCACTAAGAAGTATCTGTCCAAATTCATGGAATCAGGATGGATGTTCAACTGAAGGTAGTAATTAGATGTTCTTTTTTTCTGTTTACAAAGCTCTTTTGCAGGCACGCTATAGTTTTGTTGGATTTTCATGTAGTACATTCCAATTTCTTCTTTGTAATATATCTAATTTCTTCGTTTGTACTAATAGCATGAATTGTGTATAGAGGGCTTTCAGCAAGTTTCATGCTCACATCCGCAAAATATATGTCCAGATTCATGGAATCAGAATGGATGTTCAACTCAAGGTAGTAATTAGATGTGTTTATTTTCTGTTTGCAAAGCTCTTTTGCAGGCGCTTTATAGTTCTGTACTCATAGCATGAATTGTGTATTTTATCTATTATGGACCCTTATGGAACAATGTTGCAACAGCTTTGTGAGACAATGATTCATTTCTTCAGCTGCGTGATAAGCTTTAAAGTGGCTTTGGCAAGTCTTTGGAGCTTCAAAAACGGTTCCAAAAATGATACGTT
>JAXQQM020057917.1:0-103029 GCA_034641835.2 Pinus albicaulis | reverse complement strand
AATAATTATATTATTTTATATTAATGGAGAAAAGGTTACATAAGTTGTAACGTATCTCCTTAGTTTAGGATTAGTTCCTAGAGATTAGGGGTTTGGTTGCAACTTCCTAACTTCTAGTATTGTACTTAATGATGTAATCTTTCATTCATGAATGTAGAGCGTACGAGAGTTCTCTCTCTGTTCTGAGTGTAGTCTCTAGGTGCAGGCCACACCTGAGAGCTACAACTCCTTCTTTCAATTCTGTGTGCATATTTTATCTTGGTATCGGAGCTCAGATTGGGTGAGCCTGATTTTTTATCGCCTTTGTGGCTGGAGTGCCTTTGTGGCCAGTTTGCCTTTGTGGCAGAATCGCCCTCGTGGCTAAAAGTGCCTTTGTGGCCGTGTGTACACGAGAGCTTTGTGCTCGATTGAGCAGGTGGACTGCAGAACACCTGGCTCGGACTCAGATGATTTTTTAATTTTCTGAGTAGAAGGGGGTTGGCGCGTTTTTCGCGCTGACAGTAGCGCCAGGAAGCGCAACTGGCGCGTCTGTTCAGCTGTTAGTCGCGCCACTGCGCCATTGGCGTGGAGTCGCACGGGAAAATCGCGCCAAGTGTCTTTTACTTACACCGATTTCATCCGGGCGCGGGTTTTTCGTTCGGGAGGGCGCCGACTCACCTTCAAGGGGATCCGCGGGAAGCCTCATCTTCGTTTGACGATTTGCGGAGGAGCAGATCGAACAAGTTACGGATCTATCCGGGAGAGGCAGATCGGATTAATCTGTCAGTGGGTGGATCAGAAGATCTGGCAGAAAAGTGGCAGAAAAGCGGCAGATCGGGTGACAAGATTTGACAGGTATCGATTTTTTTTACTGTTGAGTAGATTCATTTTGTAGATCTGATCAAAATGAGTAATACGATGGAATCTTATATCCACGAGTCTGGCAAACTCGATGGATCTAACTTCATGAACTGGAAGTTTAAGATCCAGACCTTGCTTGAGGGTGCGAATGCTTGGTCCATAGTTACAGGTGATGAGCAGAGGCCGAATTCGAACACAGGGACACAGGAGCAAGAATGGGATAAACGAGAAAACAAGGCAAAAGTTTTGCTGAAGATGTCTGTCAAGGACAACATTATCCCCCACATCAGAGACTGTAAAACGTCCGTGGAGATCTGGACGACTATCAAAAAGTTGTATCAGACCCATAACACAAGTCGAATTATGGCACTTAAAAGCAAGTTGTTCTCAATGAAGATGGACGAAAGTGAGACCACTGCTGCATTTATCGCACGAATCAGAGATGTGAAAGACGGATTAGGGGACATCGGGGAGAAGGTGGCTGACTCTGATCTTGTCACAATCACAATGAACGAGATGCGAGATGAATTTCAAATGTTCATCACTGGGTTGGCGGTAAGGGAGAAAGTGCCTACATTTGAATATCTGACAGGCATCTTGCTGCAAGAAGAGGAGCGTCGACATAACTTGAACCCCCAGAACGATGATCTTGCGCTGATGGCGAAACGACGACCTTTCAGAGGGAAGCAGCCACATCAGCAATCACAGTTGAAACTGCAACAGAGAGGAGGTACATCGCAGAAGAGTCCATATAAAGGTATGCTTGTAAATAATCCTATAAGAAGATGTTATTACTGTGGAAAGAAGGGTCATATACAAAATGGATGTCTTAAGAAGCAGGCAGATGATGCAAGGAGAAAAATGGCAACTGCAAAGCACAGAGGATACTTTGTCGAAGAAGAAGATGTTGAAGAAAATGAAGATTTCAGCCATGAATTTCGACTGTTCACAGTCGACTGTGCCCTTTCAACATCCAATGAGGACGATATTTGGTATGTCGATTCCGGAGCATCCTCCCACATGACAGGTAAAAAGGAATTTTTTGAAAGTCTTGAAGAAAGTACATATGGATTGAAAATCTATTTAGGAGATGATAGTGGATACGAGATTAAAGGTTATGGGGTTATTTCAGTTAAGTTACCAAATGGAAAAATCAGTCATCTTAAAAATGTCTTATATGTACCTGGAATTAAGAAAAATCTCATATCTGTATCCATGATAACTGATCAAGATATGCAAGTCGAGTTCTTCAAGACTCATTGTGTGGTAAAGGATTGCAGGAGAGAAATTGTTGCAACTGGCGTGCGCATTGGAAGCCTATACAGGTTGGATGTGAAAAGTATACCAAAGCGAGCCATGGTTGCAGGTGGATCGACAGTCGAACAACTCTGGCATCAGAGGTTCAAACATTTGAATTTACAGGATCTCATGTTATTGCAGAGGAAAGGTATGGTTGAGGGACTCCCTATCTTTCGTAATACTCAGTTAAATTGTGATGGTTGTGCCTTAGGTAAGATGCATAGAGAACAGTTTCCTGTGCACGATAGGAGGAAGGAAACAGATATTTTAGAACTAGTGCACACTGATATATGCGGACCTATGCAGACAAGGTTGCTAGGTGGAGCATATTATTTTCTGTTATTTACTGATGACTGCACTAGATATTCATGGGTTTATTTTTTGAGTAAGAAAAGTCAGACTTTCCAGTGCTTTATAGAATTTAAAACCTTGGTGGAAAAATAGTTTGGTAAGAGTATAAAAATTCTCCGATCTGATCAAGGGGGAGAATATAAGCTAGGGGAATTCATGAAATTCTGCAAATCTCACGGGATTGTTCAGCATTTTACAGTGCCACACACACCACAGCAGAATGGAGTTGCAGAGCGCAAGAACAGAACCTTAGTGGAGTGCGCAAGGAGCATGTTACAAGGTAAGGGTCTTTCTAATAGTTTTTGGGCAGAGGCTATTAACACTGCTGTATATTTGAAGAACAGAAGTCTTACCAGATATCTTGGCTTCAAAACTCCTTTTGAAGCTCTATATGGATTTAAACCAACAGTAAATCATCTAAGAGTATTTGGGTCAAAAGCATTTGCCCATATACCCAAAGCTGATAGGAAGAAATTAGACCCTAAAGCTGTTAAATGCATCTTTGTTGGTTATGGCACATAATTTAAAGCTTATAAATTGTTCAATCCTGAGTCTCGTAAGATATTTGCAAGCAGGGATGTAGTATTTCATGAACAGGTACAGGAAGGGAAAGATGACATTGGTGATAATTGGCACATTCCAGTGGTGATAGATGAAAGCAGTGAGGATGAAAGAGAGCTGGAGCAGAAACAAGAAGAAGAACAGCATGAAGGTGATAATGCAAGCCCAATTAGAGTTGAAGAAAATAAATTTGAGGTAAGTCCCCTACCAAGGAGATCAGGTAGGAGGACTCAAATACCATTAAAATTGAAAGACTATGCTTTGATGTCAAATGTTTTGAAGATTGTAGAGCCCACTAATTACAAAGAAGCTAGTCAATTTAAGGAGTGGAGGGCTGCAATGAATGAAGAGATAGAATCTATTCTTAGAAATAACACTTGGGACTTAGTTGAACTGCCTAAGAATAAAACACCCATAGGATGCAAATGGCTGTTTAAACCAAAAATGAATGCAGATGGAAGTATTGAAAAATTGAAAGCTAGGCTGGTTGCAAAAGGTTACTCACAGCAGGAAGGTATAGACTTTGATGATACCTTTGCACCTGTAGCAAAGCTAAATACAATCAGAATGCTTATTTCTTTAGCTACTAAATATAATTGGAAGCTACACCAGCTTGATGTCAAATCTGCATTTTTGAATGGTGACTTAAAAGAGGAAATTTATTTAGTACAACTAGAAGGGTTTGTGAAGCAGGGGCAGTAACATCTTGTTTGCAGATTGAAAAAGGCTTTATATGGTTTAAAGCAAGCTCCCAGGTCGTGGTATGAAAAGGTTGATTCTTTCTTTTTAGAGTATGGCTTTCATAGAAGTTTAAATGACCCAAATTTGTATACCAAGTATAATAAGCAGGGGCAGATTATTCTGATCTCTTTATATGTAGATGACATGATTATAACAGGAGATGCAGATGATTTAATCAGAGGAATCAAAAGGCTTATGGCACAAGTTTTTGAAATGAAGGATCTCGAAAGCCTCCATTACTGTCTAGGATTAGAAGTATGGAGAGATACTGGGCAAACTTTTCTTACCCAAGGGAAGTATGCCAGAAATCTGTTGGAAAAGTTTGGTATGGATCAGTGTAGATCAGCAGCGACACCTTTGCAGCAGAACTTGAAGTTATGCAGTGATGATGACACTAAGGAGGTTGATGCCACGATGTACAGACAGCTGGTTGGCAGCTTGATATATGTTACAACAACCAGACCTGACTTGGCATACTCTGTTAGTGTGTTAAGCCAATTCATGTCAAAACCGCTTGAGAGTCACTGGGTAGCAGCAAAAAGCGTGTTGAGGTATCTTTGTGGTACTGTTAATTATGGAATTTTATACACTGACACTTCTGATGTTATTCTAGCAGGTTTTTCAGATTCAGACTGGGTAGGGAACCTAGATGATCGAAGGTCTATCACAGGTTACTCATTCAGCATAGGTTCCGGGGTCATAGCATGGAGTAGCAAGAAGCAGAGTACTGTAGCACTGTCTTCATGTGAAGCTGAGTATCAGGCATTGTGTGCAACGACGTGTGAAGCGATCTGGTTGAGAAGGCTTCTCAATGATGCAGGAGAAGAACAGAAGAATTCCACTTCCATCAAAAGCGACAACCAGAGCACTATTAAATTGGCATACAATCCAGTGTTCCATAAAAATACCAAACATATAGACACTCAGTTCCATTTTGTCAGAGAGAAACTACAGTCAAAAGAGATTATTGTTGAATATTGTAAAACTTGTGACAATGTGGCCGATATTTTTACAAAGCCTCTTGCACGTGTGAAGTTTGAATTGTTTAGAAGGATGCTAGGAGTTCAAGACAATCCTTTCTCCATTAAGGGGGGGAGTTGAAAATAATTA
The DNA here is from genome assembly GCA_034641835.2 of Pinus albicaulis. NCBI lineage: Eukaryota > Viridiplantae > Streptophyta > Pinopsida > Pinales > Pinaceae > Pinus > Pinus albicaulis. The sequence goes on along the minus strand of JAXQQM020057917.1, from coordinate 98,127 downwards.
TATTATTTTTTATTAATGGAGAAAAGGTTACATAAGTTGTAACGTATCTCCTTAGTTTAGGATTAGTTCCTAGAGATTAGGGGTTTGGTTGCAACTTCCTAACTTCTATAGTATTGTACTTAATGATGTAATCTTTCATTCATGAATGTAGAGCGTACGAGAGTTCTCTCTCTATTCTGAGTGTAGTCTCTAGGTGCAGGCCACACCTGAGAGCTACAACTCCTTCTTTCAATTCTGTGTGCATATTTTATCTCCCAACATCCTGTAGAAAGAGAGATACAAAGAAATAGTAAGTGCATCATATTTTTATGCTTTACGTGCTTCATTTTTTTGTTTGCAAATAATTTATTTTCAATGTGTTTCAAGTTGAGTCATATATTCTTGGATTTTTTGTGCTTCGGTTTTCCTCTATTTACATGCATTTATTTTTTTATGTGTTTCAAGTTACATGCATTTGGTTGTTTTAACAATATCCATTTTTTTGTTTATGTGTTTCAAGTTATACGTAGTTGGTTGCCTAAATAATCTACTTTCATAAAGTATGAAGCAATAATTTAGTTAACAGTATTACAATAGCATACAATATGAGCACCAACTCAGTTAATGGTAATACAATATAGTCGTAGTGTAAGTGACACCACGAGTAGGTCATGGGTTAGAAGAAGCGTATTGGACTCTCCGCCTTGATATGTGTATCTTATGATATTTTATATACTATGCTTTTCCTTGATATGTATATTTTACTATTGATGTATGTTAGAAATCTATGCCTTCTTACCTTATTACAGACATTACCGATTCTTCAACCCTCATCTTCTGAGTGAAATGCCTTGAATTTTTTTACTTGAAACTATTACTAGAAATTATTAATTTTATTTCCATAATTGCAATAGAATTAATAAGATTTTTACAAGTGGGAGACTTATCACACAGGACTATAAACATTAATATATGCACAAACATGTTTCTGTTAATGGAATTAATAAATCTTGTTTCCATAAATTAACAGTTTCCAAAAACGTAGGGACAAAGGAAATATTTCCATCAAAGGAGGGAGAGTAAATTTTCATATAAATACCATTGGAAATATTTTTGTGTGGACTATATCAAATTCAATAAATTATTCCAATGAAATAATTAATGTAAGTTTAAACCCACTTAGCTACTTTGGGTTGTGTGAGGCAAAATATAAAACCTAAACAAGTGAAAAAGAAATAAATTTGAAATGCATAAAATTAGTTAGTTGAAAATTTGTTGTTAGCAATCGAAGAGAGTCTGGAAAAAAGTACAATAGTTCTGCACCACTTGGTTCCCATGAACTTGAAAATATGAAAAAAAAAACAATAATAATGTGACATCAAATGTCTATCCATGATTCTGAGTATCTTAGAATCAAATAGAAGAATTAGAGATTTCATGGCATTTACTTTAGCTCTGCAAATGACTAAACAAAAATATTCAAATGCAAAACGACAGTAACTTGAAATTGCTACCTGAAATTATTAACTTTTTTTCAATAATTGCATTATTTTATTACTTCATATCCACTTAAAAAAAAAATCGGGTGAAATTCTAAAGAAAATAAATAATAATTTATTATATATTGTTAATTTATTCACCACAACTTTAATATTTAATATTCACAACCAAGTGTAAATACCTCGGTTTCTTTCCCAATACAATTATAAATTAAATATTTATTTTTGGACCCACCTTGTGCAAAGCATTAGCACTTACCCTTTTATCTCCACACTATGACATCTCCTCGTTAATATTCCTTCCTTGGAAATAAATTGTAATTAATTAAAATTGTTGGGAAAGGTACATGAATTCCATTGCTTGATGAGGAATATTTCTAAAGAAAGGTGATTGCTTGAGGGAATTATTGTTTTAAATAACAATCTTGGTTGGCTGAGAATTTTAATGGGCTGACTATGCAATAAATTTAATCGAAGAAATGAGGACATACCTAGGTGTCCTTTATCTCCAACCATAAGCAAGGAAAATGACAAAATATTAAAGGCAACATGGGTTGCGTTGTGTTGAGATTCAACAAGATGATGAGCTTAGTGAAAAGAGTCGCCTTCACTAAGTGGGCCCACAGGCTATTTTTGGTGCAAAGTCTATTTTTAGACTATGTCTGTTTTTAGACATGTCGATCATATTCTATGAGTTGCAGGATGCTATTTGTGGATGGTTGGTCAAGTTGGAAAAATAGATGGACTTCTATTTTTAGACATATTAGGCGGAATCTATTTTTAGATTTCCAGTCTAAAAATAGATATGTCGAATATTATTAGCTCTTAATAATATTTGGACTCTAAACATTATCTTATTCTCTTGGAGCACTTCAGTTAAGTGCACAGATGTGGCACAACAGCTGACAGAAGGAATTACGCTATTTCTGAGGGTTTACTGGAGCTATTGCATGGAGGAATTCAGTTAGAACTCATGTGACAGAGTTTGGTGGAGTTGGAGAAGTAGTTGGTGGAGTTGTATTTAGTTTAACTCAGTTAGACTCAGTTGAGCTAGTTGTATCTGGTCTAACTGATTGATACACTAGTGAGAGTGGTGTGAATTAATTAGTTAATTAATTAACTAAATAATAACTCATTAATCAACTGAAGAATACATCAGTTAACTACAGTGCATGGCAGTTTCAGTGGAGACCAGTGGAGAGATAGGTGAAAGAGCAAGTGTGACTATCAGTTGTGACTATAGTGATGCATTGATTGCATCCAACACTCGGTGGAGATGCCAATGAGGATTGTGATCAATCTTGGAGAAATTAAAGTTCATTGGAGGCCATTCTTGATGAGGATTGTGATGAAAGCGAGGAGCTAGCAGGTGGCAGAGATCGATGCATGGATTTTCAAAATCGGGCCTGATTAGTGTGTAGCGATTGTATTTTACGGAGGGCTTGATATGATCAGCTTTGTATGAGGATTGTTACATGATATCTATGACATATATTATATACAAATAGTTGGGGTTTTCAGCTTCAGGCTTTCCCATTAAAACAATTGTGTTAATGTGTGTGAATTTTTATGGTTTCATGTGTGCATTGCAATTGATTTAATTTCCGCATGTGATGATCAATGGTGGAATAGATTTTGTATTGTGCATGAAGTTAAAATAGTGCGTGATCAGGAGAATCTTGGATATATAACATATTATTTATATAATTTCTACATGGTATCAGAGCGATATTGATCATATCAGATTGCAATTATTGAAGCAGTTGATTTTTCTGCTGGTGGAATTCAAATTTGATGCAGTGTTTTCTTGGTGTCGAAGTTGAGCATTCATTAAAATGTCTTTCAACGGATTGCGATTGGAGTATGCCCTTGATGGCAACTCGAATTATATTGCATGGAAGGACAGGATGGAGGTGGTGCTGGATGATAATGGGTTGAAGGAGTTCATAGATGCTGATATTCCAAAGCTTGGCTCTAGCGATGCAGCCACACTTGATGCATCGCAAAAGAAGACAGCAAAATGTCGAAGGATTCTGTTGGAAGGTGTGAAGGATCACATAATGTCCAGCCTTCATGATAAAGCTTCTCCATTCTTGATGTGGAAAGCTTTGACAGACTTTTTCCAAAGCAGAAGCGACTAGAGGAAGTTGGCGCTTAAAGCCAAACTCATGAAAATAAAAATGGAGAAAGACGACAGCATACCCAAGTACCTCACGAAGTTTTTCTAGTGCAGGGATGAGCTGGGAAGTGTGGGGGTGACTGTTGATGAAGAATACTTGGTGAGCTTGGCTCTCCTTGGGCTTCCGAAGAGTTGGCATAGTTACGAAGACTCTGTCAATGGTCGAGAGAAATTGCCGGGATGGGAGCGACTTTGGTCGGATCTTGTGCAGGAGGAGATAAGGCGGGGTACCAGGGATGGATCTTCATCGAAGAATGAAGATGAAGAAAATTGCGCTTTGGATGCCAAAGCAAGGAAGGGGAAGGGAAAGAAAAATCCTTCTAAATCTGGTGCGAAAGGCAAGAAGCAAGAATTGTCCAAGGTGAAGTGCTTTCACTGTCACTAACACGGACATTTTGCCACTAATTGTCCACAGAAGAAGAAGAATAAGTAGGTTGTTGGATCTGCAGCTGGAGAGGCCTTAGCCTCGCAGTTTGAGTTGGATTTTTCTTTGATCGCATGCTTGGTTTTCAAGTGTGATGGGATCGGTGTGGTTTCTTGACAGTGGTGCGTCTTTCCATATGACCAGAGACAAATATTTGTTTAGTGATTTGGAGGAAAAGGATCTTGGAGTGCACATTGAGATGGGCGATGATGGTAGATACAGTGCGAATGGTATCGAGACCATTTCCTTTGAGAGGGAGTCCGAAAAACCTTTCATCTTGAAGGATGTCATGCATGTTCCAAGATTGAAGAAGAATATGATCTCCGTGGCGATGTTGGAAGACAAGGGTTATGATGTTGTTTTCAATGAGGGAAAAACTTTCCTTCGGCAGAAAACAACTGGTCAAACCAGGAGGATAGGGATTCGATTTAAGAATCTTTATCAATTGCAGGTAGATGGCTACGCAGCAATGGCAGGAAAAGCAGAAGGAGTGGTGAGCCGGGATGAGGGCGAATTGTGGCGCAGGAGATTGGGCCATCTTCACCATGGTGCTTTAAAATTTTGCAGCAGATTTCTACTGGGCTTCCCAAAGGTACACTTGTGCAGTCAGATCAATGCAAGGGATGTAATTTGGGAAAATTTGTGAAGACCACTTTTCATGAGAAGGATAGTCGCGCCTCGACGATCCTTGAGAGAATTCACACGGACGTGTGTGGACCTTTCTCGGTTGCTTCAACAGAAAAGCACATGTATTATGTGATATTTTTTGATGATTTTTCTTGTAAGTGATGGATCTTCTTCATGCAGAAGAAGAGGGAGACATACTCAAAGTTCTATGAGTTCAAGGCATTGGTTGAGAAAGAGTCGGGGAAGCAGGTGAAAGATCTAAGGAACGATAATGGTGGTGAATACATCTCTGGCGAATTCAAATAATTCTGTTGCAAAGAAGGAATTCGAAGAGAACTCATAGCGAAGAAGGAATTCGAAGAGAACTCATAGCGCCTCATAACCCACAACAAAGTGGGGTTGCAGAGAGGAAGAACAGAACGATCGTGGGTGCTGTACGGGTGATGTTGCATGATCAGGGCCTTCACATACACTTGTGGGATGAGGCATGCAACACTGCGGTTTATGTGCAAAACCATTGTCATCATAGAGTACTTGGCATGAGTACCTGGTAAGAAGCCTAATATTTCTCATTTGAAGATTTTTGGCTCACTTGTTTACATTCATGTGATGAAGGATGCCAGGAAGAAGTTGGAGCCGACCGCAGAGGTTGGGATATTTGTGGGGTACACAGAAACACCCCACAATTATCGTGTGTATTTACCAGACAGTCGGATGACTGTCGTGAGACGGAATATCAAATTTCATGAGGAGAAAGCCATGAAGTTGTCGCTTGAGAGGGAGCTACACTTGCATGCAGATGAGGAGCTACTAGTTCCTAAAGATGAGACTCAGGATGTGGATCAGCCATAAGAGGAGGTTCATGGAGTGGAAGAAACCACGCATGCAGCACCAACCATCAGAGGGCGGAAGCACACTACAGAAGCTGTGCGATTGAATCTTGATGTAGTGCAGAATGTAGGAGCCCCTACATCACAGTGCAGACAGAGATAGTCACTTGACCGATTTACTGGATACATGGCTCTGATGAGCAAGTGTATCGTGACAGAACCATCCTCTTTCGAGGAAGCTGTGGAGGATCCCGCATGGGTAGATGCCATGGTGGAAGAGTATTATTTGATTTTCAGAAACAGTGCATGGGAGATTGTTCCAAGGCCGGAAGGGAAATCAATGGTAGGTTCAAGATGGATCTACAACGTGAAGCAAGATGCTGATGGGAGCGTCGAGAAGTATAAGGCAGGATTTGCTGCTCGGGGCTTCTCACAGATTGAGGGGATAGACTATGAAGAAACCTTTGCACCTGTCGCAAGGTATTCTTCCATACGGACCACCCTTGCTATCTCAGTGCAGATGGGTTGGCACATTCATCAGATGGATGTGAAGATTGTGTTCCTCAATGGAATCATTGAGGAGGAGGTGTACATTGAGCAACCTGAAGGATTCGAAATCTTCAGCAGCGAGTCACATGTGTGCAGGCTCAAAAGAGCGCTGTATGGGCTGAAACAAGCACCTCGTGCTTGGTACACACGGATAGACAGTTATTTCACCGGACTTGGATTCTCCAAGAGTGAGGCGGATCCAAACCTATACTAGATTGTGGTGGAGGGTAAGTTGCTGATCATTGTACTTTATGTAGATGATTTGATTTTGACGGGTGATGAACTGTTGATACACTCATGCAAGGCTGATCTTGCAAAGGAGTTTGAGATGAAGGACTTGGGCCTCCTTCATTATTTCCTGGGATTGGAAATTTGGCAGCACAGTGATGGACTATTTTTGTCTCAAGGCAAGTATGCCCAGGAGATACTGGAGAAGTTCAACATGCATGGTTGAAAGCCTATCAACACTCCTCTTCATGGTGGTTGGAGGAAAGAGGATGCTACATCGGCATAGGTAGTGGATGCCACTGTTTACCGACAGTTGGTGGGGTTGCTCATGTATATGGTCAATACACGACCCGACATATGCTATGATGTTAACCAGCTTTCACAAGCTATGGTTAAGCCTACCAAGCTCTTTTGGAAGGCAGGCAAGCATGTATTGAGATATCTTAGAGGCACATCAGGATATGGATTATTAATTACGAGACGATTGGATGAGGTGAAGCTGCATGGCTTCACGGATGCAGATTGGGCAGGGAGCCCAACAGACAGAAAGAGCACATCTGGATGAATTTTCAGTATCGAGTCTACAACAGTTTCTTGATACAGCAGGAAACAGAGATCCGTGGCACTCAGTTCAGCGGAGGCCGAGTACATGGCAACAAGTTTGGTTGCATGCGAGGCTATATGGATGAGGAAGATCCCGGTCGGGTTGTTTGGTTCACACTTAGATCTTACTGTGATATATTGTGATAATCAGAGTTGCATTAAACTCTTGGTTAATCCAATATTTTATGATAGATCTAAACATATTGACATCCGGTACCATCATATCGGAGATTGTGTGCAACAGAAGATCATGTTACTATCTTACATTCCTACGGAGGATCAAGATGCAGATATTCTGACGAAGACGCTCACCAGGAGAAAATTCGGAATTCCATAGAGGCAGGGATCGGGGTGGCAGATAATCCTATCTTGTTGAGAGGGAGTGTTGAGATTTAACAATATGATGAGCTTAGTGAAAAGAGTCGCCTTCATTAAGTGGGCCCGCAGGCTATTTTTGGCGCAAAGTCTATTTTTAGACTATGTCTATTTTTAGACATGTCGATCATATTCTATGAGTTGCAGGATGTTATTTGTGGATGGTTGGTCAAGTTGGAAAAATAGATGGAATTATATTTTTAGACATATTGGGCAGAATCTATTTTTAGATTGCCAGTCTAAAAATAGATATGTCGAATATTATTAGCTCTTAATAATATTTGGACTATAAACATTATCTTATTCTCTTGGAGCACTTCAGTTAAGTGCACGGATGTGGCACAGGAGCTGACAGAAGGAATTACGCTATTCCTGAGGGTTAAGTGGAGCTATTGCATGGAGACTTCAGTTAGAACTCATGTGACAGAGTTTGGTGGAGTTATTGAGGTAGTTGGTGGAGTTGTGTTCAATTTAACTTAGTTAGACACAGTTGAGCTAGTTGTATCTAGTCTAACTAATTGATACACTAGTGAGAGTGGTGTGAATTAATTATTAATTAATTCACTAAATATTAACTCATTAATCAACTGAAGAATACATCAGTTAACTACAGTGCATGGACAGTTTCAGTGGAGACCAGTGGAGAGATAGGTGAAAGGGCAAGATGACTATCAGTTGTGACTATAGTGATGCATTGATTGCATCCAACACTCAGTAGAGATGCCAATGAGGATTGCGTGAGCAAGGTTGGACCAATTCGAGTTCATTCAGAGCCATTATTCAGCAGGGATTGCGTAGTAGAGGCAGGCTAGCAGGTGGCAGAGATCGGTGCATGGATTTGCTAGATCGGACCTGATTAGTGTGTAGCGATTGTATTGTACTGAGAGCTTGTGAGAAGCTTTGTATGAGGATTGTTACATGATCTATATGACATATATTATATACAGATAGTTGGGGTTTTTAGCTTCAGGCTTTCCCGTTAAAACATTGTGTTAATGTGTGTGAATTTTTATGGTTTCATGTGTGCATTGCAATTGATTTAATTTCCGCATGTGATGATCAATGGTGGAATAGATTCTGTATTGTGCATGAAGTTAAAATAGTGTGTGATCAGGAGAATCTTGGATATATAACATATTAGTTATATAATTTCTACACGTTGTCCTAAAGGGTTGAATGACATGGAGTTGGGATGAGGACATACAATTAGTTTGTTTGGGGCCAAGAATTCCCACACAAGCATGCACATATAGATATGTAGAGGTGAATAGACACACTCATTCTCTCATGCGCAGAGACAGTTGGTCTGTGGGAAAACATACGTGCCCGAGTAAGAGGGAGAAAAGATAGAAAAGGAATCTCCTCCCCAAAGTGCGAGTAAGAGGGCAGAGAGTAGGTCAGATATCTATAGTGTTAATTAGTTGAGGGACCCTGAGAAGGTTCACTAGGAGAACATTATTAAGATATAGTAGTGGCTTTCCTGAAAGTGGAGGAACCCCCCCTTGAAGTGAACTCTATTATTTTGAAAATGAGCTTCAATCTCTTTATTCCAATATCCCGACATGAAGGTAAGTCATTTCTATAAATTCGAGAAACGCTAGGTGAGGGCATATGTAGTTGGTGGATGAAGGAAATGTGGTACTGTGCATTCTGTTTCAACTATGTTGTCATTTAAATCTCCTCTTTAAGCACTCCACCTCAAGCATTGGAATTTGGCTCGAGGGTGACAACTACAAGTAACAATGGTTGTAGCTTGTCTATGGTTGGGTGGAGAGTTAAAGCCCCACTGTTAGTTGATAAATATCTTATAAGATAAGTATATAATCATGTTATGAGTTAGTGCCTCTTATTAATTTTTTTATTGTGTTGAATAATGATATGTTAATGTCAAGGACCGTTGTTTTCCTACATGAATGGGGAAATGTCAAAACATTAAGTAAAGGTTCTAAGGAATGACTTATATCTTATGAATATTTTTGAGCTTGAGAATAACCAAGACTACCTAAGTATGAAGAGATGGGAACCTATTCTTATCACTAACTAATTGCATTAACATGTTTGAATGTCTAGCCACCATGCTGACAAATTTTTCGAGTTCACAATAAGCAAAGTGATTTCCTGTGCCAGGCGTTCCTTGAATGTTTTCTTAGGAAAGGACTAATTATGTAATTTTATGAGTGCGAAAATTGGTCCAAGTGGCCTGTGTATTGAAATATGGGTAGATCTCAATACTATTTATCATTTTTTGTGTTATTGAAGGAATGTTCAATTTGTATGCTCATTTTGAACTTGAATTTAATCTAATTTTTTGAGCATGAAGGAGGAGAAAATCCTTGTTGTTAGAATGTTCTCTCTCTGTTTTTAATGATCTGCATGATTGGTCTGTATATCTAGCTGGTGTTTATTTGTAAGCTTAAGAGAGATAACATTAGTTTATATATATATGAAGATCATTTAAAACAGAGGCGCTACGAAAAGTTGCTACGAAATTAGTGCAACGAAATTTTCTGTACATGACTGTTTTAGCAGTCAACTTCAAGTTTGATTTTTGACCAAATGAAAAATGATTTTGGAAATATGAAAGAGGTTTTTCTTCAGCACAGGTCCATCTAAAAAAACCACTCTCATTTTCTACAAATCCATCAGGTTTTGGAAATTATACATTCATCTTTGAATCCTATTTTTTAGAATTTTCACTAACCAGATTTATGAAAAAATTGTAAAATTCGACTTGGAGGAGGTCCAACTCAGCATCCACGTGGAATAATGACACATCATCACTCCAATACACTCAGAAAATTAGTTGGTTGTAGTTGATAAGGGTTATTAAATGGATTTGTTGAACTATTAATGAAAGAAGAGTCCTTTTTGTATTCAAGTTCTGCAAAATAGAAATATCCCTAGGTAGTCTCCAAGTGATGTAATCATGTTTCAAAATAGGTCTTTGAGGTGGGAATTCAAAGCTAGCAAGGTGGAAAATCATTTGTATGAGTCCTCACTATATAAATGAGATAGTTTTAGAGTTACAAGGGGTTGGAGATGTTATGTATGCACTACTATTGTAATATTTCACTATCAATAATATACTTTTGCAGCAGCTTGTTTCAGACCCAAGGTTCATTGTATGTTATTATCCATGCCTGTTTATCTTATTCCTTTTGATCTTTATGAAGTGGCTCATGTGTAATCACTTGGAATTCAGTAATATCCTCCAATTTCCTATACACATGTAGTTTGTCTTTTTTTCCTTTATGTGTGCTTTTATAAGAATATAAGCGCCTTGGCTTCCATGAAATTTTTTGTTTTGTAATCGAGGTTTACAATGAATCCACGCCCAATGGTAGTGATTCCTTGCATCATTCATCTACTTTGAACACATAAGCACCCAAAAAATAAACCATCAGAGTTAGCCATATGCTTTTAAACTTCATTGAAAATTATTTATTCTTCTTTTGAGAGAGCCCTCTCAGACTGGAGAGGCTAATTTCCAGTTGCAAGTGGTTTGAAAGAGTTAATCCAAGTTGACCATTGAAGCAAACCAACAGGAACTCAATTTGGTGATAACATTTTGGCGTCATTTTCGGGGAGACGAATGTGTAAATTTTCCCTGGGAAGAACGACAAAGTTTCAGTTCTAAGGTCTGAGAGCATCAGACACTTAGGCACATATTGGTTGTATTTCTGTTCTGCTGACTCCACACATAAAATAATCAATTGGAAGGTGACTCCACTACTTGAAGATAAATAGCTTAATGAGTTTACAAGATTAGTTCCATTGCAATAATGAATGCCACGTATGCCCCTATGAATCAGTCTCACATCCCTGGTTTTCCAAATCCCATTCCAAAGGTCAACTGGTTAATTTATCTTCCCATATTTAAAGATGAGAAGAAATACAATGTTTCTCTTCATTTGGTTAGATTACATATGCATGTACGCATAATTAAGGTTCAGTTTCCTGAGTATTGTCTCATGAATATGTTTATGGTCACTTTAGAGGGAAAAGCACGGTCTTGGTACGAAAGCCTGCCAAATGGTTCCTTACATTATCTTGATGATTTCCATGTTGCATTTTATGAAATGTATAAAGAATGTCATTCTTCCTTATTTCTGGTCAAAGAATGGTGTAAACATTTTGTGAGTTTTATTGAATACTTGGAGAATTGTTATGAAAATGATGAGTTCATGGATGAGAAAATTTTAGAGGCACTTCATGACAATCCCTTTCATCACCAAGAAGAAAGGGTAGCCTCTCTCTTGGATGAAAATGAAACCCAGATGGAGTTTATTTATGACAATCATGTTACATCCTCTGATTTTGATAAAAAGTTGCAGCAGACTTGTCAGTCTTTTGATCATCAGGAATACAAGAATCATTTAAAACAACAGGAGGAAATATCAGAAGATAATTGCTATAATCCTCAGATGAAGGAAGAAATTTATTCTTCATGTCATTCCTTGCATCAACTTACAACAAATGAAGAAAAAATTGAAAATAAAATTTTAGGCAATCAAATGGGTATGCTTGTTGAATCATATGAAGAGTTACCTTTAGAAATTTCTGTGGTACAGCCTGAGGCAGTGCCTTTTGAAAGTGTCCAAGAATACTCCAAGTTTTTTTTTCCCAAATGAAAATAATGATCAATAGATTGCTTCTTTTTTATTTGATAATGATCACAAGAGTTATAATGAAGCATTTGAACAACAAACAACATCAAAGGATCATACTTTCTCACATTTTCTTGTTGATCAACAAAAAATATTTGTGCATACTCTCAAAGATACTTTCGCAGCTCTGCTGGAATCTTCTATAGAAATGATTTTCATAATGATTTTCAGTTATGTAGACAAATTCAGATGGTGGAACACGTTGTCATCACTCAAGAATGGCTTTATGATCAGAGAAGTGGAATGTTTGTTCCAATCCAATACTCAACTTCTTGATTGGCTTCATTGGAAGTGTGAGATCACTTGATTCAGCTTTTATGCTAAACAAGTAGAGTAGGATAATTTGTATATAAATAAGTTTGAAGATCAATGATTTTGTCAGTTTCAGTTTTAAATTCAACATGTTTACTTTTAGTTCTTTAGCAGCTATTGGTTTTTTAGTGCCAAGGTTACAGGTCAGAGCAGGTTGTAAGTTTTCATTTTGAAGATGGGAGCAACCCAATGGAGGTGGCACTGGAAATACTAGTTATTTGCTATACCACAGGGGCACACCATCTCCAGTGGAGCCACTGTTATCACTCATAAAATTTTCAAATTTATTTTGATAGGGTCACCTAAGTTTCACCTTGTCTCATAAAGTTTGGGTCATTCATTTGATGAGAAATTCATTATATCATGTCTATCCTAGGTCATAAACACTTCATTAGTATTGTAATTGTTATTCATTTCCATTAAAATCCACTTTAGGTTCAATTTCATAGTCATCAAATTGAAAAAATGGCCACCTGTCCGTTTTTACAGAATTCCACAACGAATATAACTATAAAGGTGAAAATGATGCTTTTTGAGGAGGGTAAGAGGCATTTTGAACCAAGTTTACTTTATCATAATTCATAATATCAATTTTTAGACCTACTGGTGAAATTTTTAAGAAAAAGGAGAATTTTGAATTTTTTACACTTTAGGTGTTTTCGCAGCACCAGCCAGGCTTGAACCCCAAAAAGCACTGCGAAATTTCTTAAGATGAATTTTTGACAAAAAATGTGGTTAAAATTGAAATTAAATCTTGGGAAAATTTGTATTATCTCTTTAAACCTATCAAAAATATCCATGAAAGAAAAGAGAGCTAAGAGGTGGTGGAAATTAGTAAATTAAATTTGCTACCAAAAGTTGCTACGAAACTGCCTTGTTTTCCCCTGTTTTGGCAACGAGTTGAATATTGAAGGAATTTTGTCTTGAATTGGCGAATTCAAGGTCATCTGATCACATGTGGAGGTCAAATATGGTCAGGAATATATTTTCATACAGGTTTGGTCCACAAAGTTGTCCAACTCATCTTCAAATTATCAATTCATCATGGAGGTATTTCATCGTGTCTGATGGCAGTAGCTCCTTAAAAGTAGGAAGACATGTTTCATGAAGCCCTCCTAACATTTTTTAAAGTCTCATGGCAACAGAAAGTCAAATTGGTAGGCATAAGTGTTTAAAATAGAGGCGCTACGAAAAGTTGCTATGAAATGAGCGCTACGAAATTTTATGTACATGGATATTTTAACAGTAAACTTCAAGTTTTATTTTTGACCAAATAAAATATTATTTTGGAAATATAAAAGAGGATTTTATTAAACATGGGTACATCTACAAAAACCTGTCTCAGTTTTTGCAAATCCATCAGGGTTTAGAAATTATACATTCATCTTTGAAGCCTATTTTTCATAATTTTCACTAACCAGATTTATGAAAAAATTGTAAAATTTGACTTGGAGGAGGTCCAGCTCAGCATCCACGTGGCATAATGATACATCATCACTCCAATAAACTTATAAAATTAGTTGGTTGTAGTTGATAAGGGTTATTAAATGAATTTGTTGAACTATTAATGAAAGAAGAGTCCTTTTTGTATTCAAACTCTGCAAAAAAGAAATATCCCTAGGAAGTCTCCAAGTGATGTAATCATGTTTGAAATAGGTCTATGAGGTGGGAATTCGAAGCTAGCAAGGTGGAAAATCATTTTTATGAGTCCTCACTCTATAAATGATATATTTTTAGAGTTAGAAGGAGTTGGAGATGTTATGTATGCACTACTATTGTAATCTTTCACTATCAGTAATATACTTTTGCAGCTGCTTGTTTCAGATCAAAGATTCATTGTATGTTCTTATTTATGCATGTTTATCTTAGTCCTTTTGATCTTTATGCAGTGGCTCATGTGTAATCACTTGGAATTCAGTAATATGCTCCAATTTTCTGTACACATGTAGTTTGTTGTTTCGTCCTTTATGTGTGATTTGATAAGAATATAAGTGCCTTGGCTTCCATGACATTTGTTGTTTTGTAATTGAGTTTTAAAATGACTCCATGCCCAATGGTAGTGATTCATTGCATCATTCACCTACTTTAAACACATAAACACCCAAAAACGAAACCATCCGAGTTATCCATCTACTTTTAAACTTCATTGAACATTATTTATTCTTCTTTTGAGAGAGCCCTCTCAGACTGGAGAGGCTAATTTCCAGTTGCAAGTCGTTTGAAAGAGTTACTCCAAGTTGACCATTGAAGCAGCTCAATAGGAACTAAATTTGGTGATAATAGTTCTTAGGCCCAAATTATTATCAGAACCGCCATGTCCAAGACTAGGACTAAATCCTTTGTAAAAACCACCGAGTTCAAGCCTCGAGTATATTTATGCACGCATACATCAGGTGGCGGCTAAGACTCAATATAATAAGGGCTCGAGATATAAGTCATATTATTCCCTCATGTAATAGAATCATCGTGACTGAGCTATAAGGGCGGAATGGCCCAAGTATTCTCATATATAATATATGTTGGGGTCTAGAGGATTAGGGCTTGGAGGAGTCATGGGGTCCAATCCTAGTAAGCCAAGCGAGTATGCACAATGACCACACAAGGAACAAGAGAAATATAAACCACTAAGAGTTGAACGCTTGCATTCGTCTACCTATCCTTGCACTTTATCCCTGGATATTTCAAGGGGAGCTTCACAGAGAAACTCCCAGGAGTTTAATCCCAAGGTGACTCAACACCGTGGGGGTAGATTATACACACTAGTATGAAGTGGAAAATGGAAACCTGAACTCCCTTTTTTTAGATTGCAACAAGATGATGAGCTTAGTGGAAAGAAGTCGCCTTCACTAAGTGGGCCCGTAGGCTATTTTTGGCGCAAAGTCTATTTTTAGACATATGGATCATGTTCTATGAGTTGCGGGATGCTATTTGTGGATGATTGGTCAAGTTGGTAAAAATAGATGGACCTCTATTTTTAGACATACTGGGCGGAGTCTATTTTTAGACTACCAGTCTAAAAATAGATCAGTCGAATATTATTAGCTCTTAATAATATTTGGACTATAAACAGTATCTTATTCTCTTGGCGCACTTCAGTTAAGTGCCTGAGATGTACAGTCGACAGGAATTACACTATTCACGAGGGTAGTGAACATTACTTTCATGGATACTTCGGTTAGAACTCATGTGACAGAGTTTGGTGGAGTTGATTGAGGAAGTTAATGGAGTTGTGTTCAGTTTAACTAATATAAACATAGTTGAGCTATTTTTATCTAGTTTAATTGATTGATACAATTAGTGAGAGTGGTGTGAATTAATTATTAATTAATTCACTAATTATAAAATCATTAATCCGTGAATCTGTAGATCGAGTTAACTTCGGTGCATGAATTGATTTCGGTACCCGACCAATGCGGGGGAATGAAGGTGAAGAAGCGGGTGCTATCAGTTGTGACTATATTGTTGCATATTTGCAACAACTAGTGATTGGAGGATCCCATGAGGATTGCGCAGTACAAGCCAGGTGGTTCAAGTAATTTAATGAGCCATCCTACAACATTGATTACGCAATAGAGGCTGGCTATCAGGTGGCAAAGATTGGAGCATGTTTTTTGCTATATCTAGCTTGATTAGTGTGTATCAATTGAAGGTTGTGCTGAGAGCTTGTGAGGAGCTTTGTACAATGATTGTTACATGATATCTATGACATATAATATACATATAGTTGGGGGTTTTCATCTTTAATCTTTCCCATAAATTACTGTGTTCATATGTGTGAATTTTTATGGTTTTAATGTGTGCATGCAATTGATTTTATTTCCACAAGTAATGATCAATAGTAGAAGAGATTATGTATTGTGCATGAATTCAAATAGTGTGTGATCAGGAGAATATCAGATGTATAAAATATCAGTTATATAATTTCTACATGGTATCGAAGCGATATTGATCATTAGAGCAATTGCAAAGCATTGAAGTGGTTGAGTTTTGTGTTGGTGGAATTCGAATTTGCAGCAGTGTTTCTTGGTGTCGAAGTTGAGATGCCTTTCAAGGGATTGCGATTGGAGTATGCCCTTGAGGGAAGCTCGAATTATATTCCATGGAAGGACAGGATGGAGGTGGTGCTGGAGGACAATGAGTTGAAGGAGTTCATAGATGCAGAAATTCCAAAACCTACTTCTAGCGATGCTGATGCACTTGACGCATGGCAAAAGAAGACAAAAAAATGTCGAAGGATTCTGTTGGAAGGTGTGAAGGATCACATAGTATCCGGCCTTCATGGTTCATGTTAAAACTTCTCCATTCTTGATGTGAAGCGTTGGCCGGACATTTCAAAGCAAGAGCGACCGAGGAAGTTGGCGCTCAAGGATAAACTTAGAAACATAAAAATGGAGAAAGGCGACAGTATGCCCAAGTACCTCACGAAGTTCATCCAATGCAGGGATGAGATGGGAAGTGTGGGGGTTACTATTGATGATGAGGACTTGGTGAGCTTGGATCTCCTTGGGCTTCTAAAGATTTGGAATTCCTATCAAGACTCTATCAATGGTCAGGATAAATTTCCAGGATGGAAGTGACTTTGGTCGGATCTTGTGCAAGAGGAGATAAGGCGAAGTACCAGGGATGGATCTTCATCAAAGAACTCTAATGAAGAAAATTTTGCTTCGGCTGCCAAAGAAAAGAATGGGAAGAGCAAGAAGCATGCTTCTCAATCCGGTGTGAAAGGCAAGAAGCAGGACATGTCCAAGGTGAAGTGCTTTCACTGTCACCAACACGGACATTACGCCACTAGTTGTCCACAGAAGAAGAAAAATAAAGCGGAGTTGTTGGATCTGTGGTTGGAGAGGCCTTGGCCTCACGGTTTGAAACTGAATTTTTGCTAATCGCATGTGGTCTCAAATGTGATGGGTTTAGTGGTTTCTTGACAGTGGTGCGTCTTTTCACATGATAGGAGATCGAGATTTGTTTGCTGATCTGGATGAGAAAGATCTTGGAGTGCACATCGAGATGGGCGATGATGGTAGATACAGTGCGACTGGTATCAGTACCATTTCCTTTGAGAGGGAGTCTGGTAAACCCTTCGTATTGAAGGAAGTGATGCATGTTCTAGGATTGAAGAAGAATATTATCTCTGTGGCGATGTTAGAAGACAAAGGATATGATGTTGTCTTTAGCGAGGGAAAGGATTTCCTGCGTAGTAAGGCAACTGGTGAGACCTGGAGGATAGGGGTTCGAGTTAAGAACCTTTATCAATTATAGGTAGATGGCTACGCAACAATGGCAAGCAAGGCAGAAGGAGTGGTGAGCTGGGATGATGGCGAGTTGTGGCACCGAAGATTGGGCCACCTTCACCATGGAGCTTTGAAGATACTGCAACAGATTTCTACTGGGCTTCCTAAGGGTAATCTTGCATAGTTAGATCAGTGCAAGGGATGTACCGTGGGAAAATTTGTGAAAGCCACCTTTCACGAGAAGGATAGTTTCTCCATGACGATCCTTGAGAGAATTCACACAGACGTGTGTGGACCTTTCTCAGTAGCTTCGACAACAAAGCACGGGTACTATGTGATATTTGTTGATGATTTTTCTCGTAAGTGTTGGATCTTCTTCATGCAGAATAAGAGCGAGACATAATCAAATTTCTATGAGTTCAAGGCACTGGCTGAGAAAGAATCGGGGAAGCAGGTGAAGGCTCTTAGGAGCGAAAATGGTGGTGAATTCATCTCTGGCGAATTCAAGGAATTTTGCAGTGCAGAAGGAATTCGAAGAGAGCTCATAGTGCCTCATAACCCACAACGAGTGCGGGTGGTGGAAGGGCAGCTTGATCGTGGGTGTTTTGCATTGGCGATGTTGCATGACCAGGGCCTTCCCATACATTTTTGGGCTGAGGCATGCAATATTGCAGTATATGTGAAAAACCGTTGTCCTCACAGGATACTTGGCATGAGTACACCCGAGGAGGCGTTTTCTAGTAAGAAGCCTAATATTTCCCATTTGAGGATTTTTGGTTCACCTGTTTACATTCATGTGACTAAGGATGCCAGGAAGAAGATGGAGCCGACTGCAGAGGTTGGGATATTTTTGGGGTACACTGATACACCCCACAACTATCATGTGTATTTTCTAGACAGTTGCAAGAATTTTGTGCGACGGGATATCAAATTTCATGAGAAGAAAGCCATGAAGTGTTTGCTTTGGAGGAAGCCACACTTGCATGCAGATGAGGAGCTATTAGTTCCTAAGGATGAGTCTCTGGATGTGGATCAGCCACAAGAGGAGGTTCATGGAGTGGAAGATACCACTCATGCAGCGCCAACCATCGAGCAGATACTCACTACGGTGAGCGGCCCGGCTCAAGATGCGAGAGAAGGTTGTAGGAGCTCCTACATCACAGCGCAGACAGAGACAATCACCTGACCGATTTACTAGATACATGGCTTTGATGAGCAAGTGTATCGTGACGAAGCCATCCTCTTTAGAGGAAGCTATGGAGGATCCTGCATGGGTAGATGCCATGATGGAAGAGTATGATTCGATTTTCAGAAACAGTGCATGGGAGATTGTCCCAAGGCCGGAAGGGAAATCAGTGGTAGGTTCGAGATGGATCTACGAAGTGAAGCAAGATGCTGATGGGAGCATTGAGAAGTATAAGGCAAGATTTGTTGCCCAGGGCTTCTCACAGATCGAGGGGATCGACTATGAAGAAACCTTTGCACCTGTCACAAGGTATTCTTCCATACGGACCATCCTTGCTCTCTCAGTGCAGATGGGTTGGCACATTCATCGAGATGGATGTGAAAGACTGCGTTCCTCATAATGAGGGTGATTGAGGAGACGGCCAGCAAGCCTAGAGCGACCCGAGAGTTTGAGATCTTCGGTGGTCGCATGGTGTCTTCGAGCTCAAAGAGAGAGCTATATGGGTTCGAAACAAGCACCTTGTCCTTGGTACACACGAATAAACGGTTATTTCACGGACTTGGATTCTCCGAGAGTGGGGCGGATCCTAAACCTATGCAAGATTGTGGTGGAGGGTAAGTTCTTTGATCATTAACTTCATGTGAATGATTTTATTTTTTGATTGGTGATGAGCGATGATACACTCATGCAAGGCTGATCTTGGAAAGGAGTTTGAGATGAAGGACTTGGGCCTCCTTCATTATTTCCTAGGATTGGAAATTTGGCAGCGCAGTGATGGACTATTTGTTTCTCAAGGCAAGTATGCCCAGGAGATACTGGAGAAGTTCAACATGCATGGCTGCAAGCTTGTTGATACTCCTCTTCTTGGTGGATGGAGGAAGGATGATGCTACTTCAGTGGAGGTAGTGGATGCCGCTGTTTATTGACAGTTGGTGGGGTCGCTTATGTATCTGGTCAATACACGACCCAACATATGCTATGCTATTAACCAGCTTTCACAAGCTATGGTTAAGCCTAACAAGCTCTACTGGAAGGCAGGAAAGCATGTATTGAGATATCTCAAAGGCACATCGGGATATGGATTATGGTACAGACAGTCGGATGAGATGAGGCTATGTGGCTTCACGGATGCAGATTGGACAGGGATCCCAAAAAACATAAAGAGCACATCTGGAGGGATTTTTAGTACAATAGTTTCTTGGTACAGCAGGAAGCAGAGATCCGTGGCACTCATTTCAGCAGAGGCTGAGTATATGGCAGCAAGTTTGGCTGCATGCGAGGCTATATGGATGAGGAAGATCTTGGTCGGGTTGTTCGGTTCACACTTAGATCCTACTGTGATTTATTGAGATAATCAGAGTTGAATTAAACTCTCGGTTAATCTAGTATTTCACGATAGATATAAACACATTGACATCCGGTATCATCATATCAGAGATTGTGTGCAGGGGAAGATCATTTTACTTTCATATATTCCCACGGAGGATCAGGATGATGATATATTGACGAAGGCGCTCACCAGGAGCAAATTTGAATACCACAGAGGCAGGATAGGGGTGGCAGATAATCCTTATATTGTTGAGAGGGAGTGTTGAGATTGCGACGAAGATGATGAGCTTAGTGGAAAAGTCGCCTTCACTAAGTGGGCCCGCGAGGAGCTATTTTAGGCGCAAAGTCTATTTTTAGACATATGGATCATGTTCTATGAGTTGCGAGGATGCTATTTGTGGATGGTTGGTCAAGAGTCGGAAAAAATATATGGACTTCTATTTTTAGACATATTTGGCGGAATCTATTTTTATATTTCCAATCTAAAAATAGATATGTCGAATATTATTAGCTCTTAATAATATTTGGACTATAAAAATTATCTTATTCTCTTGGAGCACTTCAGTTAAGTGCATAGATGTGGCACATGAGCTGATAGAAGGAATTACGCTATTCCTAGGGGTTATGTGGAGCTATTTCATGGAGACTTCAGTTAGAACTCATGTGAGAGAGTTTGGTGGAGTTGATTGAGGAGTTAATGGAGTTGTGTTCAGTTTAACTAATCTAAACATAGTTGAACTAGTTGTATCTAATCTAACTGATTGATACACTAGTGAAGAGTGGTGTGAATTAATTATTAATTAATTCACTAATTATAAACTCATAATAAACTAAAGAATACATCAGTTAACTTCAGTCCATGGACAGTTTCCGTGGAGACCAATGCAGAGATAGGTGAAAGAGCAGGTTAACTATTAGTTGTGACTATACTGTTGCATATTTGCAACAACTAGTGATTGGAGGAGCCCATGAGGATTTTGCAGTACAAGCCAGGTGGTTCAAGTTATTTAATGAGCCATCTTACAACATTGATTACACAATAGAGGCTGGCTATCAGGTGGCAGAGATTGGAGCATGTGTTTTGCTAGATCTAGCTTGATTAGTGTGTAGCAATTGGAGGTTGCGCTGAGAGCTTGTGAGGAGCTTTGTACAATGATTGTTACATGATCTCTATGACATATAATATACAGATAGTTGGGGTTTTTTCAGCTTTAGGCTTTCCCATGAAATACTATGTTCATATGTGTGATTTTTTATGGTTTTAATGTGCGCATGCAATTGTTTTTATTTCCGCAATTAATGATCAATGGTAGAAGAGATTCTGTATTATGCATGAAGTTAAAATAGTGTGTGATCAGGAGAATATCGGTGAATAATATATTATTTATTCAAATTTCTACATGGTATCAGAGCGATATTGATCATTGGAGCAATTGCAAAACATTGAAGCGATTGAGTTTTGTGCTGGTGGAATTCGAATTTGCAGTAGTGTTTTCTTGGTGTCAAATTTGAGATGTCTTTCAACGGATTGTGATTGGAGTATGCCCTTGAGGGAAGTTTGAATTATATTTCATGGAAGGACAGGATGGAGGCGGTGTTGGATGACAATGGGTTGAAGGAGTTCATAGATGCAGAAGTTCCAAAACCTACTTCTAGCGATGCTGCTGTACTTGATGCATGGCAAAAGAAGACAACAAAGTGTCGAAGAAGTTTGTTGGAAGGTGTGAAGGATTACATAGTATCCAAAATTCATGGTAAGGCTTCTCCATTCTTGATGTGGAAAGCATTGAAAGACTTATTCCAAAGCAAGAGCGACCAGAGGAAGTTGGAGCTCAAGGATAAACTTAGGAACATAAAAATGGAGAAAGGCGACAATATGCCCAAGTACCTCACGAAGTTCATCCAATGCAGGGATGAGCTGGGAATTGTGGGGGTTACTGTTGATGATGAGGACTTGGTGAGCTTGGCTCTCCTTGGGCTTCCAAAGAGTTGGAATTCCTATCAGGACTCTGTCAATGGTCGGGAGAAATTTCCAGGATGGGAGCGACTTTGGTCGGATCTTGTGCAAGAGGAGATAAGGCGAAGTACTAGGGACGGATCTTCATCAAAGAAATCTGATGAAGAAAATTGCGCTTTGGCTGCCAAAGCAAAGAAGGGGAAGAGCAAGAAAGCTTGTCAATCCGGTGCGAAAGGCAAGAAGCAGGACATGTCCAAGGTGAAGTGCTTTCACTGTCACCAACACAGACATTACGCCACTAATTGTCCATAGAAGAAGAAAAATAAGCAGGTTGCTGGATTTGTAGCTAGAGAGGCCTTAGCCTCGCAGTTTGAGCTAGATTTTTCGCTAATCGCATGCTTGGTCTCAAGTG
This sequence comes from Pinus albicaulis, assembly GCA_034641835.2. NCBI lineage: Eukaryota > Viridiplantae > Streptophyta > Pinopsida > Pinales > Pinaceae > Pinus > Pinus albicaulis. The sequence goes on along the minus strand of JAXQQM020057917.1, from coordinate 75,740 downwards.
TGATGGGTTCAGTGTGGTTTCTTGACAGTGGTGCGTCTTTTCACATGACAGGAGATTGAGATTTGTTTACTGATCTGGATGAGAAAGATCTTGGAGTGCACATCTAGATGGGCGATGATGGCAGATACAGTGCGACCGGTATCGGTACCATTTCCTTTGAGAGGGAGTCTGGTAAACCATTCGTATTGAAGGAAATGATGCATGTTCTAGGATTGAAGAATAATCTTATCTCTGTGGCGATGTTAGAAGACAAGGGATATGATGTTGTCTTTAGCAAGGGAAAGGCTTTCCTGCGCAGTAAGGCAACTGGTGAGACCCAGAGGATAGGGGTTCAAGTTAAGAACCTTTATCAATTGCAGGTAGATGGCTACACAGCAATGGCAGGCAAGGCAGAAGGAGTGGTGAGCCGGGATAATCGTGAGTTGTGGCACCGGAGATTGGGCCACCTTCACCATGGAGCTTTGAAGATAATGCAGCAGATTTCTACTGGGCTTCCTAAGGGTACTCTTGCGTAGTCAGATCAGTGCAAGGGATGTACCGTGGGAAAATTTGTGAAAGCCACCTTTCACGAGAAGGATAGTCATGCCACGACGATCCTTGAGAGAATTCACACAGACGTGTGTGGACCTTTCTCAGTAGCTTCGACAACAAAGCACATGTACTATGTGATATTTGTTGATGATTGTTCTCGTAAGTGCTGGATCTTCTTCATGCAGAAGAAGAGCGATACATACTCAAAGTTCTGTGAGTTCAAGGAATTGGTTGAGAAAGAATTGGGGAAGCAGGTGAAGGCTCTTAGGAGCGACAATGGTGGTGAATTCATCTCTGGAGAATTCAAGGACTTTTGTAGCGCAGAAGGAATTCGAAGAGAGCTCATAACACCTGATAACCGACAACATAATGGGGTTGCGGAGCAGAAGAACAGAACGATTGTGGGTGCTGCATGAGCGATGTTGCATGATCAGGGCCTTCCCATACACTTGTGGGATGAGGCATGCAATACTATAGTATATGTGCAGAACCGTTGTCCTCACAGGATACTTGGCATGAGTACACCTGAGGAGGCATTTTCTGGTAAGAAGCCTAATATTACCCATTTGCGGATTTTTGGTTCACCTGTTTACATTCATGTGACGAAGGATGCCAAGAAGAAGCTGGAGCCGACCGTAGAGGTTGGGATATTTTTGGGGTACACTGATACGCCCCACAACTATCGTGTGTATTTTCCATACAGTCGCAAGACTGTTGTGTGACGGGATATCAAATTTCATGAGGAGAAAGCCATGAAGTGTTCGCTTGAGAGGGAGCCACACTTGCATGTAGATGAGGAGCTATTAGTTCCTGAGGATGAGTCTCAGGATGTGGATTAGCCACAATATGAGGTTCATGGAGTGGAAGAGACCACTCAAGCAGCGCCAACCATCAGAGGGCGGAAGCGCACTACAGAAGCTGAGCGACTGGCTCAAGATGCAGAGAAGGTTGTAGGAGCACCTACATCACAGCGCAGATAGAGACAGTCACCTGATCGATATACTGGATACATGGCTCTTATGAGAAAGTGTATCGTGACGGAGCCATCCTCTTTCGAGAAAGCTGTGGAGGATCCTGCATGGGTAGATGCCATGGTGGAAGAGTATGATTCGATTGTTAGAAACAGTGCATGGGAGATTGTCCCAAGGCCGAAGGGGAAATCAGTGGTGGGTTCGAGATGGATCTACAAAGTGAAGCAAGTAGTTGATGGGAGTGTGGAGAAGTACAAGGCAAGATTTGTTGCCCGAGGCTTTTCACAGATTGAGGGGATCGATTATGAGGAGACCTTTGCACATGTCACAAGGTATTCTTCCATACGGACGATTCTTGCTCTCTCAGCGCAGATGGGGTGGCAAATTCATCAGATGGATGTGAAGACTGCGTTCCTCAATGGGGTGATTGAGGAGGAGGTGTACATAGAGCAGCCTGAAGGTTTTGAGATCTTCAGCAGTGAGTAGCATGTGTGAAGGCTCAAGAGAGCGTTGTATGGGTTGAAACAAGAACCTCGTGCTTGGTACACATGGATAGACAGTTATTTCACTGGAATTGGATTCTCCAAGAGTGAGGCAAATCCTAACCTATACCAGATTGTGGTGGAGGGTAAGTTGTTGATCATTGTAATTTATGTAGATGATTTGATTTTGACAGGTGATGAACTGTTGATACACTCATGCAAGGCTGATCTTGCAAAGGAGTTTGAGATGAAGGACTTGGGCCTCCTTCATTATTTCCTGGGATTGGAAATTTGGCAGCGCAGTGATGGACTATTTGTTTCTCAAGGCAAGTATGCCCGGGAGATACTGGAGAAGTTCAACATGCATGGTTGCAAGCCTGTTGATACTCCTCTTCCTGGTGGATGGAGGAAGGAGGATGCTACTTCAGCGGAGGTAGTGGATGCCACTGTTTATCGACAGTTGGTGGGGTCGCTCATGTATCTGGTCAATACACGACCCGACATATGCTATGCTCTTAACCAACTTTCACAAGCTATGGTTAAGCCTACCAAGCTCTACTGGAAGGCAGGCAAGCATGTATTGAGATATCTCGGAGGCACATCGGGATATGGATTATGGTATAGATAGTTGGATGAGGTGAGGCTATGTGGCTTCATGGATGCAGATTGGGTAGGGAGCCCAACGGACAGAAAGAGCACATCTGGAGGGATTTTCGGTATCGGGTCGACAACAGTTTCTTGGTACAGCAGGAAGCAGAGATCCGTGGCACTCAGTTCAGCAGAGGCTGAGTATATGGTAGCGAGTTTGGCTGCATGTGTGTGAGGCTATATGGATGAGGAAAGATCACCTGGTCGGGTTGGTGGTCCTTTGCACTTAGATCCTCTTGCAACGATTTGTTGTGATAATCGAGTTGCATTAAACTCTTGGTTAATCGATGTTCATGATAGATCTAAACACATTGACATTCGATATCATCATATCAGATATTCTGTGCAGCGAAAGATCATGTTACTTTCATACATTCCCACGGAGGATCAGGATGCTGATATCTTGACGAAGGCGCTCCCCAGGAGCAAATTCGAATACCACAGAGGCAGGATAGGGGTGGTAGATAATCCTTGTCTCGTTGAGAGGGAGTGTTGAGATTGCAACAAGATGATGAGCTTAGTGGAAAGAAGTCGCCTTCACTAAGTGGGCCCGCAGGCTATTTTTGGCGCAAAGTCTATTTTTAGACTATGTCTAATTTTAGACATATGGATCATGTTCTATGAGTTGCAGGATGCTATTTGTGGATGGTTGGTCAAGTCGGAAAAAATAGATGGACTTCTATTTTTAGACATATTGGGCGGAATCTATTTTTAGATTGCCAGTCTAAAAATAGATATGTCGAATATTATTAGCTCTTAATAATATTTGGACTATAAACATTATCTTATTCTCTTGGAGCACTTCATTTAAGTGCACAGATGTGGCACAGGATCTGACAGAAGGAATTACACTATTCCTGAGGGTGAAGTGGAGCTATTGCATGGATACTTTAGTTAGAACTCATGTGACAGAGTTTGGTGGAGTTGATTGAGGAGTTAATGGAGTTGTGTTCAGTTTAACTAATCTAAAAATAGTTGAGCTATTTGTATCTAGTTCAACTGATTGATATAGTTAGTGAAGAGTGGTGTGAATTAATTATTAATTAATTCACTAATTATAAAATCATTAATCAACTAAATAATACATCAGTTAACTTCAGTGCATGGACAGTTTCAGTGGTGACCAGTGCAGAGATAGGTGAAAGAGCAGGTTAACTATCAGTTGTGACTATACTGTTGCATATTTGCAACAACCAGTGATTGGAGGAGCCCATGAGGATTGCGCAGTACAAGCCAGGTGGTTTATGTTATTTAATGAGCCATCCTACAACATTGATTACGCAATAGAGGCTGGCTATCAGGTGGCAGAGATTGGAGCATGTGTTTTGCTAGATCTAGCTTGATTAGTGTGTAGAAATTGGAGGTTGTGCTGAGAGCTTGTGAGGAGCTTTGAAAAATGATTGTTACATGATCTATATGACATATAATATACAGATAGTTGGGGGTTTTTAGCTTTAAGCTTTCCCATGAAATATTGTGTTCATATGTGTGATTGTTTATGGTTTTAATGTGCGCATGCGATTGTTTTTATTTCTGCACTTAATGATCAATGGTAGAAGAGATTCTGTATTGTTCATGAAGTTAAAATAGTGTGTGATCAGGAGAATCTCGGTGAATAATATATCAGTTATTCAAATTTCTACACCCTTTACAACATAATTTGATGCAAGTTTCACAATGATGGAAGTACATTGGGAGCGCATCCATATGGAAGGTGTGATGCTAGATGATGTCTACCTGGATCCACAAACCCCAGTGCTTGTGAGAAACACACATTATAGAATTTTCGGGGTACAACTCCCAGGGTGATGTGGAACTGAGCGCATGGTGGGGTGATAAGAATTAGGCCACATAGGTGGTGGGGGTCTGCAGAGTTCCATGTATGTCCCAAAGGGTCAAACCTAAATGAAATGAAGAGAGTGGAAATACTTTCTTCCAGGGTAACCTGATATGTGGGTATGTCTGTGGGGACGAGTGCCTTTGCAACGTGAACAAATTCACTAGTTGGAAAAGAGAGAGGTTGGACTTATTGCAGAGCTGGCATTTCCAATGTAGCCCAAAAGAGTGACCCCTAAGGTTTAGTGGGGAGCAATGTTGAGGCCTTCGAGATTTAACTCCTAGGGTGATGTGGTATTTGAGGGTCCCACACCCAATATGATTCCTTTGTAGCATGCAATTCATGTGATTTGGGTTAAGTCACGGTATAATGGGTATTACATGACCAAGATGAATAGGTCAACAACCATGGTAACACTTCCATATGGTAGAGAGATGGTTGTTGGACATTGGGTTCAATGCTCCCCATGTGTTTCATGACATGGACCAACCGCCTCTCGTGGATCCTAACTCTAGCAATTGTAGCAGAGACTAACGCCTGTAGGTTTTGGTATAACGACAATCATGATTCCAACAAGTGGTATCAAAGCGACAGGTCTTGAGTTTGAAACTCACCAGGCTCACGTTGGGGGGGGGGAGATTTTTGGACATTGGGTTCAACGTTCCCCATATGTTTCACGACATGGACCAACTGTCTCTCGTGGATCCTAACACTGGCGATTGTAGTAGAGACTAATGCCTGCGGGTTTTGGTCTAACGACAATCTTGATTCCAACAAGGGTTTGCTGGGGTTTCCATGTGGGCGTCACGCGAGCGCCACATGGTAGGTTGGTAAGGTGGTTCTAATTAAATTCTTAATATCTAAATGGCCATATCTTTCAATCTGTTAGTCAGACAGGTTTTATATTGATGGAATGATCTCAACGAGACGAACACAATGATGTTATTTATTTCCTGTTTTTGAAGAAGTTACAAGAAGCCAAAAATTTTAGACCCCATTTCCATGACGTATGGGAGTTAGGTCAGCTTAGTAACCACCTCTTGCTAACCTTGTTGGGGTTGGGCTAGTAATGGGGTATGTTGCACGCACTTACTTTATTTCTGCATAGACTTTAGCTCCACACATGCCTTGCTTCTGCACAAACTTTAGCTTCATACATGCCTTATCTCTGCACATGTCATTCTTACAATTAAATAATTAATATGAGTTTAAACCCAATTAGTGATTTTGGGCTCTATATTTGTCTTGCATGCATCGAAGTAGCTTCATTTCTCTCCACATAACCCAAAAAGGTATTATATGACCAAAGAAATCATATAACCATGATATTTATTAACTCCTTAACATATCCATAATATGCCTTAACTTCTCCCAATATATTAGGTGTGCGATCAAATCAAGTAAAAAATGAGGTGAAATTCCAAAGAAGATAAATAATCATTTATTACCTATTATTAATTTATTCACCACAATTTTATTATTTATAATTTACAACTAAATTTAAACATCCGAGTTGTTTTCCCAACACTATTATAAATTAATATTTCCTTTTGGGCCCAACTCATGTGGAGCAGTGGAACCTACCCATTTATCTTTGCACACACATTATGCGTGGAATTAGCTTTGCATAGATTTTAGCTTCGCATATATGTTACTTCAAATTGTTTTAGACTTACAAATCCATGCCTTCTTACCTTATCACAAACAATATTAGTTCTCCAACCCTCTTCTTGTGAGTGAAATGCCTCACAAAATTTCATTTTATCATTCTTCAAAATGAAGGCAACAATAGAATACAAAAAAGTGTAAAAGAAATAAATTTGAAATACATAAAATTACTTAGATGAGAATTTATTGTTAGCGCTCAAAGAGAGTGACATATTCTATAAAAAGTAGATTAGTTCTTCACTACTTGGTTCCCATCAACTTGAAAATGTGCAAAAAACAACAATAATGCCACATCAAATTTTTGTGCATGATTCTTTGAGTATCTCGAAATCAAACAAAATAATTAGAAATTTCATGGGATTTACTTTAGCTCCTCAAATGACTAAACAAAACTATTCAAATGCAAAATGTCAATAACTTGAAACTATTACTGGAATTCATTAACCTTTATTAACTTATAAATCCACACCTTCTTACCTTATTAGATACATTACTAGTTCTCCAAACCCCATCATGTGACTAAAATGTGTTGCAAAATTTCATTTGATCATACTTCAAAGTGAATCCAACAATAGAATCTAGAAAAGTGTAAAATAAATGCCCTGATGGGGTTGGATGACATAGAGTTTAATAGTGTGGTCCAACACAAAGCAACCTCATGTGAAATACATCTAACGAAAATGAGGGAGGAAGACAAGACATCTAGCGGATGGGGTTTCAAAACGTCAAGAAAGTTGCAAAAAGTTTTAAAGAGTCATGTCCTGCCATTTTCCATTATTTTTTCCTTTAGGTTATGGTATATAAAGAGGGTGGTGCAAACATCATGGAATATGCATAGGTTACCACCCTGTACATGCTCACCCACATGCGAACTTCAACTTGCGTCATTATCATTGGGGGTAGGGGAGTTTAGTGTTTATTTGATTGTGGTACTCATCGCTTCATTCAAGACCTTGGCGACAAGGTCCTCACATTCTCTCTTAGTGGTTGGTTATTTAAGCTGAGGGGAATTGAAGTGATCTTCCGTCCTAAGGTGAGAGACATTTGGATGGCCCTGAGAAAGTTATAAGGTTTCTGGTAAGGTTTCCTTTTGGCTCTCTAGTATACACGTGTTTCTTTATAGCCCTTTTTGTGGCAATGTGTTTTGTTTAGGTTCTGTTTGCTTGTTTTTAGGTGAATTATGGGTTTTGAGTTTGCACCAAACCAAGACATGCTTGGCTCTTGGCTTCTAAAGGCTAGGAAACAACTTTATGTTGTTTACATGAGGGTGATGACCCTCTTTGGATTTAGAGATATCTGCTAGGGTGTGCCTCTGGTACACCCATTAGGCGAGAGAAATTCCACTGGCTCAAGGTGGTGGCTAAGCAGTGTGTACAATTCTATGGTGTTATCCCTGGAATGGGGCTTTGGGAGGTTGAGCTCAAGTCATATAACACTCTAAATTATTAGTGTGGGTGATCTGGTTCTCGAACTATATTGTTGTGACAGAGGGGCTAGGGTTGGGACCAACAAAGAATGGGGCCCTGTGGTCCACCAATGGGAAGGGGCCACTAGGCGGGCGTGGAAGAAGCTACAAAAGCTGGACGAGTGGAAGAAGCTACAAGGAAAAGACCTTCTAGTGGATGTTTTTGAGGAACCCCTTATGAAAATACCCCATACATCCGTTTCTAGCGGAGGTTACTAGAGGAGGTTGGCGGGTGGAGGATTTTGCGAATGTTTTTAGTCCGGCGTGCTTATCATCCTAAACTGCACCGGTGCATTCAACAAGAGAAAGCACTGGTGCACACAAAAAATTAGCACACCGAACACCGTGCGCTCCGTACACACCCGCCCGGTGCATCTTACTGTAGCACACCGATGCTTTACAAATAATCCGCACCGTTGAGCCTATAAAACCTGTGCATCGGAACAGTGTTAAATAAAAAAAAATCCACCAAAAAAAAACATTTTTCACTTTTCTCAATGCTCTAGAGCTCTCAAGCACCGGTGCAATTTATCCTTGTTTGAGCCGCCTTGACATCGGTGCTCCCATTGCACCCATTGCATGCACTATTGCTGTGAATTGCCCACCAATCTCCAGCTTGAATTTTGCAAAACAGTGGGCAAATTTTCTTTTGCTTCTACAGCCAATATGCCTCCTCAACGGCCAAATGTACAGGTATTTTTATTTTTTTTCCATAATTAAGCCTTTTAGTGGATTAGAATTTCAAATTAACTTAAAATTAACCATTTAAAAGAAAAGAAAAAAAATTGTTGTGCAGTGCGCTCGAGCCATTCGGCTCGCACCGGTTTGCGGTGCTGCCTGTAAATTTACAGGTCACACCACAACAGGTGCTAACGGTATGCGCACCGGTTCCGAGGTGGTAACGAAAGGTGCACTGTGTTATTTCAAAAAAAAAAAAAAAAAGTGCGGTGCGGTCGGTTACTCGGCCGCACCGTTGACCATGTGGAATAACAGAAATGCAATGCGTTGACTTAAATATCTGCCTCAGGGTGAGTACTTTTGACAGTGCACTGCATTTCAGATTTTGACAGGGTCAACGGTGTGGCCTGGTAAAATACCGCACCATTGACTATGTAATGATGTCAGGAGGTCAGTGCGCTGAATGGACTATATGTCCCGGGGCGTAGAGTTTAGTTAGCGCACCGCACTCCTAACACCGTACATAGTCAATGGTGCGTTGAAAATTTTCAGGTGCACCTCCAACGGTGCGCTGAATATCTTCTGGTGCACCGCTGCTGGTATGCGAAAAAAAAAGAGGCACTGGTATTGGTGCATGCCTATTTTTTGTGGCGCACCGACTGTTTTGTTTTTTTTTTTCAAAAAAAAATTATATATGTATATTTCTGAATACATGTCTCATTTAATAAAAAAATTGTATTTAATATGTCAATAATTTAGAGACGTGAAAGTAGAGAAGAGGGGGAACAACAACAACAATAGGCGGACCAGTATAAAATGGTTCGCCTGTGGGAGGCACGAGAGAGGGAGAGAGATACGTACCCTTGCCCTATTACAACAACTGCCCAGGGGCTCCTAAGGTAGGTAGGCCTCCTCAATTTCTATGAGGAGGCTACTTCCTTAAAGGTCCATGGTGTGTTTTTGAGACATCTTATCCGCAGGTGGAATGCCCACTAATAGGGTTTTCGAGTTGGTCCTAACAAGTGGTACGCGCCCACTAAGGAGGACATATATTTCATTACAGAGCTATCGAGAAGAGGGGTGGATTTTCCCTCGTTCCCAGAGATTCCATTTGGCTATGCAACAGGGAGTCAATTGGTGTACTCCCAGAGATACATTAGCACATATATACTGTCTCCTTCATATTTTCAGGTCTCCGGAGGTCAGTTACGTATTGGTGAATTTGGTAGTCAGGAGGTGAGGTGCCTCTCACTTCTAATTTCGACCATTTCACACAACACCAGTGACGGGAAACACATTAGTTTCTTGCTTCTATATTATATTGATTCTTTAGTACATGAGCCACGAATTGTCAGGTGGTCTGCCATTTTTTTGCAGCAGTTCTATACAGCCTTAGATAGATGTCGTGCTCATGCACAAGGGAGGGTTAAATTCCCTTTTTCTTCAGATCTTTTTTGTTTATTTTTTGAGAGGTTTCTAGAGACAAGGCCTACTTTTGTTTGGCAACCTCGTAGGTCGATGTTCGAGGCACATATGCAAATGTGAGGATAGATGATGCCCAAGAGGGGCGAGACTGTGTTTTCCGTGAGGATATCACATGATGCACTAGAGTTGCTAGCCAGTGTTGATGAGAATCCCTTCATTATGGTCCCCTATCCTTATGTTGATTTGGATTGGCGAGGGTGTGCCAAAATCCTCTTCACAGATGATGAGCCGCCAGATGATAGAGGTAATATTAATGTTTTATTTAAATTTATTCTAACATGTTCTTTAACTTGTTTTTATTAAATTGTGTAATGAAATTGTGCAATGAAATTGTCTAATTATTGTTGTGTACTTGTATATATTTTGCAGACATTGGGTCTTCTGATGGCGAGGACATGCTAGCACCACCACATGATCCAGGTGTGGATCCTGATGACGATCAGGATATTCTAGATGTCGAGGATCATCAAGAGGCCAATGCAGAGAGACCTGCTCCTGCTGGTGTGCCAGTACCGCCTTTTGCTAGGCGCGCTAGGCTTGATAGCAGATACAAGATGGAGTTGGGTGACCAACTCACTGTATTGTTGAGGCGGGAGTTAGGCCGATGGTAGGTTGTTACATATGTGGAGAGGCATGTCGCGTGACATGTACAACTTGATGCATCATGTCGTAGGAGCTATGACCTTAGTTACGCAGCTGAGGAGGAGCAATGCACGTTATAGGTGTGGTCGCGATGTAGCACATGATCGAGAGTCCGCGAGCAGCGACGCATCATCTGATGATCATTCACCTCGTGCTACGCCAGATGAGTAGCCTCCACTAGCATCGAGCAGTAGTCATCATGGAGAGAAGGCTGGACCATCAACCACGTCCAGTCAACAACCTGCAACATCCAATAGTACTCATGATAATGAGCAGGCTGGACCATCGACCATGTCGAGTCATCACGATGAGCAACCGACAGTTGATCCTGATCAGCATGAGGCACCAATACCAGATCAGCATGCACGTGATGATCATCATGTATCTAAGCTTCTCAAGGCTGCACCATTGACTGAGTAGGCCTCGACTAGTACTGCTATTGATGATGTACCACTAGCTGATCCATAAAATTTATATTACAGTTGTATATTTTTTACATTATTCAGTTATATATATATATATATATATATATATATATATATATGTATGTATGTATGGTCCATGTATTTTATGTTCATGTTATAGTTGTACTTAATTTACATGTTGGTTATCATCATGACGTGTATATTATTAGGTCATGTTAGGTATGTTCATTTAATGTACAACTTGCAGATAGATGTGTATGTGATAGTAGTTATTTGACATGAGATGTATATTTGATGTTTTTTTTGTGATGATGTTATACAATGCTAATTTTGTTTTGTTAGATGATCATGATCACGATGATGTTAGTGAATTTGAATGTGTTTTTTAATTGAATATGATGTTTGTACGATGGTTATCATGATCATGGTGTTTATTAATTAATTTAATATTAAATGACCATGATATTTATTAAATATTATGTCGTGGTTGTAATTGAAATTTTAATTTTAATTGTATTACTGTGAAATGATTGTAATTGTAAAATTTTAATTGTAATTGTAATTGTATGTAAAATTCTAAAATTGTAATTGTCATTCTAATTGTAATTTTATGTGAAATTGTAAAATTGTAATTGTAATTATAATTTTAATTGTATTAATGTGAAATGATTTTATTAAAATTTTTAAATTTGTAAATTTGTAAAATTGCAAATAATTGTAAAATAATAAATCTAGAATAATGTGAATTTTTGTAACATAATAAAGTTTAGAAAATAACGCAAATAAATTCATGTTCTTTAGAATTATCATTATTTTACTATGATCTTACATACAAAAAAAAAACTTTATACAATACGCCATTTTTATTGAGATCAACATAATTGCAAATTATCAAGTGAAATATTGATTTTAACATTAATTCAAAATACATGTTATAATGTTTCGAAAAAAAGAGTCTTATAAATTATAAGGTAATTAAGTCCTCTTCTTTATAAAAACCCATCTTAAAAAGTATAAATATTGATGAAATAACAAATGTACCATTTCACATGTACTAATTCCAATGAACAAATTTTAGAAGAATTCGAGTATATTACCATTGCGTTGCCTCTTATGGATGCTAATTCCATGAACAGATTTTAGAAGAATTCGAGTGTCAAGAATGCAAAAAAAAAAAAAAAACATTTTTGGACTATTTTGCATTTTATTAAAAGGTTTTTGAGATTTTTTGTGGGGTTTATGGGTTCATGGGACAATGGACATACCGACCCTGCCATATTGGTATTTCAGTTGAATTTTTCCTAGCAACGATATGACCGAATCTTGTAGCTATGCATTTAACAAAGAACCCATATATTTTGAGAATATGATTGAATATTGTTGTCATATACTTGAGCACTATTCCATTTCTTCACCATATTAGCACAAAATAGAAAGAATAATTTCTTTCACCATAATAACACACAACTTTCAAAAAATAAAACACTCCATTTTGTGTTTCGAGGCATTTTACGCAAATGATAGGCATTTCTATGGATTTTTATCCATATTCTGCAATTTAATGAGGGTTGGAGGGAGCTTACAATCAAGTATCTGTTAGTGATTGCACCCTTCAGTAGAACCAAAGAAAATTCAGGCAGATTCCTTAGCGAAGTAGACTGGCCATAATCAATTCCTTCGAGACCTCAACAGAAGAAATAGATATGCATGTCAGAGGCTCCTGTTTGCACCTTTTCTTGTTGCAGGTTGTGGAAAGGTTCAAGTTTCTTTTTCTGAAAGAAGAAGAGGTGTAGTTTTGAAAAGAAATGGCCCAAATATTTTCACAGCAAAATGTACATTTCTAACATGTCTAAAAACTAAAATATCTAGGTTGTGGAAAGGTTCAAGTTTCTTTTTCTGAAAGAAAAAGAGGTGTAGTTTTGAAAATAAATGGCCCAAATATTTTCACAGCAAAATGTACATTTCCAACATGTCTAAAACTAAAATATCTCCAACTACAATAAACTTCTCAGAAACAAAATTTTCCCAACCATTTGTGAAAATTGCCACGTCGTAGCATAGTACAAGTTCACATGCCACAATTGCCCACTTGGGCCCTGTAGTATTGCATCTTCACATGCCCCACATTGCATTCTCTCCACATAATCAATGGGGATCTCCTGCAATAAACAAAATGCATTGGAAGAATAATTATTTCCATCAAGAATTTATCCAATTCTAATTCTCAAGAATAAACAAAATTCTAATTCTAATTGCATATTTCCATAAAGAATAAACAAAATTCTAATTCTCAATTTCTATGGTTGGAGTTCACTAAATTTTGGTGTACACACGGCCTAAAAGTAATTTCGGTGCCTTAACCACAAATCGATGCTAATGTACATATAACCGCACCGTTGTGTTTTAGTTACTGTGCACCAGTGTCATGTTACCAATGGACGTACCAGTGCGGTGCTATTAAGTGACGCATCGGTGACGAATAACCATAAATAAAAAAAATGCAACTCTATTTTATTTAAGTGAAAAAAAAAGAGGTGAATTGTAAAATGGGCAGCAAAATATTTTCGAAAAACTAATTTCATAAAAAAATTCATTAAATACTAAACACTTTTCATTATTTCACTATTTTTGCAAAAAATTTCAGCCAGATATTTGCATGAGACATACCTGGAGCAAGAGAGCACTGTAGAGCAGCGAAATACGTTCGAACAGAAGTATTCTGCCAATCAGAATTCCAAACCTCTGGTTATTCAAACCCTGTAGCATAGAATTTCAAATGATCTCATGATTAGATTTAATTATTTTTTTTACTTTTTCTGCCATTTTTTTACGAAGTAAGAAAAAAATTTCAATTTGTTTTTCATTTTCAAAAAATTAAAAAATTAAAAAAAAAATCCATTTTTACCCTAAACCCTTCATTCTTTTTGTTTCTACCCTTTCTTCTCCTTGTTTCTGTGATTTCAGAATTATGGCTTTTCATTTAGATTGACATCCAACCCACGGGACAACTTGCATAGTCGGATCCCAATCCATGTCGACCCTTGCGTGAATTTTTGAAAAAAAAAAAAATATCGGTGTGCCCTGCGTAACCTAGCGCACCGGTGCACTGTATTATCCCAGCGCACCACGAAAGTACTGTGTAGTAAAAAATTTAAAAACATTTTTTTTTTAATCAGTGCGCCATATGTAAAATAGGGCATTGATGCGCTAGGTTATGCAGGGCACACCAATAACGTGCTATTTCATTATGGCGCACTACGAACATGCTGTTTTGAAAAAAAATGCTTTATTGTGTTAATTGGTGCACCATGTAACATATAACGCACCGCACCAAGTTTCCTAGTTGACAGAGAGCATCGTATGGTGATCCCTTGTTTGTGTGGGACGTTTATGCTACAAAAACTAACACTGGACTATTTTTATTATTTTCTCTATGTTAATCGGTGCGGTGGTTAACATGTAACACACTGGTGCTCCTTGTTGACATAAAGCATCGTACGGTCTATTATACTGTTTGTGCAGTGCGTTTATAAGACCCGCGTGCACCAACGTCAGTGCGTACACCATGAATGGCGCACCAGTTTCTTGAGATATTTTTTTTTACCTCAAAAGTTGAAAATTTATTTATAAATATATTAATTGATGATATGGTACATGTTTCAGATTGATAAAACAATGTCTGACAAGATATCAAGTAACAATAATACTGATAACACATAAAGAAAAGAAAAAAAGGCAAGTTCTTTGTAAATTCTTTACAAAAAATATTATTTTTGAACTATATGTAAGTTTAACTAATATGTATTTTTTACTGTGTATCATGCAGAGCCACAAAATGACGAAGCTTGATAAGATTATTTTTGATCTAGGACTTGAAGAGTGTAAAAGCTTGATGAAAAAATTGCAAAAGGATGAATCAGGTTAATGAAAAAATACTATCGATCCAATATGAGTTTCTTTTTTTAATTTTCATTAATAATATACTTAAAATTATTAGATAACATGTGTCAAACAATCTATTAATTCACGTCTATTTAATGTTCTACAAGGACCGACAACTCAGAAAAGGAATGTTGTTCTAAGAAAAGGAAAAAAAATAGAACATGCAAACGAAAATGAATTTCTCCTTAACTCATCTGGAGTGGTGCTGGAGGTTAACAAAAGGGGGAAAAACTTTTTCAAAAGTTGGAGGGATTTAGTGGAATGAATGTATAGACGTTTTTTCCACTTATAATACAAAAATCAATCCAATGATTCCAAGAACCAAATTTTATCTAAACTACAGGAAGAGTTTCCAAAGAATAGGTCAGTGAGACATGTCAGACTTTTAGTAGCAAAAACATACAACAACAAAAAATCATTAGGGAAATTTTGAGGTCTAAAATGGGACTCCTAAGGAAATAATAAAATAATATCTAAACCAGTAAAATAATATTTATGAATTTGCAATTCACTTTTTGCACTACAATCCATGTAACCATAGTTAAATTCAATTCAAAAGTTGTACCAAAGTAAAATTAATAAAACAAATTGTATTGATGTGACTATAAATAAGAATGACCTTTTCAAGAAAAAGTCAATATCATTAAACAACTAATGCATTTGTCCTTTGTACTTAAATAACTTAAAATAAAATCTAAATATAAATTTATAAATTATTAATTATATTATATTCTATTAATTAAAATTTATATTATTTATTATTAATATTATCTATTAAGTTTTCGCGCTCTGCCTCCTCCTCGCACTCTACATGCATTAGGGCTGCTGGGAGCATCCCTGCGCGCGCCTACGCTCAGCCCTGCTGCGTCCTCTCATTGCTCATGGAGCCCAACGGGGGCCCTGTCCCCCCCCTCAATCTGCCCCCGGAGGTTCAAGCATTCAGAACTATGATTGCTGCAGGTCTGAAGCGCCCCCCCTCAGCGATTCAATAGAAGTTCATTAAGAAAATGGACTCGATTCCTTCAGTTGCCCTTCCAGAAGAAGAAACGTGTAAAGCGGCCTTGAACCTGGCTAAGAGAGGCCTCATCGACCAGTTCACGGGCCTCTGGCCTTCTCCCAAGTTGGTGGATGAATGGAATCAAAGGAATTGGACTCCATTGACCAAAGAGGGTGTCAAAAGATATTTTGTTGGAAAAGGATACTTTGTTTTTGTGTTCGAAAACCTGGAAGACAAAAGTTTAATATTCAGAAATGGTCCATACTTCATGGGTCCGCAGGGATTGTATCTAAACAAATGGTCTCCAGATTTTGATCCTACCCAGGATGTCCCCTATGCAGTTCCGGTTTGGGTGAGACTCCCCCATTTTCCCCTCCATTGCTGGAACCAAAAATCCCTCCAGATCATCGGTAATGCGCTAGGAAAATACATAGACCAAGCTGTAAGAAAAGATCAGTATTCATGTGCTCACATCTGCGTAGAAGTGGACCTAGAAGAGGGGCTGCCCGAAGCAATCAAGCTTACTGTTGCTGGGTGGGCGCATGTCCAGGAATTGGACTACGAACAACTCCCCTTGAAATGCAGACATTTCCATGGCCACAGACACTTTGCAAAGCATTGCAAGAAAAAGGCCGAGGAGCAATTAGATAAACAAATCGGGGATCAATAGACACTAGTCCAGAAATCTGCACAGCCAAAAAAAGGTGCTGGCAAAGGCAATACGATAGGAGTTCCAACCAGCTCTAAGTCTAATCAGGAAAAGGAAGCAACCCCAAATGGTACAGAAAGCACCCAGATCAATCCAGCAAACTCAGTCCAGGAAAATCTGGAACAGGCAGAAAACCCACCTCCAAGCAAAGATAGAGGGAAAGCTATTTAGATCGAAGCTTCCCAAGGCAGTCCCTCCAATCCCTCATACGCAGAAGTCACAAAGAAAAAACCAGCGGAAAGCTCAAGCTCCTCGGAGGACGAAACCTTTGAGCGCCCATCAAAAAGAGCTGGAAGGAAATCCCACAAAGAAATGAAGGAAGAGGAGGCTGAAAGACTTAAAATTCAAGGAAGCCAGTGCACAATAGAAATGTCTATAAGATGAAATACCAGACTAAGGCCTTCCAAGGGAGGCCCCAACCCCCCCTCGAGTAAATAATGAAAATCATCTCTTGGAATTGCGGAGGACTGGGGAATCCCTCTAAAATAGATGCAGTTAAGGACCTCTTGAAAACAGATCCCTCAGACATTCTCATGCTCCAAGAGACTAAGATAGAAGGGCAAGCCCTCCTAGATATCAGCAAGTCAAAGTGGAATAAAAGTTCAGGTAAAGCAGTCAGCGCAAGAGGCTCTTCTGGAGGGCTGGCAACTCTCTGGACAGATGACTTAATCCAACTGAACAAATCTCATGAAACTCAACACTGGATCTTCACAGAACTGACGCACTGTGCAAGTAAGTTGACCATCTCTCTCTTCAATCTTTATGTACCTGTCAATTACTCTGAAAAACGAGAATGCTAGAATTCTCTCTCAGCCTTTTTAGAGCAGCATTCTGTAGAGCTATAAAAAGGGTCTCTTTCACCTCTAATTACCTCACATTAATATGTCAACCCGAG
The DNA here is from genome assembly GCA_034641835.2 of Pinus albicaulis. Lineage (NCBI taxonomy): Eukaryota > Viridiplantae > Streptophyta > Pinopsida > Pinales > Pinaceae > Pinus > Pinus albicaulis. The sequence continues at coordinate 58,365 of JAXQQM020057917.1, read as the reverse complement.
AGCGTTTTGTCATTACAAAGAGTGACTCAATCCGAGCTCATTTGTCGAGGTAATGCTAGTAATGGTGCCAGAAATACCAAAGGTAAACGGATGCTTAAGAATCGAGGTACTTTTAAAGAAATAAATTACACACTCAGAAAACTCAATAACTTATCAGTCAAGGGTTCGGCAATGATAACCCATCCCTTCAGAAACTGATGGAAAAGGAATTAGAGCATAGATCACAAGCCTGGGAGCTAGACAGTGACTGCTACTGCTCACTACAGCCTTAGATCATTTCTCACAATAAACCAACAACTGCAAGTAAATGGAACAGCAAAGCAAATAAAGGATTGAACCACAATTCTGAAATGGAACAGCAACTCTAAAATGGAACAGCAATTGAATCACTAAGTCCCGCGAGTTATAACCAAACTCAATCTATACACTCTTTGCAATCAAAGAACATTCTGTCACTCTAAAGGCGATTTACACAAATCACACTAATGGAACAGCAATAACAACGAATGAATTATAGAATAGTACTGATAAATTAGGAACGCACACCACACGAACGTTTTAGTATAACAGCTCTGTAATATAACAGTAAGAATGTGCGATTAACTCTTGAAAGGATAAATAACTTGATACAGAGTCAACATACAATTCTATCTGTCGAAACTTCAATGATTCAAACTTGAACAGAACATATCATATGAACTGGTAAAGCATATCAAATAATCAAATAACAATAATAAACAAACCACACAGAAGCGAAGCTGTAATGGTACAGAAGCAAGTGTCCTTCGGGGCCGGGCCCTTAGCCTCCAAGGATACACCGCTTTAAGTTAACGCAGACGCGAAGATGGAATAATCACCCAGCTTTCATTAATGCATTGATCAAAAATACATCGAACTAGTTCTCAACGAAGCTTAATAACCAAATCTGATGTTTTACAGAAGATTACATAAAATGTATCCTATCTCGCTATTATCTATCCCTAAACTAACAGTGTTGTCCCTTTTTATAAAGACGACGGCGGAGATGTCCAAGCAACTAGATAAATAAAGCAGCGATCCCCGGCGCCAAAATGTGAAACTATAAAAAGGGTCTCTTTCACCTCTAATTACCTCACATTAATATGTCAACGAGAGCATTTTGTCATTACGAAAAGAGTGACTCAATCCGAAGCTCATTGTCGAGGTAATGCTAGTAGTACGATTAACCAAGAAATACAAGAGTAAACGGATGCTTAATGAAATCAAATTACTTTAAAGAAATAAATTACACACTCGAGAAAACTCAATAACATATCGGTCAAGGATGGCTTAATGATAACCCATCCCCTTGACCCGATGGAAAAGGTGGAGGCATGGTCACAAACTGAGAGCTGAAGCCGGTGGCCTCTGCTCACTACAGCCTTAGATCATCTCTCACAACAAACCAACAACTGCAAGTAAATGAAACAGCAAAGCGAATAAAGGATTGAACCACAATTCTGAAATGGAACAGCAACTCTAAATGGAACAGCAATTGAATAACTAAGTCCCGCGGGTTATAACCAAACTCAATCTATACACTCTTTGCAATCAAGGAACATTCTGTCACTCTAAAGGCGATTTACACAGATCACACTAATGGAACAGCAATAACAACGAATGAATTATAGAACCGCACTGATAAATTAGGAACGCACACCACACGAACGTTTTAGTATAACAGCTCTGTAATATAACAGTAAGAATGTGCGATTAACTCTTGAAAGGATAAATAACTTGATACAGAGTCAACATACAATTCTATCTGTCGAAACTTCAATGATTCAAACTTGAACAGAGCATATCATATGAACTGGTAAAGCATATCAAATAATCAAATAACAAGAATACACAAACCACACAGAAGTGAAGCTGTAATGGTACAGAAGCAAGTGTCCTTCGGGGCCAGGCCCTTAGCCTCCAAGGATACACCGCTTTAAGTTAACGCAGACGCGAAGATGGAATAATCACCAAGCTTTCATTAATGCATTGATCAAAAATACATCGAACCAGTTCTCAACGAAACTTAATAACCAAAGCTGATGTCTTACAGAAGATTACATAAAAACGTATCCTATCTCTCCATTGTCTATCTCCTAAACTAACAGTGCTGTCTCTTTTTATAAAGACGACGTCGGAGATGTCCAAGCAACTAGATAAATAAAGCAGCGATCCCTCAGGATCTTCGATCCTGAGGGATTCGCCAAACTGTTAACTCTTCATCCTGTCTTTTCTGTTGCGCTGAGCTGGTGTCCTCTCCTTCTTTCCCGAGCCGATTTGCTTTGATCTGTTTTCCTATGTTTGCGTTCGGTTCCCATCCAGAGAGACAGCAGTTATCTCCACTTTGTCCTTTCCTTTGGAGCGGCAACTCTTCGTTTTCTCCTTTTCCTGTATAGAAAACAACCATTATCAGTGGCTAAATTATGCACATCAATTCTCATACGTTCTGTTATAGTTCCTTATTACTTTCCAAATTCATGATACAAAAGGTTCACAAATTCTATTAAAAATCCATTGAAATAATCATCAAAATCATACCTTTTTAGTACTCCACACACCCCCCTGCTTACCTTGTTTCATGTCCTCATGAAAACATTGTAGTTGACATGTAATGCAGTGAGAGAGTATGCTGGAGAAGGAGCCTCATGCGGAGGCCTACAACCATGTTGAGTGATTAAATAATCAAAGAACTGACCTGCTTGCCCTTCAGGCATATCATACAGGGCCTGGTATCCAGGTGCAGGATGCCAAATAATTGGAGCGCAAAATCTATACCCTAACCAAGATGACCCTGCTTTCAGAATGCTCTGGCCATAGAGATTCAAACGGTCAGCAGCTAACTCAAAGTTCTCATACTTAAATGGTTCTCTGAGCTGGATGTGTGGATCAGAGATTCGATATCGAAATTTGGCTGCAGTAATGGCCAAGTCTTTGATGGAAAGGAAATACTCTAAACTCTCTCGAATGAGTGCCTCATGCATAGGCCCTAATGTTACAATGACACCCAGAGTCCTTATGTGGTTTATATGAGCTGTCCATAACTGTACTGGGTTCCTAGGCTCAGCCCTAACTCGTAAATCTAGACCATTTTCTTGACTCTGGAAGGTATCATAGGCTTTTAGCCACTTAATCTGATTAACCCCGAATGAAATGAATGCTTGGAATTGGATATCGCCAATGGAGGGGCCAAGGTTTAATTCAGTCTCCTGACTTAGCACAAGGTCGTGTAAATAAAGTTCACACAACAATCTCTGGACTTTCACTCCATAATGTTTACAACAGTCTATAAAATCATTGACATTGTTGATCTGTATAGGGGTGCCTGCCTTAACAGCTTTTATTTGTAATTGTAAATACCGTTCTAATAGAAACAGAGCATAGTTTTTAGCAGGGGCCCTACATGCTAAAACATTATTGTATAAAGAACACAAGTCATTCATCTGTTTGATAGCAGTATCTAGTCTACAAGTTACCTGTGTGACTTCCTCTTGTTCCTTCATCCACCCTTCAAAAGCCTGTCTTTTAGATTGACTGACGTCCCTTAGTTGTTGCTGCAACTCTTCATATTTTTCTAGGGGAACCGTTTGCTCTTTAAGTTGCTCCACTTCTTGCTGTGCTTGTTTCATCATCTTGTGCAAGGATTTTGTCTTTGGATCTTTCTTCCATAGATCAGTGGAGGCCGGGAGTTTTACCTGAACCTTCTTGTTATGCTGTTTGGAGTTCAGAACCCTTATTACACCTGAGGGTGGTGCCTCTGTCTGAATTTGCTTATCATCCTTTTCTATTTTAACACGAACCTCGGCATCATGTGGAACGGCAGCTGGATCCTCAGGGTTTTGGACAGCAGGCCGTTTGTTGGCCCTCTTTTTCCTCTTTACCTTCTGGTTCTTTTTCAGAATCCTAATTTGGTGTCTGAGCTGGGTTATCGTATTTAACAATTTAGTTCGTTCCTTCCGCAACTTCTTAATTTCCATTGTTTCATTTGAAGGAACGGCAGTCTGTCGATGGTGGACTGGATCATGACCAGTTGCTAACTCTTCCTCCTGGGGTTCTTCCTCACTGCTCTGCTCCGGCTGTTCTGGGGTATGCACCTCGACTGGTTCTGATTCTTCCTGAGAAAATTCTGTTTCTGCTCCTACTTCATCTTGTGACATGGGAATATATTGTTCCCGTTCAGTATTTTCCTCCTCTTCATCATGAACAGGCATGTTCTCTTCCTGGGGTTGGTCGTGGGGGTTCTCTGAACTAGAAGGTTGACCATACTTACTCATATTGGCTAGGATGGCGGCCAAGTCATCTTCTCCCAGTAGGTCTTGTAATGGGCTATCTTCCTGCTGTTCTATTTCCTCCTCCTGTTCAGCCTCTGCCCCCTCTTCGGACTGTTCGTCCTCAATTACTACCGGTTGGCTGGCGCTTTCCTGGAGCTTCTCTAGCCTTCCTCGTATTCGAGCCAACCGGGCTGATTTTCTGGGCTTATTTATGCTTCCTCTCATCTGAGCTAACCGAGCTGATTTCCTGGGTTCCTCTGGTTGCTCGGGTGAATCAACGGCATGCTTTCGCTTTGCCGATTCTTGGTGTGTCTCTAGTTGTTGTGATGTACTAGCAACATCTTCTCTGCGTTTTGCCGGTTGTTCTGGTGGGTTTATAGAATGTCTACGTTTCGGGGATGGCTCTGTCAATCCCCCCTCAATCATTGCAATGAGCTCTTCCCAGCTGCTCTGCTGCTGGGTAAGACTATAACTAACAACAAGTCGAATCAACCCGTGGTGACTAACAATTGCCTCTACGTGCTGTGCCCTTTTCATACTTTGTGCAGCATCATGCAGTAACGAGTTTAGGAGTGCCGGTAAATTCACAGAGCATCTTTGCTTTAAAACAGCTAAAAGTTTAAGGTGTCGTGGTCTTACCACGTCTTTTCTTCCTTCGCAAGTAATATAACTTTGCACCGTTCTTGCTAGCTCCGTCCAGGGTTCACCTAGGGTTGCTGGCAGAACTCCCTTTCCTTTAATTGTCAAATTCTGGCCTTCATCCTGGAACAGTTCCATGACCTTCTGTAATCGTTCCTTTTTTAAGGTCCATACCGGTCCGGTGGCTGGTAGTCCTGAGACTTCTGCAATTATGGCATCAGTGACCGCTATCCGTTTCCCTCTTACTGTGGAGTGGTCATCTTATAAATTCTGCAAGAACTCCATTGCTACTGTTTCATTAGCTTCCTGTAGGTGATTGAAATAATTCAACCATCCCGCCCTTTCCAGGATCTCCCGGGCAGCAGCGGAGATCGTCAGCTGTTGAGGCTCACTTCGAATTGCCTTTCCTCCCATGATTTCACTGTGAATTTCTAAATGGAACAGCAGAAACGTTTTTGTTTTGAAACACAGAGAGTAATCGCAAGATTTCAAGAAAGAAAACACAGAGTATGCAACAGTGCAACAAAAACAATCTTGCGTGAAAATAAAAATATGCCATGCCGTGAAACCATGCCAAACCGTCATAAACTAATTTTTCCGAATGGTGAATTGACACGTAATACAGGGAATGATGAGGTTACCCTCCCCCCCCCGCAGTGTGATAGGCTGTCCCAGCCGGCAAATAAAGGAGCGGCACCCAGTCTGCAATCAAGTCATAAAGGAACAGCATGTGGAATTATGCCATGTTGAAAAAGGACAACATATTACCGAAATCGAGGCGGAGAATTGATCGCGTATGATATAAGAGGCTGCTGTGTTATGAGTTGAGGCTGATGGATAGGGCATGTATCGTACTTGCCAATCTCAAGTAGTCATGGTCACTTCCGTTGCCATGATTGGTAATGATAAATATTCATGCGGTGTATAAATCGGGAAATAACATATGATTAGTGCCTAGGATATAAAAACAAAAGAGTGTTAGTATCTTACCTATTGGTGTAAGCAAGGTGACTTCAAATACCATTAACATTACTCTGCTGCCAACAGGTGTCCATAACCTTGGCAGAGTTGTTTTTCACCCTCGGAACCATGATCCTTTGTGTATACCTAGGAATGTTGTTATATCAAAATGTAGACCATTATGCTGGCTTGGTAACCAGTTAACCATAATGCCATTCACGAGGAAAGAGCGAAACGTGGGCAGGCCGGCTCATGATGAGACCTCCTGTTCCAAGGTTTGTTTGTTTGATATACCTTTTGGACCATATCCCTGGTGTGGTGGCCAGAATGGGAATGCCACTTCACTTCCATCCTCATGATCATGGTAGGCTGGCTCTCGATGAGACCCCCTATCCTGCATTTGACACTTGACATGCTTTTTCTTTTTCATAGAATTCTTTTCCTTATTTATACACAAAGGGTGGTTCAGCACTCCTTAAGAGTAGGAATGGTGGAAGAAGTCTTATTATCTCAATAGGAAGATATAAAATCTTTGCTCTTATTCCCAAGTACTAATAAAAAAGTTTAAGGGAATCAGCATGATAAAGATAACCAATCAGGGCAAAATTAGTAAAACCATGTCAACAAAAGGTAAGAAATAAGTATGTCCTTCCATTTGTCCTCTTATTAATGCAGAGCCTTATAGATATAACGATTTATGGTTTGCAGATTTTCGGTATGTTGTGTTTTTATATTTCATCGCACAAATACATAGCTGAAGCTTGAAGACTAGAAAGAAGACGGGCAAAAAGCATCCTCAATTTAAATCAGCAAAAGAGATCAAAAGTATGCTAATGGTGTTCCGTTGGAAAAGAGACAACGATGGATAATAGAAAAAGGAAAAAAATGCAAATGCCGTTCCTTTGGGAAAAGGAACGGCAATCATACTATAAAACACTCAATATGCCATTCCGTTGAAAAAGGCAAAACAGCAATAAAAGAACGCTGTTTCTTTGAAGGAAAAGGAACAGTGGTAACCAAAAGGAACAACGAGAAACGTAACAATATCGTTCTTTTGAAAAAAGGAACAGCAGAGATCCGAATGCTGTTCCTTTAGAAAAGGAACAGCAGAACAAGCAAAACCAACATCATAAAAACACATGCATATGCTATTAGAAGAGCAAAAATCAAACTTTGTGGAAGAAAAAGGAACAGCAAAAAAAATGACAAGAAGATATTCAAATCAAACTTATGTACAAGAATCACTTAAAAAACAAGAACTTTATGTACAATTTGCAAAAAAGAAATAGACCCTTAATGAATTACAGGTGAGGAAGATTTCTCTTCCTCTCCTAAGATCTCCAGATCAGTATCTCGGCGTAGCTGCTGGCAGAAGGATTCCCGAGTAAGTGGTTTACGGTAGAGACGGACTCGGTGGCCATTTACTTTGAATGCATATCCAGAACCATCAATGGTGATTAGAGTAAGTGTTCCATTGTCATGTACCTTCTGGATTTCGTATGGTCCCAACCATCGAGTCTGAAGTTTTCCAGGGAAGTCCTGAAACCGAGAATCGTATAACAAAGCCCAGTCTCCCTCGTGGAAGACTTTGTTCTTGATGAGCGCATCATGCCATTTGGCTCGCTGCTGTTGAATTAATGCTGTATTTTGTAGTGAAGAGAGCCGAATTTCGTCTAATTCATTGATCTGCTGTAGTCGATTGAGTTGTGCCTCAATTAAATCTAGGCCAACTTCCTGTGCTGTTCGCAGTGTTTGGATTTCGAATTCTATGGGAAAAATAGGTTGTTTTCCAAACACTAGTTGATAAGGTGAGTAACCAGTGGTGCTCCTCCATGTGGTTCGATAGGCCCAGAGTGCTTCAGGTAGTCGGGTAGCCCAGTCACGCCTGTGTGATGCAATAGTTTTCGTTGGGATTGATTCTATTATCTTATTGCTACTTTCTACCTGCCCATTCGCCTGTGGGTGATATGGAGTAGTGATCTTATGCTGGACATGATAATTGTTAAGTGTTGCAGCTAATTTATGCCCAACAAATTGTGGTCCTCCATCTATAATTATTTCCCTAGGAAGGCCATAACGAACAAATAGAAGGAACAGGAACTGTATGACAGAGTCCTCTATGGCTCTTGGCAATGCTTCTGCCTCAACCCATTTGGTGACATATTCTGTTGCCACCAAAATATATGTTTTCTGATTTGATGAAGGGTTGATGGGTCCAACGAAATCCAGAGCCCACCGCTCGAATGGTTCGATGACTAGCTGTGGTTTCAGAGGCATCTCATCAGCTTGACCAGGTCGTCCTGCTCGCTGGCAACTGTCACAGGCTTGGACAAACTTCTTTGCATCTTTGAAGATCGTAGGCCAGTAATATCCTGTCTGCAATACTTTATGTCCAGTCCTACGCTCAGCGAAGTGCCCCCCACATGGTCCATCGTGACAGGCTTTTAGGATGTCAAATATTTCATCCTCTCTAACACATCGCCTGATATGCATGTCTGCTCTTGTGTGAAACAAATAACCTCCAATCCACGAAAATCGAGAACTTTTCTGAATAATCTGCTTACGCTCATTAGGAGTTAAATGTTTTGGTAATTTACCTACTGCAAGGTAGTTGGCAACATCGGCATACCAGGGTGTTTGAACAGCAACAGCAAACAGGTGCTCATCCGGAAATTGATCTTCCACTGCTGTTGCATCGCTTGATTTTGGTATTCTTGAAAGAAAATCGGCTACAGGGTTTTCTTTGCCAGGCCGGTCCTTGATTGTGATGTCGAATTCCTGCAATAAGATTAACCATCGAGTTACTCTGGCATTTGTGACAGGCTTATTTGCTAGATATTTTATAGCAGAGTGGTCTGTATACAAGATAACAGGGTAGCCTGTGATATAATGTCTAAATTTATTGACAGCATGTATTACAGCTAGGAATTCTTTTTCAGTAACAGTGTAATTCAATTCAGCAGGGGATAAATTTTTGCTGATGTAATAGATAACATATGGTTTTTTATCCTCTTCCTGCCCAAGGACTGCACCAATGGCTGTATCTGAGGCATCAGATGATATCTGGAATGGTAGGTCCCAGTTTGGTCCTCGAAGGACTGGGGCTGTGGATACAAGCTTCTTTAGATCCTCGAAAGCATGGTCACATTTGTCTGTCCAAAGGAAATCAACGTTACCAGTCAATGCATATAAAGGAGCAGCAATGTGTGAATAATGCTCTATGAATCGTCTATAATAACCTGAAAATCCAAGAAAACTGCGTACCTCTGTTTGAGTAGTAGGAGTGGGAATAAGCAAAAGTATTTGGATTTTGGCCGGGTCTACCTGAATGCCGGCTGCTGAGACATAGTGTCCTAGGATAAGTCCTTCAGTCATCATCAAAAAACATTTTTCATTGCTTAAGCAAAGCCTAGTAACAATGCGGCGTTGTAGGACTTTCTCTAGGGTGTCTAGAGCTGGATCGAAGTCATCTCCGTATGGTGTAAAGTCATCCATGTAAACTTCAAGTCCATCATTGATTAAATCTGCAAAAATACTAAGGATAGCCCTATGAAATGTGGCAGGAGCATTACATAAGCCAAAAGGTAAAACTCGATAGGCAAATGTTCCCCAAGGACAAGTAAAGGTAGTTTTATCCTGGTCTTCAGGGGCAATCTGAATCTGATTGTATCCACTGAAGCCATCCAGGAAAGAAAAGAACTTCTTCCCTGCTAAAGTGTCCAATACTTGATCTATGAAAGGAAGGGAAAAATGATCTTTTTGTGTTGCTTTGTTAAGTTCCCTATAATCCACACAAATTCTCCATTTCCCATTCTTTTTTGGTACCACCACAAGTGGAGAGACCCATTTACTATCAGAAATAGGGTAGATAAAATTCACATCTAAAAGCTTCTGAAGTTCAGTTTTTACGACATCTTTTAGATGGGGATTGAGTCTCCTTTGCGGCTGACGCACAGGTCTGGCATCCTTTTCTATATAAATGTGGTGTGTACATAACTGGGGATCGATTCCTTTCATATCAGGGTAGTCCCATGCAAATGATTCTTGATATTTTGTTAACAGATGGATGAGTTTTGTTTCTTGTTCAGGTGTGAGATTAGCATTGATGTTTAAAGTTTTCCCCGGTGCAATTTCCACAGTTTTACTATTTGCAACAGGAGTAACAGGTATCGCTTGGTCATGAATATTTTTCAGGGGATCTTCTTCCAATTCATTATCAAATGCTGCTTCTATCATGTGACACTGTGTGCGAGGTTCAGTTTGAGTAATGAAATTATTAATGGCATCGTCTTCTGTTTGATCTTTGAAATCGAGTGCCTCTTGTATAGTTAATGGAGATCTGATGTTATCAGTAAGATATGATACAGGGTGCTTATTAGTTTTAATCATTGTGACACTTGGCTGCGCTGGAGGATATAGAACTAAATTTTGCTATTTGGTCCTCTGGTTATGGTCATATTTCCCTGCCGACAGCCAATGTAGGCATCGGCAGTAGCGAGCCAAGGTCTACCTAAAATTAGCGGGTGTCCATCAAGTCGGGTTTTTGGATTAATTATCAGGAAATCAGTTGGATACTCCCAGGATTCTACAGAGACCATGACATCATGTAGAGTGCCCTCTGGTCTAACCACATATCGGTCAGCCAATTCTAACAGAGTAGAGGTGGGTTCTACAGATGTAATGCTGAGCTTTTGGCAGGTTGTGGTTGTTAAAATATTAATTGCAGCCCCCAAATCAACTAAGGCATTAGGCAGGGTCTGACCATAAATTTGAACAGTTATAATTGGGTTCCCGGGGTCTTCATATTTAAGGGGTGTTTCTCTTCCAGACAATAGGTCGGATAAGGTACCGACTACTTGGACTCTTGGATTATTTGTTATATTCCTCCTTGGTTTCTTTATGCACAATTATTTTATGGTTTTGGCGTATATGGGAATGTCTTGAATGGCTTGGAGGAATGGAATTTTTATGTACAGGTTTTGTAATTCTCCCAGAATGTCAAAGTTAGGATATTGTATGGATCTAGGTATGGCTAATCGTTCTGGGAACGGAGGAGAGGATGTGGTTGCTTGGTTATGAGTTTGTTGCTTATTTACATCCTCTTGTTGTGACTGATGTTCTCTGGGTAACTGATCTTCAATATGAACTGTTTTATCTCCCTCAGTTTCAATTATATGCCCAGATCTTAACTGAAGGTCATTGCACTCCCTTAAGTCGGGTCCTGGTTCTGGTGATTCTATGATTTGAATAGATTGGACCTGCCTGTTATTTGGATTGGGATCGGGTTGGGCTGGGAGTTGCGGCCTTAAGTTAGACTGGGGATTTTGTTGTAGAGCTGGCAAAGTAGGTTGAGGGAGCGGAATAGTTCCAGCTGGGTGGTACATTGGTCTTTGCCAGCTTGTCTGCCAGGGTGAACTTTGTGAAGTAGAGGGAGTCCATTGTGAAGGATACGGGCCATTTTGCCAATATGATGGAGTGTAAGGGAAATTCGGCCAACCAGTTTGGCTTGTTTGATTCAGCCATGGATTTGAAGAAGGAAATGATTGTGGTGACCAGTTTGTAAATGGGGTTTGAGATTGATTTTGCCACATACCATATTGTTGAGCATTATACTGTGGGTTTTGAAAGAAAGAAGTTGGGTCCGGAAACATACCAGGTTGTCTTGGCTGCCACGGGCGGCGCTGGTTGATCGAATTCACCGATTCTGGTTCTTCTTCTGCTTCCTTATATACCGCTTTCAATCCAGGAAGTGAGGGGCAGCTCTCCGTAAGGTGATCTTTTGTACATATGGCGCATGTTTGGACTTTATCTAATGGACACTCCTTGTGGCTGTGTTTTTTTCTGCATCGGGGGCAGAAGATTGCCAAATTCTGTTCTGCCTCCAGCTGCTTCTGTTTAGCCTGCACAATATCAAGTTGTGTAGTTGGTGTCCCCATAATATCAGTTTTAAAATTTTCTAATAAATTTCCAATTTCTGCACGTGTTACTCCTTCTGCTGATACTTTGTTATCTCTTGCAAACCGATCATATTCTGTCGGTTTTATTCTTGTGCTGCCTCTCGAACTCCTGACACACAAATCAATAATGTCAGAAAAAATCTCTTGATAAATATCCCCTTTGCTCATAATGTTTAATGTTTCAATCCATTGTTCCTTCATGCCCCTCATTAATGCAGTTTTTAACACATTATCAGGTAGAGGTAGCGATGCATAAGGAGATCTTTGTAAATTATACTGAAAACGTTCCACATACTCTTCTAGTGTTTCATTTGGTCTGGCTGACATTTGAAATATCTCGTCTTTTAATTCTCTAGACCTACAATAATCCTGGTATTTCTTTAAGAAGGATTCTTTCATTTGATCCCAATTTTTGATAACCCCGCCACCTAGCCCCATAAACCATCTTAAAGCAGCCCCTTTCAATGTAGAGGGGAATAATTTCAATTTTTGGGGATCGGTGGTGTAATCGTACCCCCGACATAACACATCGAATTCGAATAGGAATGCATCCGGATCCTCTGATGTGAGTCCATGAAATGTGGGGATATGCTGAAGAGGGATAGCTTTCATGGGTGCATTTGCTGCAGAATCCACTACAGGATATTGTAATGTAGAGGTTTGAGTGTTTAGCTGGTTTTGAGCGTTTGGTTGGTTTTGAGCCATGGGATCGAATATATGCCAGTAACCTTCTGGGATATCTAGGAGGGTATTCCTAGGTTGGTTGGGAACGGTTTTGACAGGGATCTTTTTAATAGCGCTTCCTTTATCCGGAATAATGGGAATACCAGGTGTTTGAGGAGATTGAATCTCTTCAACAATGACTTTCGCGGCACTCCCCTTATCTGTGCTATCTAATGGCTGATTTGTTTCAAGAGGAGATTTTTGGTTCCTCGGTTTCCCCTGTTTCTCCTTCTCCTTCACAAAAGTTGCTAGAGTTCCCTTCCTGCAATAATTCTGGAGTGGAATTTTCAACTTCTTGAAAGTCCTGCTCCTCAGTTTGACTATGCACCTCAGCACAGGCTACAGATGGTGATCCTGTGGCCTGAAGGGAACTAGTAGGTGGTTTGGAAGTGTTTTTCTTGAAACCTACTGATGGTTGAGACTCTGTTTTCTTATAAATTTCGTCTATGAAGGTCGTTCGGCCAAGGGTCACCGGCCCCTTAGCTTTTTCAGGTTTGGATGGGGGTTTGATATTCTTTTCTGGTTTTTTTTGCTTAGTCATGCACTCAAAAATAAACTATCAACTTCTATTCAAACAAGCAAAAACAAATCTGTTAGGAAAGCGGATAATGAGCAGGTCTTTTACATGCTCGGCACGTAGGTTCTTACCTTTCGTTTTTAGGATCCAACTCCTCCCTAGCAGGCTTGTACACCACTCTTGAAAAAGACAAATGGCTTCACTCTTTCCCCGGCAACGGCGCCAAAATGTAGAGCTATAAAAAGGGTCTCTTTCACCTCTAATTACCTCACATTAATATGTCAACCCGAGAGCGTTTTGTCATTACAAAGAGTAACTCAATCCGAGGCTCATTTGTCAGAGTAATGCTAGTAGTACAGTGCTTAAGAAATACAAGAGTAAACGGATGCTTAACTGAAATCAAATTACTTTAAAGAAATAAATTACACACTCAGAAAACTCAATAACTTATCAGTCAAGGGTTCGGCAATGATAAACCATCCCTTCGGAAACTGATGAAAAAGGAATTAGAGCATAGATCACAAGCCTGGGAGCTAGACAGTGACTGCTACTGCTCACTACAGCCTTAGATCATTTCTCACAATAAACCAACAACTGCAAGTAAATGAAACAACAAAGCGAATAAAGGATTGAACCACAATTCTGAAATGGAACAGCAACTCTAAAATGGAACAGCAATTGAATAACTAAGTCCCGCGGGTTATATCCAAACTCAATCTATACACTCTTTGCAATCAAAGAACATTCTGTCACTCTAAAGGCGATTTACACAGATCACACTAATGGAACAGCAATAACAACGAATGAATTATAGAACAGTACTGATAAATTAGGAACGCACACCACATGAATGTTTTAGTATAACAGATCTGTAATATAACAGTAATAAGGTGCGATTAACTCTTGAAAGGATAAATAGCTTGATACAGAGTCAACATACAATTCTATCTGTAGAAACTTCAATGATTCAAACTTGAACAGAGCATATCATATGAACTTGTAAAGCATATCAAATGATCAAATAACAAGAATACACAAACCACACAGAAGTGAAGCTGTAATGGTACAGAAGCAAGTGTCCTTCGGGGCCGGGCCCTTAGCCTCCAAGGATACACCGCTTTAAGTTAACGCAAACGCGAAGATGGAATAATCACCAAGCTTTCATTAATGCATTGATCAAAAATACATCGAACCAGTTCTCAACGAAACTTAATAACCAAAGCTGATGTCTTACAGAAGATTACATAAAAACGTATCCTATCTCTCCATTGTCTATCTCCTAAACTAACAGTGCTGTCTCTTTTTATAAAGACGACGGCGGAGATGTCCAAGCAACTAGATAAATAAAGCAGCGATCCCTCAGGATCTTCGATCCTGAGGGATTCGCCAAACTGTTAACTCTTCATCCTGTCTTTTCTGTTGCGCTGAGCTGGTGTCTTCTCCTTCTTTCCCGAGCCGATTTGCTTTGATCTGTTTCCCTATGTTTGCGTTCGGTTCCCATCCAGAGAGACAGCAGTTATCTCCACTTTGTCCTTTCCTTTGGAGCGGAAACTCTTCGTTTTCTCCTTTTCCTGTATAGAAAACAACCATTATCAGTGGCTAAGTTATGCACATCAATTCTCATACGTTCTGTTATAGTTCCTTATTACTTTCCAAATTCATGATACAAAAGGTTCACAAATTCTATTAAAAAGCCATTGAAATAATCATCAAAATCATACCTTTTTAGTACTCCACACATTCCCCCAGCAACATCATCATAGCCGGGGATCTTAATATTGTTCTGAAAGCAAAAGAGAAGAGGGCCGGATCCAACAACAGAGATCCCATGTTGGCCACTATGGAAGAGCTCACCCAGCTTTGGGATCTACTAGATTTCAATCCTGTCCAAGGTCTTTTCACTTGGTCCAATAATCAGGTTGGGTCGGACCACATTTCCGCCTGACTGGATCGATTTCTGGTGCAAATCTCCCTAATGATGAACAAAAAGATCATTATCACAAAAATTCTGCCCAAATTGACCTCAGATCACAAGCCAATTCAGCTTCTACTGGAAGATGAAGAAGATATAGGCCCTATTCCTTTTCGATTCAGCCCTCTCTGGATTGAGAGAGAAGGATTCACAGAGACAGTGAACGCAGCATGGGAAAAATCCTTCATAGGCTCCTCAAGTTATGTCTGGGAGCAAAATTTGAAGGCCAAAAAACAAGCGCTGAAGGAATGGATAAAGAAACCAGCCCCTACTCCAACAAGCCAAAGAAAAGAAGCAATGCAGATGTTGCAGACCCTACAAACAGTTATGGAAAGTAAAGATATCACAACAGAGCTGTTGGAAAAGGAAATAAAAGCTCAACGATCCACTTACCAATCCTTTCGAATGGAAGAAGAATATTGGAGACTAAAATCCAGAAGTCTGTGGCTAAAAGCAGGGGACCAGAACACCTCCTTCTTCCACCGACAATATAGAGCACGACTGTTTAGGAATCATATAGAAGAAATCAAAACAGTGGAGGGCCAAGTCTGCAAAGGATTCAATCAGGTCAAAGCTGCTACTGAAATTCACTTCAGGAACCTTTACAGTGAGGGAACTCATGCCAATGATGAGGAAGATGCTGACCTCCTTTCTAACATCCCTTTACTCATCATCCTTGAAGATAATACAAACCTCTGTAGACCCACATCTGAGGAGGAAATCATCAACGTTATTTGGTCCATGGAAGCAGATAAGGCCCCTGGGCCAAATGGATTCACAATCCATTTCTACAAGTCTTGTTGGGATATCATAAAATTCGATCTCCAAAAAATGATAAGAGGGTTAATGAAAAAAGCTAAGATAGGTGGAGGAATCAACTCCACCTACCTAGCCTTAATTCCCAAGGACACCAATCCTGAAACATTTGCAAGTTTCAAGCCCATATCGCTGTGTAATGCTTCTTACAAAATCCTGGCCAAACTATTAGCAAATCGAATCAAGCCTCTGCTCAAAAGACTGATTTCCAGTTCTCAAGGCAGATTTGTGGAAGGTAGGGACATTCTGGACAACGTTATTCAAGTACAGGAGACAATCCATTCAAGAAAACAGCGAAAAGAGAAAGGTATGTTGATAAAACTAGATATGTTGAATGCATTCGATAGAGTTAATCGCTCTTTCCTTAGCAATTTTCTCCTATCCTTTGGCTTCTCTCCTCACTTTGTTCATCTTATAAAAGCATGCATTGACAACCTGTGGATTTCCCCTCTAATCAATGGCTGCCCAACCAATTTTTTTCAAGCACGGAGAGGCATCAGGCAGGGATGCCCACTCTCCCCCTTCCTGTACATTTTAATGGCAGATTCCCTCAGTCGAAAACTCTCAGCTGAAAGCATTGCAGGTACTCTTCCGGGACTCAAACCTTCCTATGGCTCAGACCCTCTGAATCATGTGATATTTGCAGATGATTCCCTTCTCCTCGGAGGTGCATCCATCAGAATTGCCAAAGCTTTCGACTCTGTCCTTAGAAGTTATTGCAGAGTTTCGGGAGCATTAGTCAATGAGAGCAAAAGTGAAGTCTTTAGCTGGAATATAGATCAGCAAGATCTCACAAGTATTTCTAATCTCCTCGGGTTTAAAGGTCATGCTCAATGGGACAGGATCAAGTACCTAGGCCTCCCTATCACTTCTGGTGTGAATAAGAGGGCGCTTTGGAGCGAAATCATCAGTAAAATTAAATCTAAAATCTTTGCTTGGGGAGGCTTTTGGTTAACAAAAGGTAGCAAAGTCATCCTGATCAAGTCACAGTTGTCTACTCTTCCAATCTATCAAGCAACATTTCTTTTATCCCCAAGAAACGTGATGGAGCAGATCTCTAATCTTCTCAGAGATTTCTTATGGCAAGGAGGGAAGGGCAATGAAAAAAAAATGCATTTAGTAAACTGGGAATTGGTTAAAAAACCGATTGCAGAGGGTGGATTGCAAATTCGAGATCCCTCCCTTGTCAACATAGCGCTGGGAGGTAAGATTTTTTGGAAGATGATCCATGAGCCTTCACATCCAGTCAGTGTCACCTTGTGGAAAAAATACGTTCACAATAATTCACTCAGGATTCTACAATTGGACAACTCAGTAAACTGCATGCAGGTCTGGAGACTTTGCTGCAAAAGCAGTTTTTTCTTCAAAAAATCTGTTTACAGAATTCCGGGTAATGGCAAATGAACACTCCTGTGGCTCGACCATATCATGGGGCGGGAACCCTTGGCAGAAAACGAGGATATTACAAAAATCAGAAACTGGCTGGAAAGAGCAGGTATAAATAGCATTTACGACCTTTCGAAATGGGATCATCGTGGTGACTGGGCTGGCTGGGATTTTCATGGTGTCCCTGCCCGGTTGTATCCTCAACAAAACTTGCTTGCTGATCTACTGGAGGAGTCAGTCCCGGTCAATCGATCCATGAAAGACAGATGGGGATGGGGCCAGCCAGGAGTTTATTTACAGCTGCAGGATACAGAGTTTTACAGGTTTCAAGGAACAACAACCAAACACCAAACTTTTGGAAAATTTTTTTCAAGCCATTAGCCTTACCAAAAGTGAATTTCTTCTTCTGGACTCTGGTTCATAATAAAATCCTAACGGGAGACAATCTAGCGAAAAGGAAAATTGCAGGGCCACATAGATGTGCGCTATGCAGAAGCAATCTCGAAACAGCTCAGCATTTATTCATGGACTGTCTTTTCGCCAAAGAGGTTTGGGGCCTTATCCTACAGGACTTCCAGATTGCTGTCCCTTCTCAGATTTATGTCTCGGATCTCTTTGCCTCTTGGAGTCTCTTCTACCCTTATCGAATCCCCTACAAGTCATTTTGGCGCAAAGTATGGATTGCTCTTCCCAAATTCGTTTGTTGGCAGCTCTGGTTGGCCCGCAACCAGATGATCTTCAAAGATTTGCAGCATACCCCGCTGCAAGTTGCAGAAAAATCCAAGTCCTTCCTTTTGGAAGCGGCCCAACAGCAGTATTTTAAAGAAGACTCTCTACTTTTGCTTGAGGAAAAGAGGTGGCTTGGTCCCCTTGAGCCTTATCCTCGTAAGTATCTCCTCATCCCTCAAACAGAAAATCCGGAATGGCGTAAAAGAGATCCTGATGACATATTCCAAAACTGGTGGCGGTCTCAAAATTTAACCACAATATTCTTCGATGGGGCGTCCAAAGGGAACCTCGGTGATGCCGGTGTTGGTGGGGTCATCTACTCCCCGGATGGGTCTTCAAGAGACTCCTTCTGCTGGGGTTTAGGTCAGAAAACCAATAATCAAGCTGAGATCCTCGGGCTTCTTAAAGCATGTCTTATAGCAAGAGACAAAGGTGTCAAAGATCTCCAAGTCTTCGGAGATTCAGAGATTTTAATTAAAAAATTAAACTCGGAGGAACTTTTTAGCAATGCCAATCTTAACAAAAACTTGGGCAGATTGAAGAGAGTCCTAATAGACTTTGCATCCTACAAATTCTATCATATCCTCAGAAACTCAAACAGTGAAGCAGATCGAATGGCGAACAAAGGTTGCTCTCTCATGAAAGGGCTGCTAATTTTAAACGAGGAAAGTACCTTTCAAATTCCTTGAAGATGTTATAACTCAAAAGCAGCAGTAGATGGACAATAGCTTTGTAATAGGGGTCGCTTTGGCAAAGACCCATTCTCTCTTCTTCATATAAATAAAATCCATACTCGTTACAGTTAAAAAAAAAAAAAATTATATTATTTAAATTGTATAATAACATGTAATTAATATACTGTATAAAAATAATATAATATAATAAATGTATAGGGATATGCATTGTTTCTTTCAAGAAATATGAAATGACAATAATATATTTTTATTCAAAAAGTGTGAAATGACATTTATTATGAGTACTTTACTTTGACTTTAAAAGTACTTAGACCACTACCATGGTTAACCATGAGTTTTTATCCACCATTGAGGATGTGACAAGTAAGTACCTTTAACTCAAGCAATGCCACCTCAACCATTAGGGATGATGTCATCCCCTAAAATGTGATTGGTTCTCATAAAGTGAATTTTGATTGTACATTTTCCTTAGGAGGCCCATTTTAGACCTAAAAATTCCTATAATTTGAAAGAATGAAAAAATAATATTCCTTTAAATGTTTGCCTAGAATTATTTATAAATATCACTTTTGATATATTTAATTTTCATATATCAATATAAAAATTAAATAGTTTATTGTCATGTTACATTTTCAGGAAGATTATGAAAATCTCAAAATATGAACGAGCTGATATCATAAATATGCTAGTAGGAATATCCAAAAAGGTGTACAAGGAGATGGTCAAAGAAATGGAAAAAATTGCATCGCAGGAAGAGCCATCTCAAAAACAACGTGCTTCAAATGTAATATGTAATCATTGAATTTTTCGATCATTAGGTACAATAAATAAACAATTTAGCATTAAATATTAATTTTCAAGTATTTTCTTGCAGAAAAGAAAGAAAATGGAACTCATTCAGCACATAAAACAGGACGAAAAGGAAGAAAAGGGTTGATATCTAAGTTTGTGAGTAATTGTTACTTCCTTATAACAACTTAACTAGATTTCATTTTGTATTTTTTAAGTTGTTTTACAAAAATCATCATTGAATGTCTTCAAACAGGTGCTAACATACAAAGAAGAACCATCAGACGAATTGATTGAAATTGGGTTAAATATGGGTTGTGAGTATATGTTGGCATATTAGAAATTAATTGTGGAATTTGTAAGCATCTATCGATCTTGTTTTACATAGCTCCGTCTATAATTAATAGAACAAAAAAATCTTTTATATTAAATATATGAATTTTTATGGGGTCTGAAACTTGCAGGAAACAAAGTATGGAACTGTGCCAACAGATGAAATCTTGAAAGGTGGCATGGCATGGTTTTGAAAGAATGTGTATAGTTTTTAATTCAAATGTTGCTATGTTACGTCATTTCTTTTCGATTTACATTGATGTATATTATTTAATATTGTAATTTTTCATTATTCTCACCAATGTATATACACTCATTACAATTTATTTTTATGTTTGTAGATGGAAGGTGAAGAAGAAGAAAACAATCAATACCGTGAAAAAAAAATTCCTGAAAATAACCCCAGTCACGGAAGTAGCTCTAGCAGCGACAACAGTTGATCAAGTGAATAATGATGATGACTATGTTTGGATATCAAAGCAAGGCATTGTGTTTTTTGAAATATTTGTCTGTGAAATCAAACATTTTGTTTAATGTAATGGACATAGTGTCCCAATTGAAAGACAAAGGGATACCAATAACTATCCCATTATTTATGACAAAGACTGCCTTATATATATATATATATATATATATATATATATATATATATATTATGTTTTAATTTATTCTATTGCGTTCTCCATTGTCGTTGTGAAATGTAACACCACTGATTAAATTTATGGATGATTAAATATTATAATGAAGAGATGTGAAATTTGATGATATGATATAACAAATTAATCCAAACATCACATTCAAATGCACTAATAAAAATTTAATTCATATGAATACTGTTATAAGATATATATGTGTCAACTTTTGATGAATAATGAATTTTAAAAAATCACAATAATTGCACTGTCACAAGTCGATGTTTCTAAAAAATACAAAATGAACACCAGTGCTTGTCAATTACTGTACACCGATGTGTTTGTATGCTGCAGTGTACCAGTGCATTTCTATGACCCATGGGCACCGCAAAAATACCAAAACCAATTAAAAATATCGGTGTGTTTATGCGATACTGCGTGCCGATGCGTTTATGTGAGACTACGCACTGGTGCACTTGTACGACCTGTGGGCACCGCAAAAATACCAATACCAATTATAAATCTCGGTGCGTTTGTCTAATACGGCGCACCGGTGCATTTCTATAAGTCTACATACCAGTGCGTTGAGACGACCTATGAGCACCCCACAAATCCCAAGACCAATTAGAACGGCCCCATGCGTTGTATCACCAACACTGCGCCTGGTGTAGTTTTATACCTTGACGGCCTGGTGCATGCACCTTCGACCGCCCCGAGGCCACCTTCTAGATGACAAGCACCGGTGCGTTGAAACCTTAGTAGTGCATCGATGAAAAAAACATTCGTAATAACCTTTAGCCGTGCAGTTTTTTTAGTTGTGTTGAATTTCTGTTAAAAGCTTCGCCAAAACCTCTGTAACCATAAACGAATGTTGTAGAAAATGTTGTTTTGACAATTTTGGCCAATTTTATAACACTAAAAACCTACTTTATAACCTTTGCTAGAGGGTCTTTTCCTTGTAGTGTGTGGAGCATGCCCATGCTTAGTCCCTAGGTCGTGTTATCCAAACTATCTCTTTGGATTCCCTGGTCAAGAAAATTCACTACATCTTGATCATGCTGGAGGACATCCATGAACATCACCATGACAACTTGAATGAAGTCATTGCATTTCTCAATGATCCGCAACAAAATATATGGGAAAAATTAGACTGCCTAGCTTCTATTCTACAGGGTCAGAGGCGCACAAATGACCACTTAGACGAATTTGAGGTACGTCTGGCCCATGTGTAGTTTCATGTCCACCAAGACTTTGATCATATAGCTTCTTTGTGTGTTGTTCACACATTGAATATTCCTCTTGTTTTATGATGTTGGTTGGTTGTCTTTTTATTTTGTGTAACTTTTGGGCTATCTGGCCCACTAGTTTATGGTATTTATGTAATGTATGGAAAATTTCCCTTATCTGTTGCATTTCTCTCCTAGCCAAAAAATTTGATTGGGTTGAGGTCAGGAGAGCAAGGGTCCCTTTGGTTATCAATTTTAATATCTTGAAGAATTAATATAAATTTTTATTTATTATTTATTTATTTTTATTTTTATTTATTTTTTATTTTTTATTTTTTTCCGACAAAAAAAAGTGTAAAAGAAACCAATTTGAAATGCATAAAATTACTTAGATTAAAATTTGTTGCTAACACTCAACGAGAGATAGGTTCTGGAAAAAATAGATTAGTTCTTCACTACTTGGTTCCCATCAACTTGAAAATATGCAAAAAAACAAAAACAATGCCACATTAAATGTTTATGCATGATCCTTTGAGTATATCGAAATCAAACAAATAAATATAGATTTCATGGCATTTACTTTAGCTCTACACATGACTAAACAAAAAATATTCAAATGCAAAATGGAAGTAGCTCGAAACTATTACCTGAATTTATTAACTTTTTCCATAATTGCATTATTTTATTACGTTATATCCACCTAAAAAATAAAAATTCAAATCAAATTCCAAAGAAGATAAATAATAATTTATTATCTCTTATTCATTTATCTCAGGTGAAGTGATTAACTCCACAATGCGACTATTTTGTTGCATTAACCAAAACATGAATATATACACGAGTGGAGAGACTCTTTGGATTCCAATTCCAAGGTCTCTTAGTTTTATCCAACTCATAACTGAAATTATTAAAATATTTGCAATAATCACAATATTTTTGGATTAGGTGTCAAAATCCCCCCCCCTTTAATCTGAAGGGATGTTGGTGAGTCCAAGCATCATTCCGAACCGTTCAAACTTTTCTCTTCCAAGTGCTTTGGTGAAGATGTCAGCAATTTATTCGTTTGTGGAATAATGTCATATATGGATAGTCTTGGCCTTAACATGATGTCGAACTAGATAATACTTTATATTGATGTAATTTTTTTAATCATGGAACTTTGGGTTCTTAGCCAACTTTACTGCAAACGTTTTGTGAATCAAAAGAAGAGTTGAATGCACTTGTTGCTCCTACAAATATTCCATAATTTTCTTGAGCCACACAATTTCCTTTGTTGCTTCAACTGCTGCCCCATATTCAACATTAGTTGTGGAATCTGCTGAAATTAAATGTTTGTGTGACCTCCAGGAGACATCTCCTAATCCAAGACTCATAACATAACATGAAGTAGATACTCTAGTTTCTTTATCTCCATCAAGATCTAAATTAGAGTATGAAATGAAGCTAAAATCATCCACCAATGTATACCTGAGTCCAAAGTCTTGAATTCCCTTCAAGTACTTCATAACTATTTTTGTAGCAGACCAATGACCCTCACAAGGCTTTTGCATAAACTCGGAGAGGATTCCAACAACAATTCAAATGTTTATTTTGGTAGCAGTCAGGTAGTTGAGACTTCCTACGAGTTTTATGTCCCTTTTTCATCGTAAAATTAGTTTCCTTAGTCGATGTAAGCTTTAAATTATGTTCTGAGTAGTCAAAGGATTGCACTCAACGATGCCAAACTTGTTCAAAAAATCTCCAATTTACTTCTTTTGAGAGAGGAATATAAATTTCAGATGTTGGTGTAATGAGAAAAGTTCTATATGCAGTGGAGAGATTCAAAATATTTGACATATAAAAGAATACATCATAGTATAATAATATATTCTATAATAAATGTACAAAATATATGCGATGATTTGATTACAACTGAGGGTCTCATTTATATACCTAGGTAGGTAACCATTCATGAATGGCCATTTCCTCATAGACATGTCTCTTCAATACTCGTTATTAGTTAATTATTCCTAACACTGCCTTCCTCTTCAGAAATTTTTTGTCCTCAAAGCTTACTAATGAAAAAGTGGCTTAATGTCTTTCATGTCATGAATGTATTTTTGTCTCAGAACTGTCATCTTTGAAGATACAAGATGATATGAAATTTGAGTGTGACACAAAATTGTTGCACAATAAAATGATTTAACCATCCCAAATTAATAATTTGCGGAATATTTTGGTAACTGGAAACTCATGATGAATTGTTGTCATAAAACTGGATTATGGTGCCATCAACATTATTGGGAATATAAGTCACTTGTTTCTTGTTATGCAACCAGATCACAAAACAGAAGAAAATATAGTTCAACAACTTGAAAATAAGCCTCTTCAAGGGGGAAACCTCCTTCACATCACATAACTGAACAATTATTGGATGATAAAAATGATAAGACTTCCTTGGTATATATAGGATTTTAAGGGGTCACAATATAATTAGAGCCTAAATAACAATAATAATGTAACCTGGTACAACAATACAATAGTGGGCTTCTATGGGGCACAACAATAACAATATGGGGATACATAGGCACAATAATAACAATAGGGGGCTACAATATAATAATAATAATAAGAGGGATATAGTAATATTATAGGGACATAACATGCCCCTCTCCTTCAAAAAATTGTTGTCCTCAACGCTTGAGTAGTTCTGGATGTTTGTGTATAAAATTCTCATCCTCCCATGTGAAATTTTCAGCGAGTAAGTTCTTCCACTTAATGCGATACTCTGAAATTAATCGATTTTGTAGTTGTCAGGTTCTTTTTTCTGTGACAACTTTAGGCTCAAATATTTAATACTATCATGATCTGCTCTTACCTTAAAGTGTCTTCCCGTTAGGTAAGATCACCATTGCTTTAGTGCATGTATTATTGCCAACATTCACTTATCATAAATAGGTTTCTATAAATACTTTCCTTTGATTGCATGACTTTCAAAAGCAACGAGTCTTCCTTCTTGCATTAAGCCAACACCAATTCTATTTCACGAGGCATCACATTCCATAATAAAGGTTTTTGTGAAGTCTAGCTTAGCTAAGACCGGTGCTTGGCACATTGCCTCTTTAAAATGTTCAAAGGCCTTAGTTGCTTCTACAGTCCAAGAAAATTCATCTTTCTTCAGTAATGTTGTTAGAGGTGCTTCTATTCTCCCATAATCCTTAACAAAATTTCAACCCAAGAAATCCTTGAAGATGTTTTATGGTTGTGAGGATTTTCCATTCCTTAATGGATTTAATTTTTTTAGGGTCTACCTTCACACCCTCATGAGATACAGTATGACCCAAATATTCCACCTCCTATAATCCAAAGAAAAATGTGGGGATTTTTGCATATAATTGTTTCTCCTCCAATAGTTTTAGCACTCTTCAACATGTTGAACATGATCCTTCCAAGACTTTTTGTAGATTAGTATATCATCAAAAAATACTAGCACAAATTTTATAAGGAATGTTTTGGAAATGGAATTCATCAAACCTTGAAATGTATAAGGTGCATTAGTAAGGTCAAAAGGCATGTAAAAAAAATCATAATGACCCTCATGAGTTTTGAATGTTTTTTTCTTTTTTTTTTTTTAAAGAATGTCTTCAGTATTCATTCTAACTTGATGATATCCTGAACAAAGATCTAGCTTGGTAAAGTAAATTACTCCATGCAATTTATCCAACAATTTATCAATGGAAGGAAAGGTAATTTTATCTTTAATAGTGATCTTGTTGAGCTCCCTATAATCCGGACACACACGCCATGTTCCATCCTTCTTGTGCACCAATACTAATGGAGCAGAGAAAGAAATTTGACTAGGTTGAATTATAATGGCCTCTAACATTTCTGGAACCATACTGTTATGAAACTAGCTCCAAAAATAGACGAAAAGAGATATCAACACCTTAGAAATAAGCCACTTCGAGGGGGAAACCTCATTTACATTACATAAGTGAACAATTCTTGGATGATACAAATGAAAAAACCTCCTTCTATATACAGGAGTCCATGGGGTCAAAATATAATCCTAGCCGACCTAACAATAATAATGTAAGGGCACAATAATAACAATATGGGGGTTACAGGGGTACAAAAATAATAATAAGGGGGTTACACTAACAATAATAAGGGACTACACTAGTAATATAGGGACCTAACATGCCCCTCTCCTTAAAAAAAGTGTTGTCCTCAATGCTTGAGTAGCTCTGGATTATTCTGTATAAAATTCTCACCCCCCCATGTAAAATATTCAGTTGGTAAGTTCTTCCACTTGATGAGATACTCTGAAATTTATCGATTTCGTAGCTGTCGAGTTATTGTTTCCGTGACTGCTTCAAGTTCAAATAAAAATTTTCCTTCCTAATCAAGTTCTGGCAATATTTTTTGAACTAGAAGTTTGTCACCTATAACCTTCTTTAAGCATGAAACATGGAAAAATCAATGCACTCGCGAAGAAGCAAGAAGCTCCAATTTGTATGCCATAGTACCAATCTTTTGCAACACCTTGTAAGGACCATCGTACTTTGGCGATAATTTATTATCCTTCTTATCTTGCTTGAGGGACATTTGTTTGTATGGTTTTAGCCATAAAAATACCCAGTCTCCTACATTAAAACTATTGTCGCTGCGATGTCGATCTTCCTGTTGTTTCATTCAATTTTGCGCCAAATTTAGGTTATCCTTTAAGAGTTGGAGAACTTGTTGTTGATGCTCAATGTGATCTTCCACTACTTGAACCTTAGAATTTTCTCTTAAAGATGATGTGATGGACGGTGGATGATATCCATAAAGTGCCATAAATGGGGTCATTTTTGCTGCAGTATGGAAGGAAGTGTCATACCACCATTGAGCCAAAGGTAACCACTTGACCCATTGTGTTTTTTTATCAGATACAAAACAACAAAGATATCCTTCCAAACATTTTTTCACTATCTCAGTTTGACCATCGGATTGAGGATGATAAGGTGAGTTATGAGCTAGTTGAGTACCCAAACAAGAAAACGATTCCATCCAAAAATTTCCATTAAAAATGGGATCTATGTTGCTTACAATAATCTTTTGGTTTCCATGTAGCTTTTGAATTGTTTTCCTAAATGTAGTAGAAACTGTACTTGCTTTAAATGGACGAGATAATGCACAAAAGTTTTCATACTTGGTAAGTCCGTCAACTACCACAATGATGACACTATTTCCTTCGGACTTAGGTAAACCCGTGATAAAATCCATTGAAATATCCTCCCAACGTTGAGTAGGAATGGATAAAGGATGTAGAAGACCCGGGGTCTTAATTTTCTCAACTTTATTTTGCTAGCAAACCAAACATTCCACCACAAAATTTTGAATATTAGATTTAAGGCCATCCTAAAAAAATTCTTTCTTCACCTTGTGGTAAGTTTTTAAAAACCTGCGTGCCCTCCTAAAGGAGAAGTGTGCAATTAAAAAAGAATCTTTTGTTTTAGTGTGGAATTATTACAAAGATATAAGTGATCTTTGTGCCATAAGGAATCATTTTTCCAACTAAATGTATCAGACGTACCAAGATCTTGCTGCAACTTTTGAATGAGTGTCCACACTTCTTCATCTTTCTTCAATTCATCCCTTGCTTCGGTTATCCAATCTGGTTGGATAATAGAAATGGCAGAGAGCAATGCTTCCACCTCTTCATCCTTTCTTGGGAGTGCATCTGCAACAACATTTAGCTTCCATTTTTTGTAGATGATTTCAAAGTCATAACCCAACATCTTTGTGACCCATTTTTTCTGCTCTTCTGAAGATAGTCTTTGTTCCAAAAAGTGTTTAAGACTATCATTATATTTTTTTACCTTGAAGTGTCTTCCGATTAGGTAAGGTCGCCATTTCTTTAGTGCATGTAGTATTGCCAACATTTCCTTCTCATAAATATCTTTCTGTAAATACTTTCCTTTGATTGGATGCCTTTCAAAAGCAATGGGTCTTCCTTCTTGCATTAAAACAACACCAATTCCATTTCCTGAGGCATCACATTCAACAATAAAGGTTTTTGTGAAGTCTGGCGTAGCTAAGACCGGTGCTAGGCACATTGCCTCTTTAATATGTTCAAAGGCCTTAGTTGCTTCAGGAGTCCATGAAAATGCATCTTTCTTCAATAATGTTGTTATAGGTGCTGCTATTCTCCCATAATTATTAATGAACTTGTGATAATACCCTGTTAACCCGAGAAATCCTTGCAACTGCTTTATGGTTGTAGGGACTTTCTATTCCTTAATGGATTTAATTTTGTTAGGGTCTACCTTAACACCCTCGTGAGATACAATATGACCCAGATATTCCACCACTTGTACTCCAAAGAAACATTTGGAGGTTTTTGCATATAATTGTTTCTCCTCTAGTAGTTTGAGCACCCTATCAACATGTTGAACATGATCCTTCCAAGGCTTGCTGTAGATTAATATATCATAAAAAAAATACTAATGAAATGACCCTCATGAGTTTGAAATTTTGTTTTCGGAATATCTTCAGTATTCATTCTAATTTGATGATATCCTAAATGAAGATCCAACTTGGTAAAATAAAATTCTCCACGTAATTCATCCAATAATTCATCAATCATAGGAATGTGAAATTTATCTTTAATAGTGAGCTTATCGAGCTCCCTATAATCCGGACACATGCGCCATGATCCATCCTTCTTGTGCACCAATACTACTTTAGTAGAGAAAGAAATTTGACTAGGTTAAATTATACCAACCTCTAACATTTATACAATCATACATTCAATTTCACTCTTTTGGGCATAAGGATATCTGTAAGGCTTGATGTTTGGAGGAAAAATTACTGGAATAAAATGAATAGCATGATCATGATCACGAATAGGTGGGAGTAATTTGGGAGTTTCAAACACCTTGGAATGATTGTCCAAGCATTTTTGGAGATCTGGAGAAATAGATGATTTTGATGTTGGAACTTCTAGTGAGCATAATTGTGCAATTACACCTCTTTGTTCTTTCTTCAAAAGCTTTTTCATGACATTAGAAATTATTATCTTTCCTGGCTTCCCTGCGATACCTTGTAATTTGAATTTGTTTCCTTCCGAAAAAAATTTCAAGAAGAGTTCTTGAAAATTAAAAGCTATCGTCCCCAAAGATTGTAACCATTTTACTCCTAGTACAACATCAGCACCTCCCATTGGAATTGAAATAATTGGACTATTCAATACATATTCCCCCATGGTTAGCTTGATATTATGGCATTTTCTAGAGAAATTTATAGTTCCTCCATTAGCAACCATCACTTGATATTCTGGTGCTGGGTATAGGAAGCAATTCAATTCCTTGGCTACCTTACAATGAATAAAATTATGGGTACTACCTGAATCAATCAACACTATTACCTTTCTCTTCTTGATATGTCCTTCTATCTTGAGAGTTTGAGGAGTGGTAATTCCTGCCAATGAATGATACGATATGGTCGAGCTCATTTCTTCTTTCTCTAGGGTTGATTCCTAGTGTATATCCTTTTCTTTTGAAGTTTATTGTTTATTTTATTCCTCCTCTTCACAATCTATGTAAAATAATTTCTGCTCAGCACACTTATGACCATTAGTGTATTTTCTATCACAACTGTAGCAAAGCCCTTTTTCTCTTTTTTCTTCCAATTGTTGTAGTGTCAACATTGTATTTTTTGGAAGTCTATGAGTAGCAACACTTCCATCTTTATAGATGTGAGTTGTAGGCTTCCTTGTCACCATAACTTTACATTCAATTTTTCTTTCTAACATGAATGCCTTCTCCAATGAATTAGGTTCCCAAACACGAACTTCATGTTGGATGTTATCCTTTAAAGTCCCTATGAAGACATCAATAATGTGTTCCTATGGAATATCAGTTACCCTTATATTCAATTTTTGGAAGTCTTGAATGGCTCCACCACTGAACCCTTTTGTTTAAGATTTATCAATTTTCTAAAGAAGGTGTTGCTCTTTGTATCCTCATAATGTGCTATCATTTCCTCTGTAAAAATTGACCAAGTGACAATATTTTTACGAGAGTAGAGCCATCGATACCATACAAATGTATTTTGTTCAAAATATAAAGTTGCAATGCGTACCTTTTCTGTGTTTTGCACGTTATTGAGATCAAAATATTTCTCCATTTGTAGTATCCCATTGCCATCAAACTTCCTCATATCGATCTTTGGAATATGGTGGGTCTTCCATCCAACATTCAAGTTTATGAAATCATGATTAACATTTATTTTGTTCTCATCATGAGTTTCCTATACTATCTTTTCACCCTTAGGAATAATTTCTTGTATCAACTTTGTCAAACCTTCCATGTCTTCTTTTAAATCATTCTTCATGTCTTCCATGTTGTCTTTCAATTTTTCTTCGATATTAGATTCCAAGTCTTCCATGCCATTCTTCAAACCATCCATCTTAGCTTCCACGCCTTTCTTCAAACCATCCATATTAGCTTCCATTCCCTTCTTCAAACCATCCATCTTACCTTCCACACTTTTTTTCAAAACTTCCATTTCATTTTTTGTTTCTCTTTGCGAGAGTGAAATTTGGTGCACTTGCTCTTGTATTTTTGATATATCATGTTGCACTTATTCATCTTCATGATTCATAGTAGAGTATTTTGAGGGCTTAATGGGTGTTGAATTATTTTTAGGGGGAATTTTAGAACCCAATACTGATATCTATGCTTCAATATTCCCTTGGAATCACTTCAAACTAATTTTACAAACAAGAATTATGCAATTTGGAAAAAAAAATACGCACATTTTTCTTGCTTTTGAGGAGCTCGATATTGAAAATGAATTATCCTTGTGATTCCAGATCTTCAAAATCTAAATTTTTTTCGTGTAGTAGCCCTTTGAATCTTCTTTCGAATGCCACAGGTCTGACCTAATTTGGATGGTTCAAGGCAATCTTATGCCCAATCTCCCACAATGACCTAATTATGGACTGGTTCAATAGAGCGCACTTGTACGACGTGCCACGTGTCACTGGTTCCTCCTTTGGTTCTGAAATTGATATAAAGGAAACCAACTTCTGTTTATTTTCAGCCACTTTTTACAGAATTCCAATCCGATGCTCAGAGAGAGATTTATGACGATTTTCCCAAGGTAACCTCTTTTAGATGAAATTCGAGAGCCTGAAAAAACCCTAACTTCCACAGATCATATCCTCGAAAATATTAAGAACCAAGATCTGAAATTTTTACAGGATTTTGGCTTCGCGCAATAAAAATTTCAGCTTCTAAACCTTCATAGAAAAAAAGTTACAGCGAAAATTCCATGATGACCTGTTTGGGGCAACAAAACCCTAAAATCCAAAGCTCTGATACCAAATGTTATTAAACTGGCTCCAAAAATAGAAGAAAAGAGAGATAAACACCTTTTAAATAAGCCACTTCGAGGGGGAAACCTCCTTTAAATTACATAAATGAACAATTCTTGGACGATACAAATGACAAAACCTCATTCTATATATAGGAGTCCATGGGGTCACAATATAATCCTAGCCAAGCTAACAATAATAATGTAAGGGCACAATAATAACAATATGGGGGTTACAGGGGTACAAAAACAATAAGGGGGCTACACTAACAATAATAAGGGACTACACTAATTATATAGGGACCTAACACACACGTTCAATTGCACTCTTTTGGGCATAGGGATATCTGTAAGGCCTGATATTTGGAGGAACACTTCTTCGAATCAAATGAATAACATGATGATGATCACGAATAGGTGGGAGGCATTTTGCGGTCTTAAATACCTCAGAATGATTATCCAAGACTTTTTGGAGATATAGAGATATAAATGATTTCCATGTTTCAACCTCTATAGAGCATAATTGTGAAATTACACTGTGCTGTTATTTCTTCAGAAGCTTTTTCATGCCATTAGAGTTGATTATCTTTCCCGGTTTCCCTGCGATACCCCTTAATTTAACTTCCTTTTATTCCCAAAAAAAATTCAAGAAAAGTTCTTGAAAATTAAAATTTATCATCCCCAAAGGTTGTAACCATTAGACTGCTAGTACAACATCAACACCACCCATTGGAATGTAAAGCATTATACTATTCAATACATATTCTGCCATGGTTAGCTTGATATTATGGTAGTTTCTATAGCAATTTATAGTTCCTTCGTTTGAAAACATCACTTGAAACTCTAGTTTTGGATATGAAGCAATTCAATTCAATGGTTATATTACAATGAATAAAATTATGGGTGCTACCCGAATCAGTCAACATTATTACCTTTTGCTTCTTGATATATCCTTATATCTTGAGAGTTTGAGGAGTGGTAATTCCCACCAATGCATTACAAGATATGGTCAGATTCATCTCTTCTTTCTCTGGAGTTGGTTCCTAGTGTATATCCTCCTCTTTTGATGTTTCTTGTTCGTTTTCTTCCTCCTCTTCACAAACTATTTAAAATAATTTATTCTGAGTACACTTATGACCTTTATTGTATTTGATATCACAACTGTAACAAATCCCTTTTTCTCTTTTTTCCTCCAATTTTTGTGGTGTCAACCTTGTAGGTTGTGGAAGGATAGCCGCAAAAACACTTCTATCTTTATAGTTGTGAGTTGTAGACTTCCTTGTTGCCATAATTTTTCTTTCAACTTTTCTTCCCACCCTGAATTCCTTCTCCAAAGAATCAAGTTCCAAAAGACTAACCTCATGTTGGATGTTATCCTTTAAATTGCCTATGAAGACATCAACCCTATGCTCCTCTGGAATATCATTTACCATTATATTTAATTTTTTTAAGTCCTCAATATGCTTCGCCATTGAACCCTTTTTTTTGAGATTTATCAATTGGATAAAGAAGGTGTTGCTCTTTCTATCCTCATAATGTTTTATCATATAATCCGTAAAAATTGACCAAGTGAAAAGTGGTTTACAAGAAAAAAGCCATCAATATCATACTAATTGATAGGGTTATAAATATAAATATGCAATAAGTACATTTTGTGTGTGTTGCACAGTATGGAGATCAAACTATTGCTCCATCTGAAGTATCCATGTTACTGGATCCTTTCCACCAAACTTCCTCATATTTATATTTGGAATGTGTTGGGTTTTAAACCCAACATTAGTCTCTAAAACCATAATTCATATTTTATTTTTTCTCATCATGATTTTCATGGATTACCTTGTCACCATAGGGAAGCCTTTCTTGCAGCAACTTGGTCAACCATTCCATCTTGACATTCATCATTGCTTCCATGTATTCTTTTAAACCATCCTTCAAACCTTCCATGTCCCTTTCTATTTTTACCTCTAAACCATCCATATTAACATTCATCATCCCTTCCAATTCATTTTTTATTACTCTTTGCGAGAGCGAAATTTGTTGCATTTGGTCTCGTAATTTTGATATATCATGTTGCATTTCTTCCTCTTCTTCATGTGTCACAGTAGAGATTTTTGGTTGCTTACTAGGTGTGTCCATTTTATTGCTTCGAGGAATTTTTGAATCAAAAAATGATATTTATGCTTTACTCTACCCTTTGAATCACTTTAAATTGATTTTTCAAACAAAAGTTATGCAAAATTAGAAAAAATACACACCTTGTTTTTGCTTTTTAAAATCTCAATATTTAAATTATTTTATCTCTATAATTTTGGGTCTCCAAGGTCTGAAATTTCATCCTATTGTATCCCTTTGAGTCTTCTTTCCAACCCCAAAAGTTAGGCTGAGATTGGATTCTTCAAGAATCAGTTATGCCCAATCTCCCACGATGACCTGATTATAGACTGGTTTAGAAGAGCCAACTTGTACGAAATTCCACGTGTCACTGTTTTGACCTTTGACCTTGAAAATTATAGAAGAAAAACTAAAGTACATGAAATTCCATTTAATTTTTATGAAATTCAAATCTGATTCTTGAAGAGAAAGTTATAACAATTTTACCTATGTCACATGTTTGAGATTGACTTTTGGAGCCTGCAAAAACCCTAACTTCTTCAGACCATATCTCAGAAAACATGGCGAACCAAGTTTTGAAATTTCTACATGAAGTTCACCAAGATTTTGAATCGATGTGGTACAAAATTTCAGCCTCTAAATCATCATGGAAAAAGAGTTATAGAAAAAATTCCAAGATGACTTGTTTGAAGCAGCAAAACCCTAGAATCCAAAGCTCTCATACCAAATGTTATGCAACCACATCACAAAATAGAAGAAAAAATAGATCGGCGACTTGAAAATCAACCTCTTCAAGGGTAAAACCTCCTTCATATCACATAAATGAACAATTCTTGGATGATACAAATGATAAGACCTCCTTGGTATATATATTAGTATAAGGGGTCACAATATAATCAGAGTCTACATAATAATAATAATGTAAGGGCACAACAATAACAATAGTGGGATTTTATGGAGCACAACAATAACAATATTAGGGATACATGGGAACAAAAATAACAATAGGGGACTACACTACAATAACAACAAGGGGGATACACTATTATTATAAAGACCTAGCATGCCCCTCTCCTTCAAAAAAGTGTTGTCCTCAACGCTTGAGTAGTTCTGGATGCTTCTATATAAAATCATCATCCTCCCATGTGGAATCTTCAACGAGTAAGTTCTTACACTTAATGATATACGTTTAAATTAATCGATTCCGTAGCTATCATGTTCTTGTTTCTGTGACTGCTTCAAGCTCAAATACGTTTTTTTCCTTTTTCGTCAAGTTCTGGAAACATTGTATGAACTGGGAGCTTATCACCGATGACCTTCTTTAAGCATGTGTTGATGGTGTTGGACCTACCAAAATTCAGGGGATCTCCCCAATATTAATTCCACATTATAACTCACATTGTTTTGTGTAGGAGTCCCATCCAAAATACGACCTGGTTGCCGAAATGGTGGGTTTGAGTGTTATGACTTGGCTGCGATAACACATAGAATGATGTATTCATAAATTTGGTGAAACAAGTGTGTTACTCTGTGGAGGATAAAATGTGATGCATGAAATGTTCTAACACAACGAAGGGAAAGTGAGTGAACCCATTAGAATCTTGTAATAGTATGCAGCTTAAAAGGAACACACCAGCATAAAAGAGATCATAAGTTAGCCTACAAAATAGTTCACAAGTTAATCATGATGTAAATATACAACAATATGCATTCAACAAGATTCGTACTAATGAAAACGAAATAGTTCATAAGTGTTAGCATAAAAGAAATAACATATATTGCAAACATAACAAGAATAGTCCTACTATATTCACAACATATGCATCAAAACGTGTCAGCTCTATGATTTTATTAAAGTGAAAGTTCGAAACATACATATACAATTAACAAATTGCTGGCCTCAAGAGAGGAATGTGAAGCCAACACCAGCTCCTCCAAAGAAATATACTACATCTATACTATGGTGAAGCCAAGGCTCTCAAAAAAACTCCAAATATTTTGATCTTAAGCCAAAAGCCCTTTACATGACTAATGAGGTTATATTTATAACAAAAGGGGTGACTATTCATCTCCCTTTGTGACTCTTTGAATTTCCTCATGACTGTTTTAATTCCTACAACCATGACCTTTATACTTCATTAAAAGTGTCTCTTCACATTCCACAATTTAGACTTGGAATTTCACTAATTAATTACAATATAATATTAGAATATTTCTCATACTCATATAAGACAAAATTGGCTAGGGTCACTAGATAACATAATAAGACAAAACAATTTAAGCTACAGTTTGAGGAAACTCGAGCTTAGCCACTTCAACTTGTAGTTTCTTCATCGCATGGAGGTGGCAAGATTTGTACTGTGCGATGACTTCCCCAAAATGTGCGACACATCCGGATTGAAGCAGACTCCAACCTCCATTGCATCCGAGTAGACTAATTTGGAACTGGTCTAAATTTCCTTCTTCAAGGAGAAAAATAGTGTTGATATGGAAAGGGACACCAATGTACTTATGCATATTGTTCCTATTCACCTCAAAATCATCCTTGGTGGTGATCTGACTGAGTTTATCCAAGTATTTTTCAACCTCCTGCCTGACTTGATTTCTGTGTTTGGCCCTAGTGAGTGAGACAACTGAAGGGATATTGTGTGATTTCGCCATGAAATATATGTTGTTGTATAATCATGGATATGAGGCCTGAATGTTGACAATGAACAAGGCGAGTTGTTTGTTACTCTGGATGATCATTTGAACATGTTCTTTCTCTAGCTTTGTATTTTTCCTTGTTTTCTTGCGCAACTTGGATGGTTCCCCTTTGTATTGCATTAACCACTCGTGCATGGCAGTGATGGATACATGGACAACCTTGAGATATTTAGCATTATATTTTCACTTATGTTGCATGTCGTGCAAGAGAAAAACTTCTTTATGCACGATGACCAGCTCAACATGGTCTCTCCTAATGTTGATACTTCTCCAAGTATGGTTTCCTTAAGTTCCTCAAGAAATGCTTGTGTGGAAGCTACTTTATGGACCTTTGCTCAGAGTTGTTCCACTTCTTGCCTTGTAGCCTGCAAGTTCTTTTCCATTTTTCTTTTCTCATCCATGAGATACTTC
The DNA here is from genome assembly GCA_034641835.2 of Pinus albicaulis. NCBI lineage: Eukaryota > Viridiplantae > Streptophyta > Pinopsida > Pinales > Pinaceae > Pinus > Pinus albicaulis. The sequence continues at coordinate 22,134 of JAXQQM020057917.1, read as the reverse complement.
ATGTTTGACTTAGAAGCACCTGTGAAGTCCAAGTTGGTTGAAAAAATGGCTACTAAATTTCTTCTGATGTTTGTCACAATTACCCTTTATTTGACGAATGCAGGACACATGAGTTCATTCAAAAAATGTTTCTTTCACGTACAATATTTTGAAGTTCATTGTAAGTTATATTGTACGTATCCATGACCATACCATTGCCAAGAGGAACAATTTCCTCTTCTTCACTAGGATATTTCTCTGATGTTGGAGGAGGGGGAGATTGAATGGTGACCAGTTGAGTGCTCGGCATAAGGTAAACATCTTGGTTTTGCGGTTCCAATTCCACCTCCATGTCTTGAATTATGATCAAGTCTTCAATTTCTTGAGCAATTTCCTTCTCCTACAACTATCTACTCTCCTCTTCAAGTTTTTGGTTCTGCTCTTGCTCTTCATCTTGTTTCCTTGTTGATTCTTCTTCTTGTCTCTGTATTTCTTCTTCTTGTCATTTTTGCCTCTCTTCTTCTAATTTTTTTTTCTCATTTTCCTCCTTCTTTTTTTCTTCTTCCTTATTCCTTTGTTTCCTCATTTTTTTAGTTGCTATGGCCTCTTTCAGGACGATTGGGTTTTCTTTCATCTTGCGGCTCTTCTCTTATGATTGGCTATGCATAACCTTTCTCTTTCATTTTTCGTGCACTGGGTTGCGTCTTTATGTTGGTTCTGCCCCTAGTGTGACTTCCTTTTGGAGAGTAACTTATGAAGTTCCTGCGAAGTTGACTGGATGATAGGACTTAGAGGCATTGTCTTTAACGTTCCTAGGATCCTATGGATTGAAGTCCAAATGACTGAATGTGAATTTATTTATCTCCTTGCCTTCGACATACAACTTTCATATTCTTGATCTCGTACTATCTGATTTGCAAAGGAAGAGTGAGCCAAGGTGTTTTATTCTTCCTTTGCAAGAATCCTAATAACCCTTTGCAGAGATGATAAGCAAATTCTTGGATGACTATCTTGTCAGTGGCATACCTAGGTAACTGATGTTGAGGCCTCTGACCACCAAAAAATCCGAGGTAAGTGTCATCCAGTGAGGCAAAACAATCTGCTATTTCTGACACTGCTTCCATTGCCTTACAGGACATGCAAGGTGGTTCTTCCTCAAATATTAACTTGTACAATGGAATGAGGAAGTGATCAGTAAAATTTTCCATTACTCCCTTGAAGTTGCACTCTGTAAGCAACTTGTAGTAGATATGTGTGACATGTTCTCATGGTGACCAAGTCCAATTCATGTCGTGGAATGAATTCTAAGTTCAGATTACATCCAACAATATCACCCTTGGGAGGGCTCTTAGCATTAGTCACATGGATTCTCAATTGTTGAGCAACCAAGTCCGACCAGTTGAATGATTTTTCTTCATTCACAACCTGATTAAGAAAGATTGCACATCCTTCTAGGAAGGTATCAATATTTTTTTGATCATAGATTTGGAAACATAATATTATCAAATACTAATAGTCTTCCCTGAGATATTTGGTCTTGTAAGTATTGTTGGGTGTCTAGAATAATTTTGAAGGCTCTTTCACCCAACCTTTGACGACATCCTTTGTGCTCAGGTAGTCAGTGACTGTGTAAAAGTGGGAATCCATGTATGAATATGGAATCGGTAGATCATACATAAGGTAGTAATCATGTGCCATGAAAGAGGCAAGAATTTGTCTTTTGGCATTACTGAGAGTCATGGTCTTGCTATCTATATGTGTTAGTATCCAGCTGACAATGTATGCACATGGGAAAAATGAGTACCTACATGCAACCTTGTGTAATCTTGATCTTTGGACATTGACATACACCTGTCAGTCCTCAAATCTACTTTGAAGGTCATTGCTGAGAATACTTCATTCACCTTATACCATGTAATGTCTGACTCTTTCTCTATGAAAAAATGAGTGTATGAGTAAACTAGAAATTTCATTGGAGTACTCTCAACTGCCTCTCCGGTGCTGCTTTATGTGGTGTCCTTTGAGATAGTTCTCTTGGGAGCCATAATGAAAATAATTGATCAAGAGAAGTCCTAAAAAACTACAGTACCTATACGAGATAAACGCACTCATGGAAAGCATAAATTAGCTCTAGAAAAATGACTCACAAAGCAAGATCCGGGTGACAACCTCAACACTTAGAGGGAAAACTGCACAAATCTTGAGCTGAGGGAAAATATTGGCTTCATGAACTATGCATTGTGCAGTCTCAGCAGTTAAGGGGGAGGCTTGAGGATTGAGACTACGAAATGCGCAGTCTCAGCTTGGGAAGAATAAGGGAGATAGTGTGCATTACGTAGTCTCAGTGGCCAAGGATAAGGCTTAAGCCATGGAACTATGCAACGCACAGTTGGGCAAGCCAGATACTGTGCAAGAGGCCAAGCATGAGGCTTGAGCTTTAGATTTGTGCAATGCCCTTTTGATCATGGAATTTGCTGGCTAAGTGACAACAAGATCTACTCAGGAATGGGATGGGAAAATGGCAGATCTAAGTGATAGTGAAAGTAAGAGTGCAAGTCTAACTAAGGAAAGATAATTCAAATAAAATCAAGTGCAAAATATCAACATGCCAAAGGAAAAGAAAACATGCATAGGGATTCACCGAAACAGGGATGACCGATGGGAAAACATAAGAAGTTGATGTAACAATTATGAAAAGAAAATGACAGACTAAACCAACACTTCTACAAGCTAATAAAAGTTAAAACACCAATAAATATGAAGAGAAACAAGAAAAACAACACTCATAGAAGAAAAATGACAAAAAAATGACAGAAAAAGCGACAAAAGTAGACAAAAGCAAAACTCACTTGAAAAAGTGCCAAAAGCTCCACTAAAGGCTCCTTTATCTCATTCGTAATGCTAAAGCTCTAGGATTGAATGTGAAAATGAGCTCTAGGGATGTTTATTATATAGATTTATGTTGGTTAGGGTTTATGATGTGCATGTTTAAAATCAAGGAAAAGCGACACTTGGCATAATGGTAAAAAATAAAACTTGTGTCAGTCTTTGGGAAACTAATTATCCAATCCCTATTTTCTAGGAGTTTCTTTTTTTCTTTCTTTATTTTATTTAAAATTGGCTTCTCACATTGCCGAGAAATAATGTGCAATTCCCAACTACAAGGAATTGGTAAACTCCTTGGCTCAGTGCATTGCGCAGTTTCTGAGGACAGGGGAAGCTTTTGCGTAATTTCTCAGCTCAAGGATTGCCTACCCCTCAATATTGTGTAGTTTCTAAGCTCAAGGTTGGCCTGCCTCTATGGACTGAACAATGCAGTTCCTCAAGGTTGGCCTGCCTTCCAAGATCGCGCAATTCCTGAAGGGAAGACTGAGAGCACTACAAGGTCAAGGCAAAAGATGGCTTGTATTTGAAAAGATGAGATTTGGATCAAAACAAGGCATGATAGTAACTGCATGAAATGATAATTATTTGCGTAAAATGAATACTTGACGACAATCAATGATAAGCTCTTGTGGACAGAAGGGAGGCTCCGAAATCAAAGCATGGAAAATTTTTTGAGGGTGGTTATAACAACTACAACAACATGAAACATGGAAAACAAGGATCTTGCTGCAACTTTTGAATGAGTTTCCACACCTCTTCATCATTATTCCTTTCATCCCTATCTTTGGTTATCCAATCAAGTTGCATAATAGAAATGACAAAAAGCAATGCTTCCACAACCTCATCCTCTCTTGAGAGTGCATCTACAACAACATTTTGCTTCTCTTTTTGTATATGATTTCAAAGTCATAACCCGACATCTTTGTGACCCATTTTTGTTGCTCTTTTGAATATAATATTTTTTCCAAAAATTATTTAAGGCTATCATGATCTATTTTTACCTTGAAGTGTCTTCCCATTAGGTAAATTTGTCATTGATTTAGTGCATGTAGTATTTCCAACATTTCCATCTCATAAATAGGTTAGTGTAAATACTTTATTTTGAATGGATGACTTTCAAAATCATTGGGTATTCCTTCTTGCATTAAAAAAAAACCAATTCCATCCCCCGAGGCATCAAATTCCATAATAAAGTTTTTTGTGAAGTCTGGCATAGCTAAGACCGGTGCCTGGAACATTGCCTCTTTAAGATGTTCAAAGGCCTTAGTTGCTTCTAGAGTCCAAGAAATTTCATATTTATTCAATAATTTTGTTATTCTCCCATAATTATTAACAAATTACGATAATATCCTGTCAACCTGAGAAATCATCAAATATGCTTTATGGTTTTGGAGATTTTCCATTCCTTAATGGCTTTAATTTTGTTAGGGTCTACCTTGATACCCTCATGAGATACATTATGACCCAAATATTCCACCTCCTGTACTCCAAAGAAACATTTGGAGATTTCTGCATATAATTGTTTTTCCTCCAATAGTCTGAGCACCTTGTTAACATGTTGAGCATGATCCTTCCAAGACATGTTGTAGATTAGTATATCATCAAAAAATACTAACACATATTTTTTAAGCAAGGGTTTGAAAATGGAATTCATCAAACATTGAAATGTAGAAGGTGCATTAGTAAGGCGAAAAGGCATGAACAAAAATTTGTAATGACCCTCATGATTTCTGAATGTCTTCAGCCTTCATTCTAATTTGATGATATTTTGAATGAATATCCAGCTTCGTGAAGTAAATTGATCCATGTAATTCATCCCACAATTCATCAATGATAGGAATGGAAAATTTATCTTTAATAGTGAGCTTGTTGAGCTCCCTATAATTTGGACACATACGCCATGATCCATCCTTCTTGTGCACCACTACTACTAGAGCAGAGAAAGAACTTTGACTAGGTTGAATTATACTGACCTCTAGCACTTCTGCAACCATACATTCAATTTCACTCTTTTGAGAATTATATCTGTAAGGCCTTATGTTTGGAGGAACACTTCTTGGAATCAAATGAATAACATGACCATGATCACGAATAGGTGGGAGGTATTTGGGGGTCTCAAATACCTTGGAATGATTGTCCAAGGCTTTTTGGAGATCTAGAGAAATAAATGATTTCGATGTTTCAACCTCTAGTGAGAATAATTGTGAAATTATGCCCCGTTGTTATTTCTTCATAATCTTTGTCATGCCATTAGCGCTGATTATATTTCCTGGTTTACCTATGACACCCATTAATTCAACTTCCTTTCCTTCCCCAAAAAAATTCAAGAAAAGTTCTTGAAAATTAAAATCTATCATCCCCAAAGATTGTAACCATTGGAATCCTAGTACAACATCAACACCACCCATTGGAATGGAAAACATTGGACTATTCAATACATATTCCCCCATGGTTATATTGATATTATGGAAATTTCTATAGAAATTTATAGTTCTTCCATTTGCAAACATCACTTGTGATGCAAGAGAATCCTGCTAAATTGTCATTTTGTATTTGGGTGATTTAGGGGGTGATGTATTTTTTTTTGTTTAATTTTATAAATTATGTACATTTTAAATAAATTAAGAGAAAAATCTGAATGTGAGGTTTATTGTAAATATTCTCTCATAAATGAGAATATGAGTGGAGTTGGGTTGTATATATATCTTAGGGATTATGAGCTTCTTAAATAGAAATTAGTTGAGTCAAAGGAGGGATAAGCTATTTTAGGATTTGGTTGAGTTAATTGTGGAGGAAATAATGGTTTCAAATTAATCCACAATTATGGATAAATATGAGCTTTGTATGAGGATGAATAGATATATAGGGATGTAATAGGATAGAAAATAAAAAGAGAGCATAGAGTAGGAATGGTGTGACAATGTGACGAGTTGTAAAGGCGAGAGCGAGAGGGCCAAAAAATGTAATATTCGGCCAAAGAAGGGTTTGAATCTATAATTTCTTGTTGTTATTATATGCAAGTATTTTTTTGTGTTCGGTTCTCTATTTAAATATATTATGGTTTTGTTGAAGACTTTGCAGATCAATATTTAATATTGTAAAGCAGGGGTGAACTTTAAATTCTGCGTATATCCAAATTTTGTAGTATTCACTGCATCATTTTGGTATCGGAGCCCAACGATATAATCAGTAACCCATGGATAAAAGTTGTTTTAATCCTAGATGGTCACAAGAAATGCCAAGAAAATTGACTTACTTGGATGTGAGGTGGGTGCAGATACTGTGAAATGGAAAGTGAGTGTTGTTTTGGAAGCAAGTGCAGTGATTGCAAATGCTGGGAGCTAGTATCAGACCAACGTGGAACGTTGAATACGAGTGCAAGTCTGAACGCCAATACAAGCACAGATTCTGTGGAATGTTGAATGCAAAGTTGAGAGCATAAGAGGATGGTGCATATCTAAACACAAAGGCAGGAGTTGGAGACCGCTTGAACTGATAAATAGTAGGTGAACCAAATTGCCAAAACTGGTGTAACGTGAATGCAAATTGGGAAAGCGGAAATCAATTGTTGTAGACTTGAACCTGTAATAACTTCCAACCGGTGTTGACGTTATGAGGAGCTCACTGTTTTTTGAGTATGTTGTAGAATTGCACTGTACACTTTGTATTTTTTTACAGTGGTTCAAATGGTGCATTGAAAGAAAGATAAATGGTGTGTAAATTTTTTATGAAAAACTATAGTGTATAAACTCTATCCATTTTCACGGTTTGGTGCTTTGCGTCGAATGAAATTTGCTACTGCATTGAATATTTAACGTGTGCCTTTTGTTCAAAAACAAATGAAGTTGGTGTCAAAGGTCGTGGAATATGCATCAAAGCGTGATTGGTTCAATCGAGGTCAATTTGGAGACGCTACTATCTATTTGGAGAAGCGTGAAGATTTTTAAGGAGTTGATTCTTGCAAACCCTAAAATATGTGTCTCTTTTGCAAACTGTGAGCATTGTGATCCGTCGAGCAAGTGGTGAACCAATCGTGGAAGCGTGATTGACAACAGAGGCATAGTGAGATCTGGGCGACAGAGGTTTCGTGGCGTTTTTTGTTGCTACTTATTCCAGGTGTCTTGACAGAGTCCATGTTTGAAAAGACCAATTTGAATAATATATGCCGATGTTATTTGAGGCGGGAATTTCTCCATTCCATGCCATTATAGGCCACTTTACCAGATACTTCGAGATCTGAGTCAAGCTTTTGAAAGAACCTCCTTGTGTTGAATTGAGGAGTTGTCGAAGGATCAATGGTGGATCACTATGGATTGAGTAGTGTGGAACACTGTTGTAGCATTGTTAGATTGGAGGCTATGATATTTGTTTGAAGGCCAATTTCATTCTACAGAAAGAATTGAATTTCTTGAGGTCGTAGCGTGCTATCTTCTTGGTAATTTGTTTCATGAAAGAGACTCAATGGTTATCTTGTTATTAATGCTAATGGTGGATTGAATCAGATGCATACAAGAATTGTGATATGGTTACTATTGCTGCCAGAGAGGTGTTACTGGCAATGTAACTTGCAAATTTGTGGCTTTAGTTGATGATGAATTTATTTGGAAGCCACCAAATTTGTATGCGTTGTTATATGAGAAGCGTAGAAGAAGTGGTCAATGTGTGGAGGAACTGTGTTGCTGGACAGAGAAAAGTTTATGCGTTGTTCGGTGAGGTAGTAATGTGGTCATTAACGTTGCCGAGAAAGTGCAGTAGTAACAACGTTTAGACCTGTTGAGGCATTGTGGACCTGTTGCAATATTGGAGCCGTGAGCCTGTGCCAGAGGAGCGACGTGGTAGGTGACAGAGGAGATTGTTGCCAGCCTGCGTGGAGGTCGTGGAGGCTATGCCTGAGAGTTGTTGCTCATTGGTGTAAGTTGCGTGGATCATGCCAGATCCATGTGATCGAGTCCCGTGGAGGGGCCAGTGTGTGCTGAATAAACAATTCCAGGTGAGTTTTGAATTGGAAAAGTTCTTTGTTGTACTAATGCATGCGTTTTTAATGAAGTATCGCTCAGAGGCTAGCTACAGAGGAAAGCGTTGACTAGAGGTTAGATGGCCCTTTACGTGGAAGCTGCAAATAGTGTTTTTTTCTACATGGCCTTAATAGGTGAAGGTAATAAGCTGCTTGGACTGAGCAAAATTTATGATTTAGATGTCGTGGTGTAGTCAAAAGTGATGATAATGAAAATCTATGCTGAGATAAAGATGGCATGTGTACCCCATATGTATCTATATTGAACCTGGAAACCATAAACTTATGTTGGTGCAATTTTCAAAAGAGTTTTATGCTTCTACATCCTTTAAAAAAAAACCAACGATTTATCACTTTAAAGTGATTTTATTAAGTTCATTAAGATATTTTAATGAAATCATCAAGTAAAGGATAGGGTATGTAAAACAATTTATGGAAATTTTACGAAGATGAAAGTGTTAATGTGAAATGGGAATTATGGAAAGTTGGAGTGATAAAAGCTTTCATTAAAATTTAATGAAAGTTTAAGAAATCCTTTTGTCTAAAGTCATGAGTTTTAAGTTAAGGAGGGAGAATTGGTGGAGTGAAGATTTTACATCATGAGAATGTATTAAGGGTGGATGTTCATTTGTATATTGTATAACTTGAATTAGAGTCAAATATCCACTATTGTAATTATTAGGTCAAGATTTGAAGTCAAATAAGAGGTCAAGGGAAAATGAAGAAATTTGGATAGCTTGAGTCAAGTTAAACCATTGAGTTATTGTACAAAAGTGTACATTTTTCATCCAAGATGAAGATTTGATGTCAAGTCTGGATTCAAAGAGTCTTAAATCAAGTCAAAGGTTTGAATGTAATTGGGTGCATGATCGACGGAGCCCGACACCCAAAGAGTTGGTCATTGTAACACAAGAATTACTGCAATTTTTTTTTGCAGCAAAGAGGAGCAAGAGAGTTGCCCAGAAGATGATTCCAAGACAGAGAATCAAAATATTTCAAGAGGTCAAGTGCAGGAAGAGGGTTTGCATTGTTGGATTGCAAGTATGAAGGCTTGCTGAAAAGGGGACTGAATGCAATCCATAAGTGAACAGATGAAGTTCGCAAAGGAGGAGAAGATGACTGTTGTTAGTTATTTCAAAGGTTCTGAGAAATACCACAATAGAAGGAAGAAGAAGGAAGATGCCAAGGCAAATGGCATATGGAAGCAGTTGACTGATGAAGAATATGAGAGGGAGAAGGCTGAGATAGCAGTTGATCTTGAGTTATTGATGGAATTTTTGCAGAGAAATAAGAAAGACCAGAGACATGGTTGGACCATGAGGAAGAAAGTGAAATGGAAAATACTACAAGTAAAGAGGAATCAACAGGTAAATATGCAATTAACACAAGAGTTGAGAAATCTTGAGCAGATGATAAGTGTGCAATTGAGATGTGAAGAACTCAGAGGAACTGAGTTGGAAATGGAAGTTTCCATTTGTGGACCAAAACAGGGTGAAATTATTGGTGAAGAGGATAATGAGAAAGATCTCATGGACTATTGGAATATTCCATAACAATTTGAAGATACGCTGACAAGGGAAGCAGATGAGGCTATGAAGCCTTGTATTTTTAAATCTCATAGTTTGTGTATGTTTACAGGATGTGTAGAAGATGGTGGACAGTCTGGTGAAACTATCACAAAGATGAATAAAGCTCTTGAGGTGAAGTATGATGGAGAATGCCTTTTAGAGGAGGAAGGTACTAATTTATTGCAACTGAAAGAATTCATAGATGAATTCTTGTTTGGTGAAAGACAACTAGTTGAAGGTGTTATGGAGAAGAAGCATAATGAAAATGCCATAGTGATATTCCAAGGAGGTAAAAAAATTAATCTGTTTAATGAAATTGATGAAATAATTTTGAAATGTAATGATACAAACAATAGGATACTTCAGGAGGATTGCCAGAAGAAGAATGAAACTGAGAATGAAGGTTGTGATGAAATGCTGGAAAGTTTTCACATGGAAATAGAGTTGTTGGAAAGATGGCTCAATGAACTTGAAGGAGAGATGAAGCTTGCAGAACCTGATAAAGAAGAGATTGCAGTTACCGTGCATGATAAGGATGAAATGTTTCTAACGTTTATAGAGTTAAGTGAATTTTTTAACTCTTCAAATAAGAATGTGGTTGTAGGTATAGAAGACGACATTAATAAATATGATGTTGAAATCAGAGGAATTGAGTAGAAAGTATTTGAAGATGAGATGAAAGATTAGGAGCAGCAAGAAAGTTATGTCCTTAGAGACATAGAGGAAACAGAAGTATTAATCCAGCAAGATAAAAATGAAAGCAACCAACAATTCAAAAGAGGATTGATTGAAATCCAGAAGATCTATGATGGGAGATTGGTGCTTGCAGCATCAATGGAGACCGAAAGGTCTTGTATTTTTAAAACTAATAATTTGTTGATGAATGCAGGTACAACACCAGATGAGGAATTTGTTACTATGGGGGCAATCAATGACTATAGTTGTGATCAAGGAGAAGTTCTTGATTATTCTTCATTTCAGAAAGTTGAGTGTTCAGCACAATTGGAGACGAAAGCATCAAACAAATTGGCAAAAGTAATTGTTGTAGAGGCCGATGGAATTTGGTTGACAGAATGAGTGATGTTGGTGATGCTGATGTAAAACCAGTTCAAGATTTTTTCAAATCCTAGAGACTAGAAGAATGGGTACCAGCGTTTCTACACAAGTCTGTAATTCCCAAAATAAATATGGCGTGGTATGGAAAACTGAGAGTTACATTCAATAGTATTCTGAAGATACTATTCTGGGAATTCTGTGCAAAATTACAAAACAGAGTTGATACTTTAAAAGGTTGGCGACAAAACAAAGTTTGGAATCCTGGAGGTAGCAAGTCATTGAGACTTGTGGCTGTCGCACTATTACAGAAAAGTGACAGACCTCATAGACATGAGTCTATGGAAAATTTTCTACATGGGGAGTGTGATGCAGGAGCTCCTGCTAAATTGTCATTTTGTATTTGGGTGATTTAGGGGGTGATGTTTTTTTTTAATTATTTTATAAATTATGTACATTTTAAATAAATTAAGAGAAAAATCTGAGTGTGAGGTTTATTGTAAATATTCTCTTATAAATGAGAATATGAGTGGAGTTGGGTTGTATAGATATCTTAGGGATTATGAGCTTCTTAAATAGAAACTAGTTGATTCAAAGGAGGGATAAGCTATTTTAGGATTTGGTTGAGTTAATTCTGGAAGAAATCATGGATTCAAAATAATCCACAATTATGTATAAATATGAGATTTGTATGAGGATGGATAGATATATAGGGATGAAATAGGACAGAAAATAAAAAGAGAGCGTTGAGTAGGAATGGTGTGATAGTGTGACGAGTTGTAAAGGCGAGAGCGAGAGGGCCAACAAATGTAATATTCGGCCAAAGAAGGGTTTGAATCTGTAATTTCTTGTTGTTATTATATGCAAGTATTTAGTTTGTGTTTGGTTCTCCGTTTAAATATATTATGGCTTCGTTGAAGACTTTGAAAATCGATATTTAATATTATAAAGCAAGGTGAACTCTAAATTCCGCGTATATCCATATTTTGCAATATTCACTGCATCAACTTGAAACTTTGGTGCTGGATATTGGAATAAATTCAATTCCTTGGCTATATTACAATGAATAAAGTTATGGCTACTACCTAAATCAATCAACACTATTACCTTTTTTTCTTGATAAATCCTTCTATCTTGAGAGTTAGAGTGGTAATTCCTGCCAATGCATTACAAGATATGCTCAAATTAATATATTCTTTCTCTGGGGTTGGTTCTTGGTGTATATCCTCCTCTTTTGACGTTTATTGTTCCTTTTCTTCCTCCTATTCACAATCTATGTAAAATAATTTCCTCTTGGCACACTTATGACTTTTAGTGTATTTGATATCACAACTGTAACAAAGACCTTTTTCTCTTTTTTCCTCCAATTAGTTTGGTGTCAACCTTGTAGGTTGTGGAAGGCTAGGAGTAGCAACACTTCCATTTTTATATTTGTGAGTTGTAGACTTCCTTGTGGCCATAGTTTTTCTTTCAAATTTTCTTGCCACCTTGAATTACTTCTCTAATGAATCAAGTTCCAAAAGGATAACCTAATGTTGGATGTTATATTTTAAAGTCCCTATGAATACATGAATATTTTGCTCCTCTATAATATCAGTTACCTTGATATTAAATTTTTGGAATTCCTTAATGTTCTCTACCATTGAACCCTTTTGTTTGAGATTTATCAATGGGATAAAGAAGGTTTTGCTCTTTGTATCCTCATAATATTCTATCATATCCTCCGTAAAATTTGACCAGGAGACAAGTGGTTTATGAGAAAAAAGCCATCAATTCCATACAAATTGATTGGGTTCGAAATATAAAAATGAAATGTGTACCTTGTGTGTGTGTTTCACATCACGGAAATCAAAATATTGCTCCATCTGTAGTATCCATGTTACTAGATCTTTTCCATCAAACCTCCTCATATCAAAATTTGGAATGTGGTGGGTCTTAAACCAAACATTAGAGTCTCTAAAATCGTAATTCATATTCCTTTTGTCCTCGTCATGATTTTCATGGATTACTTTTTCACCATAGGGAAGCCTTTCTTGCAGCAACTTTTTCAACCCTTCCATCTTTAAATTCATCATTACTTCCATGTTTGCTTTTAAACCATCCTTCAAACCTTCCATGTCCCTTTTTATTTTTACTTCTAAACCATCCATATTAACATTCATCATCGCTTCCAATTCATTTTTGGTTACTCTTTGCGAGACAGAAATTTGTTGCACTTGGTCTCGTAATTTTGATATATCATGTTGCATTTCTTCCTCTTCTTCATGTGCCATAGTAGAGCATTCTGGTTGCTTACTAGGTCTTTCCATTTTCTTGCTTCGGAGAATTTTGGAATAAAAAAACGATATCTATGCTTCACTCTTCCTTTTGAATCACTGCAAACTAATTTTTCAAACAAAAGTTATGCAAAATTTTAAAAAATACACACCTTTTTCTTGATTTTTAGGAGTTTGATATTGAAATTGATGTATCTCTATAATTTCAGGTCTCCAAGGTCTGAAATTTTGTCCTGTTGTATCCCTCTAAGTCTTCTTTCCAACCCCATAATTCATACTGATAGTGGGTTCTTCAAGAATGAGTTATGCACACTCTCCCACAATGACCTTATTATAGACTGATTCAGTAGAGCCAATTTGTACGGAATGTCATGTGTCATTGTTTCAGCCTTCAGCCCTGAAAATTATACAAGAAAAACTAAATTCCATGAATTTCCAGTCACTTTTTATTAAATTTAAATCTGATGCTCGACGATATTTCCATATTTCACATGTTTGAGATCAAATTATGGAGCTTGAAAAAACCCTAATTTCTTTAGACCATATCTCAGAAATATAGTGAACCAAGTTCTGAAAATTCTACAAGAAGTTCACCAAGATTTAGAATCCACATGATCACATTTTTGTCTCTGAAGCATTGTAGAAATTTTTTTTATAGAAAAATTACCAAGATGGCCAGTTTGAAGCAACGAAACTCTAGAATCCAAATCTTTGATACCAAATGTTATGCAACCAGATAAAAAAATAGAATAAAATATATATCAACGACTTGAAAATTGGTCTCTTCAAGGGGGAAACCTCCTTTACATCACATAAATGAATAATTCTTGGATGATACAAGTGATAAGACATCCTTGGTATATATAGGAGTCTAAGGGGTCACAATATAATGAGATCCTACATAACAATAATAATGTAAGGGCACAACAATAAAAATAGGGGGATACACTGCAATAACAATATGGGGGATACACTAGTATTATAGAGACCTAACATTTCTGATATGAATGATATGAGTTTGCATATTGGTTGAGATGAGTGCTTCTATGATTTGGATGTAGATAAGGAGTTCTTGCAATTTGATCTCCTTCATGTATGGAAGTTGTGTGGTTAATTGTTGGATCTTCATTTGAAATTTCCATTGTTTGAATTGCAACATTTGAATATGTTTTTACTTCTATCGGTTTCTCATCTTCTTGAGTTGTGATATTGATTGGATCGATATTCGTTACTTTATCTTCAAATTGGATTGTTACAAATGGAGACTTCAATACCTTTTCTTCAATAAGTTGCTCTAACTTGTATGTTAGCGACTTCTTATCACTTTTAAGCTTATTTATTTGTGTCAGTAGGTTTTGATTATGATTCCTTAGATGTGAAATTTCTTTTCTTTCTAGATTGTTGACTTTAACCTTATTATCTCTCTCTTCATCTTTAAAACTTTTTATTTGTTCTAATAATTTTTTATCAAGGTTCTTTAAACGTAAATTTTCCTCTTCTTGTTCTGATAAGTGCTTATTGAGTTCCTTATTTATGACCTTAGTCTTCTTGACTTGTGCAAGTGATTTTCAATGTGTTCCTTGAGGCAAGAAATTTCTTCGCCCTTTTACATTACTTCCTTGTAATGAATATCCACAAGATCTTTATATTTTTGTTGTAATGCTTTCTTGTTTTGTCGAAGTTTGGTTATTTTGTCTTTCTCTTGATCTTCTAATTACAATTTCTTGGTACACTAGATTACATCATTTTGTAGGGACGATGATGGGTATTCAAATTCCAATTTGGATTATGTTTTCTTTATTTCCTTATTAAAATTGCATGTTGTTGCTCAAATGTTTCCATTAATTGTTTTACATCTCTTGCTAATGATTATTTTCGTGTATCACTTAGATATTCAACTAAAGCAAAAGTTTTGTAACATTTTATGCAGATGACAATTTAATTTCTAAGTGACTCTCGACAATGAGAATATCTTTCAAAACAAAAAAGACACTTTGAAAATAATCCATAGTTCTTTACAACATGCATCATTTTGTTTTTTCTTGACTTCTTTTCAACTCTTTAATATTTTTAAACTCCCATTTATTCTCAATTAAGATCTCCTTTTAATATATATAATGACTATATCAAAACCCTACGTAATATATTTCTCTTTTTATTTTCCTTATCCCAATAATTAAGAGGAATCATTATAAATGACTTTTTAGCCTTTAATCAACGAATGATTCACGCTTTGGTTCTTCAGTTCGATCTCTTAATATATTTCCTTCTCAATGTCTTTTTAACACAATATTTTAATTTAATTTAAACTATATCTCATCACTTAATATATCTCCTATTAAATATAATACTTCCTTCCCTTTTTTTTGGGGTGAAATATCTTTAATACTTATATTTATTTATAACTAAAAAAAAATTTTGACCGAGGTATGTTCGTAACGAGTTAGATAGTCATGATTGACCTTGCATTGTAATATTTTACGAAATGTTGTGACTTTAAAATATGGCAACATCCATATGGGTAAAATCCACTGGCGTCTATGATTCTAGTAACACTTTTAAACTTCTCGTAACTATAATCTACGACAACAGATGTCGCGGAGGGCGGTGGCGGCAAGTTGCAGAGTGTGTGTGGTAGAGGTGTTCACTGCAAGTGTGGCAACGTTGGTCGAGGTGTGCGCGGGCAAGTGCGGCTACGAATGTTGTGTGCGCGACCACAGAGACTATGTTGACTAAGCGCGGGTTGTGATGACTGCAGTAGTAGGTAAGGCCGTAGTCTAACTAGTCAGAGGAATCGCCCTGAAAATCATGAAAATTCCAATAAGATTTTCAGAAAATCTAGCAGGAATTTTTTTAAATCCATGTTATAACCATCAAAGTTTAATATTTTGGGTGTCCTCCAGGTTTTTGATAGTGCTGAATCCATTTCCAATGTCAAAATCAAGATTCAAACACTGTTTCTGCAATATTTTTTAAATTTTTTTGGCCCGGATTCCGGCCAATTTTGACCGTCTGGGCAATTCCTCCGGCTCGTTAGACGACTCCGTAGGTAAGCTTGCTTGTTGGTTAGATTTTTGTTTTTGTTTTTTTAAATATTATTTATTTATTTATTTTTAACTATATAATTTATATTATTATTTTATTTATATTTTTTAATGTTTGTTTTTTCATATATATAGTTTTTTTTTTCCATTTTTTTTATAATAACTCTTATATATATATATATATAGTGGGCCTAATGGTTAAGAGTATGTGTTTCCTCTTAAGAGGTCACAAGTTCAAAACTAGAGGGGTAGAGTATATATGCCTTCGTAGAGTGGAGGTGGGTCCCTTGTGCCACAAACAAGAGGGTCTCATATGTGCCACAAACAAGAGGGTCTCATACACCAATTTGGTGTCAGGCTTGGCTGTGACCTTAAAGTTATATATATATATATATATATATATATATATATATATATATATATATATTTCCAAGGGACTAAATGATGAAACTAGCAAAATATAGAAACTTAAAACCTCCAAACTCTTTTAGCAAAAGGTTTCAACGATAACAATGTTGACGAATTTCTGTTGAAATTCAACTAGAAAATTTTAGCACCCACGCCTAGTGCATTAAGCACCTACACTAGGGTGGGGCCCACAGGGCTAAATTTGGTGCATGTCTATTTTAGTTATCCCTTAATTAAGATGCACAATAAAATGTAATCTAGTCTCAAAATAACTTGTAATATTAGGAATTTGGCTTCTGTGATCCATAAATTGTGAGTAAAATCTTTTGGTAAAAATCACATCAAAGTAAAATTGGTCAACGCGTTTCGAACCTGCCAGTTTGGTTCATCATCAGGACAAGATGAAAAATCTGATCAGGTAACCCAATTAAATAGATAAGAAAAACTCCAACTAGCCGTTTGTAAAATAACGACTAGTTTGACTAAACTTAGGCAATAAAATAAAAAAAACTTAGTTAACTCATGAATTTCGAGTTGAGGGTAGTTGGTAAGGCATGCAGAGTAATTCTAGTTGTAACAGAGTTCAAAGTGCAGTGGTGCATTGGTTAATGCAGGTTGTAATCAGTTTAACTCAGTTAAGTGAGTTAAATTCAATTGTGCTAGTTGTAACTATTTGATACACTAGTGAGATCAAGTGAATTAAATCATATTTAATTCACAATCAGTGATTTCACATGCAACTAAGAATTTACTATTATTAGTTGCATGCATGTGAGATCTAGTGGAGACCCAATTGAGATCTAGGTGAAAGGGAAGTTGACTATCAGTTTTAGGATTATTGGGTTGCACCCATGCAACCAAACACCCATTGGAGTGCCCATGATACTTGCGCAGTCAAGGAAGGCAAAAATTCCTATTCTTTAGGGATTGCATTCATCAGGGATTGAGCAAGCAAGGTAGGCTATCTGGAGGCAGTAAATTGGCTAAGTATTGGTCAGTTTTATGTGTGAAAGTGTGAGACAATTAGCTGAGTATAGGAGGGCTCTTGTGAGAAGATTTGTATGTAATTGTTTCATGATTCCATGTTGAATATACAATAGAAGATAGTGGGGTTTTGAGCAACAATATTTCCCCGGGAAATTTTCTGTGTTGTGGCTTGATTGATTCTTCTTTGCTTCATGTGATTGGCAATTATGTTTTTAATTCTGCAAAATATTTGTAGAAGCGATTCAGTATTAAACTTTAGTACATTGTTAGATCAGATTGAATCCATGATATACATGCTTGTTGTATAATTTCTACAATTTTGACAGCCAAAGACCTGGATCGCAGAACACAACTCTGATACCAATGTAACAAACAAAGTTTGTATATGTATATGAGAGATTCGAAATATCTGAAATATAAAATTATCCATCATAGTATAAGAATATGTGTACAAAAGATATGTGATGATTTGATTACAACTTAGGGTCCCATTTATACACCTAGGTAGGTAACCATTCATGAATGGTCATGCCCTTAGATACATGACTCTTCAATACTAATTATTAGTTAATTATTCATTATTTATGTTTGTTATTATATAGTAGTGAACATATCCCAAATATATCATTTCAAAACCTTTACTCAATTCTTTCTTTATGGATGCAATGTAACTCTCATTGTTCCATGTCATCATCTATATACACCACAAGATATATAATTAATTTTCCAACTTTCTTGAAAAATAAAGTTGCATCATCAAGATCATAATGTTTGAAATTGAGTTTTAGAAGATGCTTAGTCAATTTATCGTACTAGGCTTGCAATGCTTGTTTGAGGTCATACAAGGATTTGACAATGTTTCATACTCTGTCTTCCCAACCCTTGACAAAAATTCCTTCTGGTTGGGACATAAAAATATTCTCTTTAGTTCTCCATTCAAGAAAGTGGTTTTTATATCCATTTTATGGACATTCCAACCATTATGAGTGCCAAGGAAAAGATAGTACAAATGGTATCCCATTTTGCTATGGGGGGGAAGTATTCTCACAATCGACCCCTTCCTTTTGTGCAAAACATTTTTCCACGTGCCTAGCTTTATGCTTTTCAAGTGAGCCATATGTTTTATACTTGTTCTTGAAGACCCACTTGAAGCATACTGGTTTGGTTCCCAATGGAGGATCAACTAACTTCTAGGTGCCATTATTTATCAAAGCATCATATTCTTTCTGCGTCACTTCTTTCCATTCATCATGATAAGCGACTTCCTTGAAGGAAGTTGGTTCAAAATCTATAGACAAATTTAGTTCACAACCATAATAAATATCCATATCAACAGGTGAACCAAAATCGTATACATCATCTTCATTCTGTCTAGCAGAGCTTATTGTCCCTGTCTTTCCAACCTCATAAGGATGAACACTTTCAAGTGTCTTTGTGAGTCATCTTGGAGGACCTTTCTGAGATGGCTCAGGCTACTTAGTTGGTTGAGATGGGGCTGAATCAAGATTTACCCTCCCAATTCTCTCAATCACATCACTCAAAGTGTCTTCTTGATCAATGATTGGAGCTTAATGAGGGGGAGAGAGTGCTTCAGAAGGAGATTCCACAATTTGATCCAATATGGGAATTTCCCCTTCAAGATGTGGAATCTCATTATCAAACTCTTGAAATTTTTTTGCATGCCCAAATATGTCTAAGAAATTAAGTTGTCTCTCAACAACATTTTCAGTGTTGGAAGATTCAAGAAAGATCACACCTCTAGATGTTATAAACTTCTTATTTACTTCATCGTAAATACCGTATGCTTTGCAGGCATTTGAGTACCCCAAGAAGATACATTTTCAAATCCTTGCACCGAGTTTGTTTCTTTGTTCCTTACATATCAAGGCATAACAGGTGGAACCAAAAACCCTAAGATGCCTCACCAACGGAATGTGTCCATACCACATTTCATACGTAGTCTTGTTTTTTAGATCATGAGATGGACACCTATACTTATTGTACATGACACATAGAACAACAACAGCCCAAAACATCAACTTAACATTCTTGAAAAACATCATTGAACATACCATATTTAAGATTGTCTTGTTCATACTTTCAGCTACATCATTTTGTTGAGGATTATAAGGCATGACTGTTTGATGTTTGACACCATGCTGGCGAAGATAGTTTTCAAATTCATTTGAAGTATTATTTTCCATTATCAGTTCGAATAAATCCAATATGAAATTGTGCATCATTTTCTATCCATGCATGGAAAATTTTGAAAGTTTCAAAAGCCTCAAAATTATTTTTCAATAGATATACCCAACACAATTTGGTGTAGTCATCAATAAATGTCATTGCATATTTATTACCATTTTCATAAGGAATAGGCATTGGGCCACACATATCAAAATGAATGAGTTCAAGATTTCTATGTGTTATGGAATGAGAATCATGAAAAGATAGTTTTTTGTGCTTTCTTAAGATACAAGCATCACATTGCTTAAGCTTCCCAGGAATGGTAAGAAAACTACTAACTAGGGAAAATTTTAGGGGCTAATATTCGCAGGTGGGGTAATTTTCCATGTTTTTCCAAAAAAAAGATTCGCCAATTTGTATTTTTTCTAAAATTGATTCGCCCACATTTTATAGTATAAAATTATTTTACCCTAAAAATCGCCAAAATTTTATATAGACTAATATAAAATAATTATAAATCTAAATATTTTTACAAAAGCAGCGCCAAACATTTTACAATTTTCATATTAGGGACTAGTAAGATTCACCGTGGTTTCTAAACTTTAAGATAAACATACATTCTTAAAATTTTCCTTGCTAGTTACATCATTTTTCTTCAATAAACGAAGGTTTTCATAGTTCAAATGTACAAATATAACATGCCATAATAGACTGGATGGAAGTGTACCTTCATCATAATGAGAATTGTATGAAATTTTTTGTGCACGAGCAGAGGTTCCTTACAACTTAAATAGTCTTTCTACTTCTATCCTAGTCATGACATGTGAGTGGTTTGATCCTTCTCTGAACTCAACTTTGTCATCAAATATGTGAATGGAGCGTCCTTGCTGGCGAATCTGAACCAACGACAACAAGTTTCTCCTCAACTCCGAGAGATAGAGAACATC
The DNA here is from genome assembly GCA_034641835.2 of Pinus albicaulis. Lineage (NCBI taxonomy): Eukaryota > Viridiplantae > Streptophyta > Pinopsida > Pinales > Pinaceae > Pinus > Pinus albicaulis. Next base: position 1,785 of record JAXQQM020057917.1, on the reverse strand, counting down.
ATGTAGAAGAAAGTATGGAAGACCAGGTAGTTTTAGCTTGATGGCTTGAGTTTTGACTTATCTGCAAAGTAGACTGCTCCATCAACATTGCGAATTTCTCAAAGAAATCTCTTCTAAAATTCATGTGGCAAGTTTCTCCTGAATTAAGAAACCTATCATATTTCCATAAAGCAAGTGAAGCATTAGGTAAGTCTTCAGTTAATCCAACATTTCAATGTGTCAAAACATAATTATTGGACTCAGGTGCTTTACCTTTCCATTTATCTAATGATTTGCTTCTTTATATTCATCCATTTCCTGTCTAATCTTGTCCCATGAGAGCTTACATGTGGAAGCATCATTTTCATTTCTATTATACCGTATGCAATAAGATCAGACCTTTCTCCTTGTAATGTCTACCCCCTGCCTCTATTATTCTTCCTTCCTCGCCCTCTTCGACCACCTCTTCCTCTAGAAGAATCATATGATTGATTCTTATCTTTTTGTTCAGGACATACAACTTCTTCAAAATACTAATCAATTGTCTTCTTATTTCCAAAATCCTTCTCTCTTTTAGCAAACTTATCCACAAGAGAGTCAAAGGAAATATCCTCAAGTTTTCCACTAACTTGTAATGAATCAAGATAATGGGAATAAGTGGGATATAACGCCTTGAAAAAAGCTATGAGAGGAACATACATTTTGAAATGAGTGGCTTCTATATAATGAATAATAGCTCCTATTTCAGAGGTTAAGGCAACAGGGTCATCATCCTTCAGTTCTAAATTAAATAACTTGATCATTAATTAGACAACTTCAAGCTCAAAGTGTGAGATATATAAATCCTTCAACTTCTTTAAGGCTTCAAAAGCATTTGTGAATGGAATGATATAAATAATCACATCTTGATTGACTGATGCTGAAATCAAGGCATAGCCTTGCTATTCTTCTTCTCCCATATGACAAGATATTTTTCTGAAGAGGGGTTATCAAGAGGATTGCCTCCTTCTACTTCAAAAACTCCTTTTTACAACTCAATAAAAATCAACATATGTTTTATCTTCATAGACCACTCATGTTAGTTCTATTTTCCAATGAGAACTACTCCCAGTATGGAGATGGGTGAATGCATTATCAAATATGAATTGGCCTCAAAATAATTACAATACTTACAACAAAAAACTGATATTTATTGCAATAAATTTGATTGCCTATGTCTTAAAAAAAAGGCATCAACGAAGGATGTAGACTCTCAATTTTCATATACCATGCAATATATATTTTATACCACATAACATAACCAACGAATTTTATATTCCCCATACCATACCATGTCATACCATACATATTCACTTCATAAGGAGGACTCGACATATAAATTATGGCTCCAACATATAAATAATTATGGTCATCATAATTGATTCAACGTATATGCAATTTAACCATCGAACTTTATGGAGGGAACTAAGCATGGTATTCATAAAAAGAGCTAACATACATATAAAAAAATAATACCATAATACGCTATGATACTTTAAGCATGGGCCTTCAAAAAGAATGGAGTTGAACGCATAATATGACCAACAAGTAAGGAGCCACTACCTGTCCATGAATGATGGCAGTCACCCATATTGGTCTACGTATTTACCCAACCAACATAAATGTCTGGAATTGAACTTCTTAAGAGACATTTCAACCTAAAAAAATATCATTGTGACTCCCAGACAGAGATAAACACATTCCAGAATAACCACAACTTGTCCCCGGAAAAAAGCAATAGCTCATTCAACAGCAGAGATGAAAGAT